>JANAVB010003400.1:31190436-31397936 GCA_029216955.1 Iris pallida | reverse complement strand
TAGACTCCAAGAATGATATGAGTCTATAAATAAGCAGAGTATATCATGGTACTGAATATAAAGCACGAATGGATAATAAAAAATATCACAAGCAAATACTTGTATCATGTATCGCAATCCTCTACCATCCCGCTCTGCTAACTAACTCCATACTATCGCTACACCTGAAGAGATCATCAGGTCCTCAGAGGACTAGCAAGATACATAAAATATGCCACTATAACAGTAAATAACATGCATAAAGGGAATGACAGGAATATGACACTCTACTCCTAAACAAATACATGACGACGCAACATCAAGGACAATGTTCAACACTTGGGCTAATAGACAGAGTACCATGACAATCGTAGCTCATCCGAAACTAACGACCAACAGAATAATCACAATCACATCTCCTCCGAGAATAACGACCAACAGAATATCACAACCGTAGCACGAAACTAACGGCCAACAGAATAATCAATACAACCGAAGCTCATCTGAACTACCGGCCAACAGAAACTATCATATAGCCCGCATGCCTAGTAACTGTCCTCTATGTCACGAGAAACTATACAGGTGTCCAGTCAAGTCGAATGAAGTCAAGTACAACTAACAGGTCAAGACATGGTAAGTGAATGTGACTCGCGACAAGGCAACACTATCAGGACCTATACATGAATTAGAGTGATATACAGAAGGAAAGAAATAACATATGTGCACATAAAGTGAGAAAAATAGTAATGGCACGAACAAGAGAAGCAAGAACCAAGTATGACAGAAAAGAAACAACAATATAGAAAATGCATAAAATACTGTATAGTGGGCAAGGTATACTTGTCTGGAGGTTGCACGGAGAACCAACAAAGTATCGCCAATCACAAGTCAGAAAGTCCAAGTTATCACAAGTGTCTCCGAAAGCTGAAATAAACGTTACCAACATTCTCAGAATAGTCAAATTAGCTAGGATTGCCTGTCCTTAAGTCCAATTCTGGATACAGGGGCAAAACGGTAATTTCGGACAAAACGATATCTGCCGTTGGACCCGTTTTGCACCGAAAAGCATGCCAGAGTCAATGGTCTCTAAAGTCGTCAAACTACATGTTTACGAATCTAGTTTTCCGATACGAACCCAACCGTATGTCCAAAGTTGGATTCCGGCGGACCGTGCACAAAATCGCCCGTTGAGTGGGACCGCGGGGCCCACAAAACGACGTACGATTCAACTGTCTCAGAATTGGACCAAACTTGGCATACAGGACCAGAAAAACGATACGGTCCTGTTGGCGCAAGTTTAGTCTCAATCTGACGAATGTGCACAAAGTTATGACTGAATTTGCATTGCACTGATACGGGACGATTCCGACGGATACGCGTCGAATTCGTCGCGCACACGCGACCAATTTGAATTCCGTCAAAGCCCAAACGACCACGAAGCTGTTACGCAGCTTTCGATGCTTACAGTGCGCGACCACGTCGTCCGGAATGGCGGGACGCACGTCGTGTGGAAGGATTTTTGTGATTTTCTAATATTTGAAAACGGGATTTTTCCTAACTTTAGAATCAAATAACTTTTAATCTACCCAATGAAATCAGGTTCCATAAATAGCATTTTACTGCCGTATATGTTGACTAAAACTGTATTCAAATAGTTTTTGAAAACTGTCAGTAGGTTGGCCGTGAGTGGCCTTCCAAGTTGGGGTATGAACTGCCCTGTTTCGCTATTTACGAAACAGTTTTTCGTCGATCTTCGGGTTCCGATTCCTTCGCACATGATGCGATTTAATTTAATCGATCTAAAGGTTAATGAAGTGGGTAGAGTTTTGATCGTACCAGAGCAGACGAAACGTGAAACGGTGGAGCGACGTGGCGGGGAAACCGATGCAAAATTGGCCCCATCTGTCGCTGCTGCTGTCGCTTGTACTGTCACGCGCGGCTGTTTTCCGCCTGGCCGGCCGGCGGCGACGACCTACGACGGCGTGCGGAGGCCGCACGCCCGCGCGCGGGGATGGGGGCGCGGCTAGTAATTAGGGTTTGAGAAGTTTCAACTGTCGGTCTCCAATATACTCGTCGAGTATATATTCATGCTGCCGAACAGGGGGGTTTAGGGGTGTTCGGGATCGGGCCTGGGCTTTCTCTCGGTTTGGGGAATGAGGGGGAAGGCTCTGTTTGGTTTGGGTGTGGGTTTTAGGCTGGGAGGGAATTGAAGTTGGGCCGAGCCTGGCTTGGGCTGGGCCTAAACTTCATTGGTTTACTTCTTCTTAGCTTAAAATACATATATGTATATATATATTCATATACATATATACACGTATAGGTATACATGTACTACATATATTTATATATATACATTCATATATATATATATATATATATATATATATATATATATATATATATATATATATATATATATATATATATATATATATATTTATCTTGTACAAAAAAAAATAAAAAAAAAAAAATATATATATATATATATATATCTTGTACACACACACAAATATATAGATATACTCTTAGACACATATAATATATTTTTATTTATACATATATACATGCACACATTTGTAATATATATATTTATATATATATATACTCACGCACACTTATATATCTATATTTATATACGCATATATATATATATATATATATATATATATATATATATATATATATATATATATATATATATATATATATATATATATATACACGTATACATATATATATATATATATATATATATATATATATATATATATATATATATATATATATATATATATATATATATATATATATATATATATATATATATATATATATATATATATTTACGTTACCATATTTACATACACATACGTATATAATATATTTATATATACAAATACACACAAAAATATATAATAATAACAATATAATAAGAATAATGATAATAATAATATGAATAATAATAATAATAATAATATTAATAATGATAATGATAATAATAATAAGAATAATAATAATAATAATAACAATAAGATAATAAGATAATAGTAACCAACTAAATTGTCCACTAAGAGTCCTTGGTGAACATATCATGTCCTATCTGGCCCTAGAATTTCGTACAGTTATTCGAAAACAACATTTAATTGAACTATTAAATATTTAGAAAGTAGTTGTCAAGTCCTAAAAATAAATAAGAAAATATTCGTATATACATAAAATGTCTACATGGCCGTCCCGAGTTTCACTGCATGTCTATATGGGCTTGGATTCGGTTTGGGCCCAGTTCGACTAAGTTGGTACAATCGGGTCATCTAAAAAAACAATATATTTAATTAATAAATTAATAGTTCATCGGTGGGGGTTAAGTCACAACTTAATCTGGTTTTCCTAGTTAGGACATCACTATGGCTCGGCCTTCCCCTACCATGGCTAAACACTAGTCAAAGCACGCCACTGCACTATCTGTGCCATGATTCCTAGTCACCTTGTGCTCTAAATCTCAACCATGGCGAAAAGCATTTACCGTAATACTAAACTAAATAATTATTTATAAAATTCTAAAATCCCCATTTAAATCAAATAAATAAATATTTCAAAAAAAATTTGGAAAGGGGAGCTACATGAGCCGTAAATTTAGTTTTACGGCACACATTGTGGGCCGTAAAAGATATTATTTGGTGTAGTGAATTAATGAAGTTGGTACATACCTCTCTTTCCAAATGAAACTTTCCTAAATAAGCTAGCCCTAATGGAAGAGGGTATATATATGGTGGGAATCCCTATGCTAGTGTGTGGCCGGCCAACTATGAATTAGGGTTAGGGTTAGGGTTAGCTAGTGGGTTGGGCTTTGGGCCCCTATGTGCCAAGTTGCTAATTAATGGTTCAACCATAAGTCATGGCTTATGACTTAACTATTCTAACTTGAGTTTAATGACTAAACCATAGGTTAACTCTAGTCTAACTAGGGTTGCATGACCTAACCAAGTCCAGACACAACTAGGGTTAGCTTCTAGGTTAGTCTACCAAGGTCAGTGCTAGTCAAAGTCAACCTAGTCAACCATCATTCAAATAATTCCAAAATAAATCCTAAAAATTCCCATAAATTCAAATAAATTATAATAAATTCAAATAACCCCAAAAATGACAAAAATACCCTCAAACTAGAAATGATAAATGAAATACCCTAATCACAAGTCATGATTTTAAATAGTTTTTTTTTAAAAAAGATTAAAAATCATCAAAAATCATAATATGAAATAAATATAAATAAATAATAATTATAATTACAAAATTTCAAACTTACCCTCATCTGGAAAACTGGGTGTTACATCTCCCAAGCGAAAGAAGAATCTGTGGCACAAGACATGCCTAAATCAAGGTATTCTTGTACCCAGATTACCATCAACTGCCGTTGTCAGCAGACGGCTGCGCCATCACCGAGCAGGCATTCTGTCTTCCAAAGACTCTACTATACGCCGACCCTACGCCAGAGGCTTAACAGGGGTTCATTAAGCCATAGAGAAGATGAGCCCCACATCGCCACATACTACGCGGTGCAGGGTTCCAGAGCTTTCAAGAAGCCCACCCTGGATCCTTCCATATCGGTTGCTAAATCGAAGAGGAGGTCAGAGAACAGTAAAGCTAAGGTACCCGATACAGGTGTGTTCCAAGGCACTCGTTCCAAATCTGTATTGAGTGCCTTGTCAAAAACTGGGGGTAGCCAACCTTCTACCATGCACGAAAACTATGTGTTCCAATCTGACGAGGCGCAATACGACACGGATGTCTTCATTGGCACAGCCAGTCACCAGACCAGGGGTAGAAACCATACTGAGTCCGAAGAAGATCACAATCTTACGGTATATCCTCAAGGTAGCGAGACTCAGGCATCTGAGCCAGAAAGTGAAGGATCTACGGCTCTCTCGAGTCACCCTCATACTCGGTATATGTTCATGGCCGATGGTAATGACGAAGACAACAACGAATCTCTCAGACGAATCGAAGTCCTCGAGACGAAGTTAGATACGCTGACGGACACCATGAAGACCCTGTCCTCGGTCGAAATCGACCTCAAGAGTAGCATAGCCCCTACTGCCTCTACATCGGTGCATGATCCGCCAACCAATAATGAATCTAGCAGGTTGCCTACTGCCAATCAGGCAGGACCATCCTCGTCTATTCTATCGGCTACAGGCTCTGTAATGCCGGCTGAAATAAAGCAGGCCATCAAGGAGCTGTATGCTCGTCATGATGCCAAGGAGAAGCAAGCAATGCTCTGGAAGATGTGGATCCGACAGCCATATCTTGTCGAGTGGGACAACGTCGTCTATCCTCCCAAATACAATCCGCAGACGCTTACACCTTATGAAGGGAAGGGGTCTTCCGAAAAATACTTGAGGTACTTTACCTCAGTAACGGGGCACCTGCCAAAGGATGATGCCCTCCTATCCAACATACTCATAGGAGCCCTGCAGGGGGTAGCCTATGTGTAGTTCTGCAATCTTTCAGACGACTGCATCTCGTCATTTGAAGACCTGAAGACTCAGTTCGTGGACTGATTCTACGAAGGAGGCATGGATATAACCATGTCGACCCTCATGGAAATTGTCCAATGGAAGAAAGAGCCTGTTTACGCATACATCGAGCGCTTCTGTTAGGCAGCCTTCAGATTACCACCCGGCATGCTCGAGCCCATGCTTATAGATTCCTGCCGTAAGAACATGTTGCCCGCTATAAAATTATGGCACAGTGCTCCCTACATGGAGTGGACGCCTTTCATTACAGAAGCGGATACCGCACAAAGGAAAACCGAGGACACGCAGCTCCTAGGGCTATACTTTTTTGTGCCTGAAGACAAGGGGAGACGCTCGTCCAGCAACAACCCTAAAGACGGAAAAGGCAAGCAAGCCATGATCGTCAACATCTACAAAGGTTCAGCAGCTGTGAACCCCAAGTCCGCAGAAGCGCGGAGGCCGAGGGAGATTTACTCCTTCAATGACAAGGATACGCTGGAGCTTTTCGAGATGCTTACGAAGAGTGGCAAACTGTCCATCCCGGCACCCAGGCATCCTGATGAACTGGAAAAGGTGGACCATCCCAAGTACTGCCATTATCACCAGTACATCCATCACTCAACACAGGACTGTTATGTATTGAAGGGGCAAATTCAGCGCCTCATTAACGCCAACGTCATATCATTGGTTTACGAGGAGAAGACCGCCACGGCCAACATAGTTACTCTCAAATTCTGGAGTTTTCCAGCCATAAAGGTACAAGATGGCATCATCCCTATTCCAAAGGTGATGATGGAGGTAGTCAACCTTCCGCCAGCACAGGGCAACGCTCAAGGTCTCGTCCCGTTCTCCATGCCTCATGACGGAGTCATGAGGGTCCATCCAGACTAGGCTCCTGACACGATGAACCAGTAATCATTGTGAATCTCTCGAGAAATATTTTATGACCTCGATTCTGAACTGTTACCCTAAGATGTGTCTACCATATACTCTCTACCTCTGAGTAGTCACCTCCTCCATAATAGCTGTAAGCTGTCATAATCTTTAGAAAGCATTTTACGTCCATATTACCTCTGAAGTGTTATTCTACATCGTGTCTACCATGTCCATATTACCTCTGAGTAGTCACCCCGTTATGATAACCCTAAAGTTGTCATAACTTCCTAAAAAATCACGTCCATATTACCTCTGAACTATTATTCTAGGAGGAATGATGCTTGCCATGTCCATATATCCTCTGAGCAACTCCTTCTTTTCCTGACGATTCCCCACAATTGTCATCTATAGAACCCTTTACGTCCATATTACCTCTGAGTTGTTCCATACCCCAGAAGTGTCTATCCTTACCATGTCCATATCACCTTTGAGTAAGGAAAGTATCTCTAGCAAAAACTCTCGTATTTGCCATGTCCATATAACCTCTGATCAAACACCTTGTCCCAGGGGAATTATTCCCCTGAGGGAATTCTCACCCCTATACAGGATCCACTCCATGAAGAAGGAAAAAAGAAAAGGAAAACAGAAACTCCATATACAAAGAAGGCAATGTTTTCTATTACAAAATACGCATATGATCCCTCACAAATTGAAGGACAAAAAGAAGCAGAAATTCAAAACTGGGAAGACTGGTCCTGAAGGTCTTCCAGCCGGCTCATCAGATGAGTCCTCCCTGTACGATCTATGCACGGGCCGCCATGTCGACCTCCTGGCATATGGCAGTCTCGTCTCCAACAGGGGTCCAAGCCTGACGCAAAAGAGCCAATTCACCCTGACAGGTGCCGATATCAGCCCTATCTTGAGTTAGAGCCTCTGAATGTTGGTGAAGGACTTATTTCTGGTCATCTAATTCCTTTAGGTCACCCTCAGCAAGGGCCAGGGTATTCATCAGCTTCCAGATCTGTTCACAAAGGTCTCTGTAGTGCTCCTCCATGGTTACACGACGACGGACTCGAGCCCCTTCGACATCGGCCAGCTCGGCAATTTTTGATTTGACTTCCACAAGTCGATCAGAAAAAGCCTTGCGCATCTGCTCTTGGTAGAATTCTTCAGAGGCTATCTTCTCTAGTTCTGTCGTGGCTAAGGTCGGCAGATTGTCATCAAGGTCCTGAAGTTCCAAAGTAATGGCGTCCAGATCATCCAGTAAGCCTCTTGCAATCACAACCTAAGCGCCACACTCGAGATGGACGCATAGTAGTGTCAACTGGCCTTCTACTAGGTTCTGCACCCACCCAGCCAGGGGTTGACCATGCAAATCGCTCTCTATACCATGACTTAAAGCATCACGGCGGGTGCTCAGCAGAAGTTTGGCACAATATTCTTTATCGACCTGACTCATAGCGGTCATCGGAGAAGCCGCAGTAAAAGATTTCAGAGTAGGGAGAACAACCCGCTCAGGGCCAGCGGGCACAGCCGAAGCAGGAGGCACAGTCATATGTACCAAAGACAGGGATAGAACAAGAACAGAACTCGACAGCGGCTAATGTTCAGTGGGCTCCTCGACAGACCCCTTTGCTATGCCGATCAGAGCTTGCCCATTCGCAGGGATCACAGGTTCATTAGTCCCTATAACTGGCCCCTCTATAGAGGCCGCAATGATCGATTCTCGTATGACCCCCTCAACAGGGATCTCAGAAGAAACTCTATCAGTAAGCCTAAATGAAGTCCCGGGAAGGAACTGCTCCACTAAAACAGGCGCCACCTCCTCATCCGATTATATCCTTTGCCGAGAGTGCTCGGAGGTCCCATCGGTTGGCTCATCGATGCTGCTGTCAGGAGTAGCAAGATTGACTGGAGCTGCCACAGGGGGCCCGTCGAAGATCATATCACCTCAACTGGTAGACTCATCAACGGTATCTGCCACTGAGCACTCGGCGGCCTCTTCAGCTTCCATACGAGATCGAAGAAGGATGAATGCTATGGGCAACTCATCCAATGCGGACCCCTTCTCATCCATGAAGGAAGGAGAGTCCCAAAAGACATTAGCAGAAGCACCTTCGACGTCTTCAGGGACTTGAGCTATCCCCGGCGCAGGTACCGGCACTGATCCTTTTTGAAAGAAAAGGCTAACCCCGGGTATTGCCGTACTAATACTCCCAGGGGCTAGATCATCACAGGGAGCTAAAAAAGGGGTCTCATCTGACCCAGGGGTATGCCCCTTTCCTTGGACGGAAGATTCCTCCAGTTGCTCGAGTATCCCTTGCACCTGTGCCAGCAGAATAAAGGGAAGTAAGAAGATTTATATATATATGTACCGCAGACAATGACTCAGGGCCATAATAGGACCTGAGAAGTTGAGGCAACGGAAGGAGTGCCACGCTGTAGAGGACCTCTCCGCGAAGACATCCGCTTCACCGTCTTATGGGCAGGAGCGATTGAAGACGACAAAAGGGGACGTTTCATCAGGAGACTCAAGGGCGTTTCATCCTCCCGTCGCTCTTGAGAATTGTCTAAAGCAATAGGAGACTTATGGCGAGCCTCCTCCACTTCCTGTAGCTTCGGTTGGAGTAGATCAAATTGGGTACCCACGATGAAGCTCCGTTCCTGGTTAAAACCTAGCGAGAAACGAGTAACCAGGTAATAAAACTTTATGGCAGAAAATATAATGCAGGGTTCTTCATTCATGACAGAAAAGGCAAACGTGGCTCCAGTAGAAACGGAGGTATAACACTTCCAAGTATGGGCACCATCCAACAAACTCCCCTCATACCCTAAACGGAGGCTAGGGTTGCCCATCATGGTTTGGCCATAGCTAAACTGTCGTACGAAGCAGCTAGGCAGATAAGGCTCCAAGTACACCTTATTCTGGTTCCTGTAAACCAGGTGCGAAGGGCGGATAGATAATAGCCAGCGAAAAGCACCAGAAGTCAAGCCCCCTTCCGTACCGGCTCGATCGTCAAGTTTGTCGCCACCTCCATGGCCCCCATAAGAAGGCGAGACCGGGTTGAAGCTATATCTATCCGGGCGGCCTAGCACTCGCCTACATGTCGAGATGTCTACATAGAACTACTTTGATTTATGATAATGATGCAGGAGTGCATCTTCGCCATCATCGCCATCTAGGACAGTGGAAGCAATCAACCCTGGACGATGTAAAGCTGACCAAGCCATAAGATAATGGTAGGGCAATTCCGTTCAAGGAAATCTGTTGCCTCGACTGGAAGGCTTTATAATCCTTCCAGAGAAATCCCTCAGACATCTGAGAAGGTCGAAGACCATAGCCGGAAGCAATGCCAATGAATAGCCAAAAGCTAACCTTACAACCGACATGAGGAGTTCCTTGCCCAGTCGTCCCACAGAGCTAGGCCTCCGGTGACCACGGCTTTCCGTAACCAGATCATCAGAAAGGCTGCTAATACCGCTTTTCGGCTAACGGGAACGAAATTTTGGTGGAAGCAACTAAAGACCACAGAAGCAGAGATTTCCTCATCAACCATAGAAGGCGGTTGTGTCTTTGATTTTACCTCCATGTATTTTATCTCAGCAAGGCTATATGCCCTACGAATAGAGGGTTGGATAGCCCGACCTGCTGATGGGTCGATTCTAAAAAAATATTGCCTCTAAGCGTTCGTATGGGGCAAGGCGTGCATGGAATTCTGACGCACACAAGCCTGGTGATGACAGAGCAACTTCTTGTACAGCTCTACCTGTAACGCTCCAGCCCCAAAATGCATAGGACTGGGAACGTAGACATGCCAGCCATATAATAAATATACATAAGCTGTAAAATGTAATAGAACTATGACTAATCTCATCCACACAAAATAAATGAATAAAAGATATCATATAATGATAATGAATTGCCTTGATACAATATGTTGGGTGGAGACATATCCACTACCAACAAAATAAATGGAAGAGGTACATGATATACAAAAGAAATGACGAAGGTAACAGGATAGATCCAAGGTATGTCATCTTCGAATAAATGGAGAAGACCACGACCTCGGCTAGAATACCTACGGAAGACATGAACACACCCCTTGGAAGATAACCAGGTCCTCAGAGGGACGTAACAAGACACATAATATCATGCCAATATAACTGAATATAAATTGCTCAAATAAATAAGTCAATTGAATTATAACATGGTCCAATACACACCTATTGAACTAGCGTACCATCCCCCCAACCAAACAAGGACAGGAGATGGTAAACTAATTCACGATGACGTATCTTTCTATGCTATAAATCCAATATAGTATCAAGACCCCAACAAGGTTAAATACCTTCTCATCAGAGTAGTAAGCCACACCTACAACCAAACAAGGACAAGGTGTGGCAAACTAGTCTACGACAAGTTATTGTTCCAAGCCACAGTCAGATACAAGTACCCAAACCAAAAGTACTCATAACTAACGGATAAGGATGCCTAACCGTTCTAAGTGAAATGTAGTTAAGAAAAATCCTTCCTACGCATGGGCCCTGGCTAAATGGGATCGGCATGGTCCCCCCTTGGGGCACCAGAGGCCCAATCAATAAGAGCATAACGTTCCGCAGAACGCCAGTGACCGTCAGTAATTATGGGTCATCAACCCCGTATCTCCAGCGGAGCATCCGGGTCACAAGAAAAAGTGTATAGTAGCCCATACGCTAAGGAATTGTCCTCCCCATCCAATACCTACTATGTTGTATCTACAACAGAAAACCTTTATAACCGCTAAGTCAAACTAGCATACAATTCTATTAGTGGTTAATCCTATCGCACGGCTTATACGTACCGGTGGCCAGCCAATTACGCATGTCCGAGTTCTATATGTGACTCACAACTTCGTGTTACAAATATGTCAAGTCCTATGAATGCAACACGCAAGGTGGTCCCTTAAATCTAGGGTTAAGGTGTAAGAAAATAATACATAGCAGAAAATATAACTGAAGAGTAAGTTCTACAAGTTATGCCATGTACCACAATTTATTTGCATAAAAAAATAAATAATGCATGAAATATGAGCTAAAATAAATAAACAACAAATGGCAAGGTGTCTTGCCTGGTAGGACGCCTCGTGTGCTGCAATGATCAATGTAGCACGAACTGCAACTTCGGGTAACAACTACACAAGGTGACCTCTGATGGTAGCACAGACAGTTCCATTGGGTCCAGAAGGGTCAAATTAGCTAGGATGGACATAAGGTAGTATAGAATTGGCGAGAAAATAGGAATAATAGGATTGGTTACGGACATGAGAAAAATCAAAGAAATAATGGATAAATATTATATATACGAATTTTAGAAAATATTTATAATTTACAAAAACTAGTTTTTATGAGTCAAAATATTTATAGGAAAAATACTTAAAAATACTTAAAGTCAAGAAAATTGTTTTCGGCAAAAACTCTAAGTTTGTAAAAAGAAAGTCCACCTTAACCTTGATCTCCTTAAAATTCAAAAATTTAAAAAGAAAGTCCACCTTAACCTAAGGAAGTCCACCTTAAAAAAGAATTGGCAAAAACTCTAAGGTGGACTTTCTAATTCATAACTATTCCTTAAAATTCAAAAAGAAAGTCCACCTTAACCTTGATCTCCTTAAATTTTTAATTCCTCAAAAATAGTTTGTATCCTTCTCCTAGCTATTTGAAATTATGAAACCTCGATGACTTCTACCCACCTTTAGTCACGCTACTCCCTCAAAGGTGTGTCACTAAAAGTTATAACCTTCCATCAAGTTGCTAGAGTCATTATCCTTAGATATCTAAGACATATGGCATCTATAATCCCCACATATCTATCAAACAACCAATATTCAAAAATCAAGCAATATTATACTATCACTTAAGAATCTCTGATGAATTCTAGACATCACAATCATTCGTCACCCTGAAATCGGAAGGGATGAGAATCAAGGGTACGGGAAGGCAAGGAAGAAAAAGCGAGAACAAATATGAAATTTCAAGGTCGTAGAGAAATTTCTAGGGGAATTTTCAAGGCAATGTGGATTGAGATTTCTAAGGTTTAGACATAGTCGCAGGCTTGCATGGTACGGTAAAGTAACTAAACAATTTATCTTGACCTGTATGGGCCACCAAAAAAACTTGTCACGACCTGCATCCGCTTTTCGGATGCGAGCTCGTGAGCAAGCCACCTACGCCTCAAGCGGAATCCAGTCCGAATCGAATATGTAAACGCTGTCACGGCTATAGTAAACTGCCAAATCATGGCAAGGTAAATCTATATCTCAAATCCACAATAAGTGTACGAAACATGAATGAATACTATGGGTCGTGTCACAACTTAGCCTGATTTTCTTAGTTAGAATACACTTATGGCTAGGTCTTCCCTGGTATGGCTAATACACTAGTCAAGGCACACGACCATGCTATCCGTGCCATGATTCCTAGTCGTCTTGTACTTCAAAACTCAACCATGTCTAAAGTCATCCACCGTAATAATTAACTAAATAATTATTAATAATAAAAAAAAATTTTAAAAATCACCATTTAAATCAAATAAAAAAATAAAAAATATTTCAAAAAAATTCGGTAAGGGGAGCTACACAATCATAACAATGCAGCAATTATTGATGGTCCTTGGATTTCAGGTGAGAGGGAAAGAGGAGAGAGAAGAGTCATGAGTGGTGGGAGTGAATTAATGGTTCTTTAGAAGGGAAAAGAGGAAAAAAATAAAGAGATGGGGAAGAAAGGGAGGAAGGAATGAGAGACGAGCGTGAGAGAGAGAGAGGCGGAGAGGATCAGAGAGGTGAGGGAACGGGGAGGTGGAGCGGCGGAGCTGCGGGAGAGCTCAGCGGAGGAGGGCTGCGAAGGAAGAGGAGCGATCGGAGAGGAGGTCTCGCACGCGGAGGAACGGCAGGAGCAGACGGAGTACTCAAGCGCGGTCGTGAGAGCTCGGGCGCGATGGACCACCTTCACCGGTGCGGTCGCGGCGCTGGAGCGGTGGGGGACACGGGTCAGGTGGAGGCCCAGCGACGGAGCACAGGGTCGGCGTGTGCCGGCGTGGCTGGAGGGGTCGATTGCGGCCATGGCGGTCTTAGGAGGCTAGCGCGGCGCTGGTAATCCTATGGTTCTTTTTGTCTTCCTTTTCGGTATTTGTGGTTTTGGTGACGGTGGCGGCGGATGTGGCGGTTATTGGAGGTTTGTCGGGTCGGAGGTGTTAGAGTCTGGAGTCGGCAGGGGTTCCGGTGTAGGTGGATGAGGGTGTTAGTAGCGGTTGTGGTGGCAATTGGAGTCGGGGCTGCCGGACTTGGCGAGCGTGGTGGGAGGATGGCCGGAGGAGTCGGGGTTGTTAACCGAAAGGAACGGCTGCAGGTGAAGGACAATCGAGCGCTACTGGTGCACAGTCGCAGGCTGGCCTAGTGAGGTCGCAGGGGCGGTGACTCCCTAGGACAGCCGTTCGGCAGAGGGGTTTATGTTTTAGGGTTAGGGTTTGGTTGATTGTCGTGTCGGGGGTGTCCGACACAATAGAGAGGGTCGAAAGAGGTGTCTTGCGAGACATGGAATGGTTTTGACATCTGGGGTTGTCAGACGCAGGAAAATCAATGTACTTGTACAAGGGGATACATAGTGGATGGGGGTAGGGGACACTGACACGATGCACAAACTTGGGTTGTGGAATTTGTGAAAGAATAAGTGTAGAGAAATAATGTGTAGGCTCTACTATTTATAGGGTTGAGGAAAATCCTAATTGGATAAGGATTGGACCAAAATAGATAGTTATTTATTTAAATCCAAATTTGGGTTCAATCTACATTTAAATTTAAATTGTAAATAATACCAAATAATGACTACATTCGAAAAATCCACGTAAAATTTATTTAATTATTTCCTCATCTGATTTATTCAAAATAATTAGTTTAAAAAATTAACTTTTTATAATTCAAAAAATGCAATAATATTAATTTCAAAAATACACTATTATTTAAAATAAATTGTTAAATAATTACAAAATATATCTGTGTGCACAAATAATATTTACATAAATATACTTTTCTAGTATACCATTTTATCAGAATAATATTTATTATTATAACTGTATAAATGAAAGGCTTTTTATAAATAAAATAGTAAACTTGGAATTTTGGTACGATAGCTAAAATAATTATTATATATATTATTTTGAAACTATCGTCGATAATAAAATTAAAACTATTTTTCTAAAAATATGTACCTCGCACATATTCGTACTCGACGAGTAAATACGAAAAATGCAATTTCCCGCGCGACGTACAATACGACTACGCGATGTACAAATACAAGAAAAAAAATTAAAAAAATTAGTACTAAAAATATAGTAGAAATTTAGGGGTTTTACATTCTACCCAACTTAAAAGAATTTTGTCCTCGAAATTAAGAATTAGTAGGGGGTGAGAAGGCACAAGAGGGTATTGGTGAGGAACGATCATTCACAATATGCATTAGGAAATCGCGATTTCAATAATGGCGAGGATAATCATGGGTTAGCGCAAGAAGGAAAATGAGTAAGGGTTAAAGTTAAAACTAGATAACAGGCAATAAAGAATATTATGGTAACAAGAGAAAATAAATTAGAGACCTTAAAGTTATGGTTTCTTGAGAGTAGCTTGAGGGCACGATTAAGAGAACGAATTTGATTCACTCCTAAATTAAGCGATTAGAAGGTCATGATAGTAAATATAGGGCCAAGAAAAATGGCGAGTACTTTAGGATGAAGATATAGCAACATTGAGTATTAATGGACATAATTGATAGGAAGGCTAGAGGAAGTTCTAGTACAACGCCTTCGTCCTTCTAAAATAGGTGAAGGCGAAAGCAATAAGGAGTTCAAAAAATGATATTATCGAGTACGAATACGTGGTTCAAAGACGACCGAATAATTTCAAAGGAATTGTCAAGGCAGTCGTGGATGGGATTCTAAAGGCCAAGTTTAATTATGTTCCATCCACGTAGAATAATAGACAAAAGTGAACCAAAGTGCACTTGGTTGATCAGACCATCATGCATCGGTTCTGATTAGATAATATGTTAGTGAGCGGCCGCTCAATAGCATATGTCTTGATCAAGCTCGATAAAGAATTAGCTTGCAAAAATTAGGCTACATTAGCATCATTAGTCTAGATAGTAAAAAAAATATAGGCACGTGAGATTAAGATTGAAAGAAAGCAGAATTAGTTTAAACTCCTTACGATTCTAAGTCATATCCGATGTTGGTCTCTATACAGTCGTCCTATAGTCTTCTTGTCCAAGTCTTTGGTTGACTAGATGGGTTAGGGTCCTCTAAATTCTAGAATCTAAGTAAACTTATGAATATAGGTCACAAGGTATAGAGGTCACATGTCTAACCTCTAGCTAGAAACATGTCTTCTTGTCACAAGGTATAGAGGTCACATGTCTAACCTCTAGTTAGGGTCCTTTATATTCTACCCAACTTAAAAGAATTAAACTAATGATATTTTGGGACAAAAGAAACATGTCTAACTAGTAGGGGTCACATGTCTAACCTCTAGCAAACACGAAAGGAAGATAAGAATTATGATAGGAGGAATCAAGAAAGATGCAATCGATGAGTCGAATGGTAGTTCGAATATGGAATCGAGAAAAGATGTCAAGTATGTGGATGAGATCCTAGACTTCTAATCCTATTCGCAGGCTTGCTTGGTACGGTAAAGTAACCAAACAATTTATCTTGACCTACATGGGCCACCACAAAAATATGTAACGCCCTAGTCCCAAAATATGTAGGACTAGGAACGTAGACATGCAAGCTGTATAATAAATATACGTAAGCTGTAAAATGCAGTAGAACCATGACTAATCTCATCCACACAAAATAAATGAATAAAAGATATCATATAATGATAATGAATTGCCTTGATACAATATGTTGGGTGGAGACACATCTACTAGAAACAAAATAAAAGGAAGAGGAACATGATATACAAAAGAAATGAAGAAGGTAGCAGGATAGATCCAAGACACGTCATCTTGGAATAAATGGAGAAGACCACGACCCTGGCTAGAATACCTGCAGAAGACATGAACACGCACCTGGAGAGATAACCAGGTCCTCAGAGGGACGTAACAAGACACATAATATCATGCCAATATAACTGAATTTAAATTGCTCAAATAATTAAGTCAATTGAATTATAACATGATCCAATACACACCTATTGAACTAGCGTACCATCCCTCCAACCAAACAAGGATAGGAGATGGTAAACTAATTCACGATGACGTGTCTTTCCACGTTATGAATCCAATATAGTATTCGGACCACAACAAGGTTCAATACCTTCTCATCGGAGTAGTAAGCCACATCTACAACCAAACAAGGACAAGGTGTGGCAAACTAGTCCGCGATAAGTTATTGTTTCAAGCCACAGTCAGATACAAGTACCCAACCCAAAAGTATTCATACCAAACGGATAAGGGTGCCTAACCGTTCTAAGTGAAATGTAGTTAAGTACAATCCTTCCTACGCATGGGCCCTGGCTAAATGGGATCGGCATGGTCCCTCCTTGAGGCACCAGAGGCCCAATCAATAAGGGCATAACATTCCGTAGAACGCCAGTGGCCGCTAGTAATCATGGGTCATCAACCCCGTATCTCCAGCGGAGCATCCGGGTCACAAAGAAAAGTGTATAGTAGCCCATATGCTAAGGAATTGTCCTCTCCGCCCAATGCCTACTATGTTGTATCCACAACAGAAAATCTCTATAATCGCTAAGTCAAACTAGCATGCAATTCTATTAGCGGTTAATCCTATCGCACGGCTTATACGTACCGGTGGCCGACCAATCACGCATGTCCGAGTTCTATATGTGACTCACAACTTCGTGGTACAAATGTATCAAGGCCTATGAATGCAACACGCAAGGTGGTCCCTTAAATCTAGGGTTAAGGTGTAAAAAAATAATACATAGCAGAAAATATAACTGAACAGTAAGTTCTAACAAGTTATGTCATGTACCACAGTTTATTTGCATAAAGAAAATAATGACTAATGCATGAAATATGAGCTAAAATAAATAAACAGCAAATGGCAAGGTGTCTTGCCTGGTAGGACGCCTGGTGTGCTGCAATGATCAATGTGGCACGAACTGCAACTTCGAATAACAACTACACAAGGTGACCTCTGATGGTGGCACGAACAGTTCTATTGGGTCCAAAAGGGTCAAATTAGCTAGGATGGACATAAGGTAGTATAGAATTGGCGAGAAAATAGGAATAATAGGATTGGTTACGGACAGGAGAAAAATAAAAGAAATAATGGATAAATATTATATATACGAATTTTAGAAAATATTTAAAATTCCTAAAAACTAGTTTTCATGAGTCAAAATTTTTATAGGAAAAATACTTAAAAATACTTAAAGTCAAGAAAATCGTTTTTGGCAAAAACTCTAAGTTTGTAAAAATACGACTTTAGATAGAAAAATATATATATTTTAGATAACTATCTTGAAAATCTAGAAAAGAAAATCGTTTTAGGCTACATTATAATTTATGAGTCAAAAAATATTTCTTAATTAAATAGAAAATCTGCAACAATGTTTAAAAAAATATTTTTATGAGCCAAAATTATTTATAGATAAATACCTTAAGAATCTAGAAAATCAGTTTAGGGCTAAGAACCTAATTTGAAATTATATGTAGGGTTAAGTTACTACTATATTTTTGTTACAAAAATATATATATAATAAAATAAAATTACTAAGATAATATTAATAATAATAATAATAATATTAATAATAATAATAATAACAATATGCGTATACCTATATAATAGAATAACTAATACACCTACTGTAATATATTATAATAATAACTACTTATTATTCTACTTGTTTACTAAACAATCATAATAACGTAGCAATTATTGTTGTTCCTTGGATTTTACATGAGAGGGAAAGAGGAAAGAGAAGAGTCATGAGTGGTGGGGGTGAATTAATGGTTCTTTGGAAGGGAAAAGAGGAAGGAAATGAAGAGATGGGAAAGAAAGGAAGGAAGGAACGGGAGACGAGCGTGAGAGAGAGAGAGAGGCGGAGAGGGTCGGAGAGGAGAGGGAATGGGGAGGTGGAGCAGCGGAGCTGCGGAAGAGCTCAGCGGAGGAGGACTGCGAAGGAAGAGGAGCGATCGGAGAGGAGGTCTCGCGCACGGAGGAACGGCAGGAGCAGGCGGCGTACTCAAGCGCGGTCTCGAGAGCTCGTGCGTGGCGGAGCGCCTTCACCGGCGCGGTCGCATCGCTGGACCGGTGGGGGACACGGGTCAGGTGGGGGCCCAGTGGCGGAGTACAGGATCGGCATGTGCCGGTGTGGCTGAAGGGATCGATTGCGGCCACGGCGGTCTTAGGAGGCGAGTGCGACGCTGGTAAGCCTAGGGTTCTTTTTGTCTTTTTTCGGTGGTTGTGGTTTTGGTGACGGTGGCGGCGGATGTGGCGGTTATTGGAGGTTTGCCGGGTCAGAGGTGTTAGAGTCTGGAGTCGGCAGGGGTTCCGATGTAGGTGGAGGAGGGTGTTGGTAGTAGTTGTGGTAGCAATTGGAGTCGGGGCTGCCGGACTTGGCGAGGGTGGTGGGAAGATGGCCGGAGGAGTCGGGGTTGCTAACCGAAAGGAACGGCTGCAGGTGGAGGACAACATAGCACTACTGGTGCACGATCGCAGGCTGGCCTGGTTAGGTCGCAGGGGCGGCGACTCCCTGGGACAGCTGTTCGGCGGAGGGGTTTAGGTTTTAGGGTTAGGGTTTGGTTGATTGTCGTGTCGGGGGTGTTCGACACAACAGAGAGGGTTGGGAGAGGTGTCCTGCGAGACACGGAATGGTTTTGACGTCCGGGGTTGTCGGACGCAGGAAAATCAATGTACTTGTACAAGGGGATACATAGTGGATGGGGGTAGGGGACACGGACACGATGCACAAACTTGGGTTATGGAATTTGTGGAAGAATAAGTGTTGAGAAATAATGTGTAGGCTCCCCTATTTATAGGGTTGAGGAAAATCCTAATTGGATAAGGATTGCACCCAAAATAGATAGTTATTTATTTAAATCCAAATTTGGGTTCAATCTACATTTAAATTTAAATTGTAGATAATACCAAATAATGACTACATTCAAAAAATCCACATAAAATTTATTTAATAATTTCCTCATCTGATTTATAAAAAATAATTAGTTTGAAAAATTAACTTTTTATAATTCAAAAAATGCTATAATATTAATTTCAAAAATTACACTATTATTTAAAATAAACTGATAAATAATTACGAAATATATATGTATGCACAAATAATATTTACATAAATATACTTTTCTAGCATACCATTTTATCATAATAATATTTATTATTATAACTGTATAAATGAAAGGCTTTTTATAAATAAAATAGTAAACTTGGAATTTTGGTACGATAGCTAAAATAATTATTATATATATTATTTTAAAACTATCGTCGATAATAAAATTAAAAACTATTTTTCTAAAAATATGTACCTCGCACATATTCGTACTCGACGAGTAAATACAAAAAATGCAAATTCCCGCGCGTAGTATAATACGACTACGCGACGTACAAATAAAAGAAAGAAAATAAAAAAATCAGTACTAAAAATATAGTAGAAATTTAGGATTTTACACTACCAGCTCAGGGTGCTGGTCTTCTAGCCCCTGAAGCTCTTCTGGGTAGGACAATACTCTTCATAGGGGTTCTCGCCCTAGGGTAGCTTGGAAACGGAGAACATCTCCTGAAGGGCCGTCCCCATCTCTCCGCAGGGTAGAAAGAAGGTCCCGGTGTCACAATTAAACAATTCCAGTAAAACCAGGAACAAAGACCGATTGGAATGAATGCCATACTCAGTGCCCCTGATGGCACGACAAAGGTTAGTGTGCACAATATCCTCCTTAAAAGTACTCAGCACCCATCGGGTCAGGTCGCTCCACTTTCGATCAAACTGCATCCATCCTTCGGGGCAAAATGAACCCTTCGGATAACCACGGTCAGATGCTAAGAGTCCGTTGGCAAAAATAGAAGCACAAGACGGTGACAATTCAGTAGGCACATCGTTGAACCTATGCCCAGGGAGCAACACTCATTGAGAGGACGATGAACTACCCGGGATAGACACAGGTATACTCTAATCTGCGGAACCTTCGCCCGCCTGGATTCGGCCCGAGGTCAAACCCACCTGACTGGGGGTAAGCCCCAGTCCAATCATCGTTCCTCGGCAAAATAGAAGAAGACCGACAATGGCAAATGGTGCTCGGTCTCAGGAATATACAGGAGGAGGTTGTTACTCTTGATAAACTACTCCGATCTTAGGGAGAAGAGGTCTAACTCTCCCGGGACTAATCTGTTACCAAAAAGAAATTGGGGCTTTAACTGCCCTGCACTAGTATCCTGAGAGGGGGTCAACCTTCCTTAGTCCAGCATACGACAGAAGTAAGTCAAAGTCTGCGCCCGTATTTCTTCCAACGGCCCGTTCGGTTGGTCCGCGGTAACTGACTGTTGAAAAGGAATGAGGAGCTTCTGTTCGAGGTCAATCCCCAATAAATAGAGAGGAAAGTCGTAGAGGATTTTGCTCAATAGGATAGTCACAGAAACTTAATAACAAAAAAATATACATAGACAAGGGTAAGCATATAAAGCATTAGCGTAGATGCCCGCAAAAGTATGGAGATCGAAGTAGATACCTGCTACGGGCGGGCGCACATCAGGATGAATTACTGTGCCAACAGTCAAAGGTTCATCGAGATCGCCAATATCAGAAATAGCCCTCTTTTCCTTCACCTTTTTGGGGCCAGTCGCAAGAGCTTTTAAGGTTTTTGACCTTTTAGGGACCATGAAAAAGAGCTAGGGTTTTAAAGAAAGAGAGAACCTTGACATAGACTGCTGAAGAAAATATGAAGGCAGGAAGGTTCTCTCTCCCCTAAAATGCCTACTTAAAAGAAAGGACACGTTCGCGAGAGAAGACAAAACGCCTCGGACGATGTGGGTTCAGAAAAATGGGTCATTATAAACGTTCGCGTGATACGAGGAGTCATGATCACGCTTAAGGAGGAGACGGCTTAACGCATTTAATGTTGGAGCCTAAGCACATCGTCAGACTGTCCGCAGGAGGTGATGGGTATGTCCTTTACACACAAAAAAGAGAGGAGACATGTGTCATGCTTCTTTTCAATGTGCCCCAAGCTTGACCCAAGTTCGAGACACTTTGAAGGGGGTCTTGTAGAAGCAGGAAAAATTACAGCTGATGAACGGCGTAGGAGGGCGCTCTTGTCACTCACCCTCTTCCTACCATGGTCCAGATGACATATGGCACGGGTTCGTATCCCTACTACCGACTAAATATCACAGAGGCGCATACAGTGAGATGCGTAGACCAACCAAGAAGGAAGACATTCTAAGGATAAAGTTCAGAAAAAGAACTCTTCTTATTGATCTTAGCTACAAGGGTCTATTAGACAGGCTTATTGCAAGTACATAAGAAAGAAGTTTCTTGAATCTCATTTACAAGGATCAATTACAAGGTCTTTGTTACACAAGTAAGAATAGAGATTTCTATGAACATAAGGGAAGTATCGTCTTCGATGGGCAGCCTTCACAGTTTGATCGTTATCGAAAGAAGAGAGATATACAGTCTACATCCAAGTCTCTTCCCCACCGACTCACAGCGTCATCAGAGCCAACCCTCTTGTCACCAAAAGAAACTAGAGCTTCAATATATACTGAACTAGTAGAAGACCCAGAACCACAGTACTGGGAAGCCCCATTGCTCCCAAAGATCAAGGCAGAGCACGGTCGGCTATTCATCGGGTGAGAAACCGCTCTCGAACCCATGGCTTGGATCTCCCACATCCCTTAGACGTTGCTCAGAGTCAAACTCTCTAAGAAGGACATTTGCACACTTCTTAAGGGAAGTGATGGCTCCTTCTACACAGAGTTCCTCCATAAGAATATGGCTCCTACAAATGAGAGAAGCCTCACCTAGCAGCCAACTTATATAGGGCCGATCGTCGCTCGAAGTTAAGTTTGGATCTTGCATGATAGTGAAGGATGCCAAAAAGAAGACAACGACTCATCAGAGGAGAACTTTCCCTTTTATAGGACCGAGAGTGGCCTAGAGCGCATGCCACATGGCCGATGGTCAGAATTCCCGTATTAATGGGACAAACCTAAGAATTAGCACTTTGAATTTTGCTCTTAAAAGAGTGGATATTTATTGTTCTTTTCTTCAGAAGCCTTCAAGCCAGCGGCGCAGCTACCAGCCTGCGCCAACCTCCGAAACAAGTTGGTGGTAGGCCCCCCTCCCTTTCTTTTACTTTAGAAGCCAATGTCTTCACTCCAGAGATGCAGCTACTTGCCTGCACCAATCTCAGATGCGTAAGGGTGTCATAGCTTCCCTTCGTAGCCAACGCCTTCACTGTTTAGAGGCGCAGTTACTTACCTGCGTCCGTATAAGGCGCAGGATAGTGATAAGATCACACCAACTCCATTCCTACGGTGCAATCATCTGCTCCGGATCAGAAGCTTAAGTCATTTTTCTATAAGAGACTTAGAAACTCCCATCGCAACCAATGCAAGTCAACCTATCACTCCAAAAGCACAGTAACCTCACCAACCTGAAGCACAAGCCTACTTGTCGCCTACAACATAGTGATTCTGGTACCCCAAAACACAACTTCATAAGTTGCTCTATATGCCCAGAAGTCTCATCGTCATTCGAAGCCAAGTCCACTCGTCGCCTGAAAGCACAGAGGTTCCATCGTCTCTAGAAGCACGATCTACCCATTGCCCCATAATCATAGCAACACTTAGTCCTCACTAGAGGCACAGAAAGCATATGTCAACCCCAATTGATTTGTTTAAACCGCCTCTTGCAGAGAAGATTGGAATTAAATTATGATTGATATCATATTAGATTGATTTAAATCTTAGACGAGGATCAGTTAGACTCCAAATCTAGGATGAAATCCTAAGATTTATTCGGCTATATCTGAGCAAGCAAATTGGCATGCGCCATGTTTCACCTCCTTCGGTTATGTTTATAACCACCAGAGATCTCGTTTGAGGGAAATCTCGATGTCCGCCACGTGTCAGCGCCGCAGAAGCCCGCACCGTATATTGACGACAGATTCTTTTATATCTCAGGAACCCTAATGCATATCGCATATGTGCTCGGTTCTTTATAAATAGAAGGAGTTCTTCTTCCACCAAGAGGAGAGGAAAAAGAGAGAGGGAACATTGACAATCGACAATCTTCTAAGGATCAGTATTCTCTATCTACGAAGAGTCGACCACCCTCATCCACCTATCAACCAAAGAACCAACCAACCAACCATCTTCAAGGGATCTTCTCATCCAGACAGCCTCTTGATCGATGACCCCAGAGTCACATCAACGGTGCCAGAGAGCCATAGCAAGGTTGATTCGTTATTAGATCGTCAACGGAGTAATGGAGCCACTGCAGTGCTCGATCTCCACCGTCACACTTTCCCAGAAACCTCTTCTCCCTGTACTTAGAATATCCTGTTTAGGACTTCCTTCTTTGTACACAGATACCTTATACGTTCAATAAAGCAAAAAGTTTGTTCAACCTTTTGTTACGTCGAACAGTGGTTGACATAAAGTTTGAGCTACTTTCAGCTCAGTGACAGTCTTTGTCAGAAGTACCAAGTTGGCATTCATAGTCTGCATTAGTTTTTCGATCATTTTGAAGTGCCGACTGTCTTGGGACCTTTTTTCATTAGTCGTCATGTATGACGGCATGACGCGAGTGCGGACTAACTGTTCGCTCTCTGTCCCTGATTTCCATTCCTCGTTGTCGGTAGTATAGGTGATCATTTGGAAGAAACTACCAGGGTCAAGGTTCGAAGTGTCCTCGGTTTCCGAGTTTTCAGCAACATGCTGAGAGTGGGTACCCCTGGCCTCTCTTTCTTCGGTTTCAAGGGAATCACTGTCCCTTTGAAACTTCGAATTATGGTGCAGCATCGGGGGTTGGCTACCCCCAGATCCTTGGATGAGCGGGGAATGGGTGCCCCCTATCAGGTCAGTACTTGGTATAGAGCACTGACTACCCCCAGTTTTAAGGGTTTTGGACTTGAAACGGGTGTGTTGGAACACCCCGGTGCTGGGCACCACCAATTTGCTATTTTTGGGACGATTGTACCGACCGGAGAGTTAAGGTTCCTTTCCATCAGAGGAGAACCACTTGCAGCATAGCATGGAGCAAAAGGAGATTCCTCTTTGTCGTCTGATTGCATCCGTTCATTGAGAGAATGCCTGGTGGATGAAGCAGGTTGAAGCCATTGAAACACGGACTGCCTTTCTGGGACTGCTGTGGGTTTTACGTAGCAACAGTTGACGACTATACTAGCGTACGTATGTATACCAAAAGGGGTTTCATGGATAGTATTTGTCGTGATTCCTTCCACTTTGTATTTGTTGATCACATACCGCAGATCATGGGAAGGGAGCTTTACCTTTACGCCTCCTCGGGTAGACCGAGTGTCGTGGCATATAAGTGGATGTACCCCCAGACCCAATTCTGGTGCCCATAGAATGTTTGGGTATTTGGAAGACCTTGGAGCTTGGTCCAGCCCTGGTGTAGGAGTGTGTCTGTAGAGTTTCCCATCAAGTGTGCGCATTACGATCAAGGGCACGAGTCTTTTACCGAAAGATGGTGTGGCAACAGCGGTGCATGAGATACGCCTAGCTCGTACCGACTTAGCCCTATAGTAGGTGGAGCCTAAGTCCTGAGCACCGTACCCAGTATCAGGCGTGCCTGTCCTATGTAATTGTTTCTTTTGGGAGCGTGGTGTGCGCTTTCCCAAGCAATATGCCAAAGAGGAAGTGGAGAGTGGCACGTCTGGAGACAGTCGTACTGATACACGTACGTGCCTCCTTTGAGATATTCTCTTCTGGGAATGAGCACTGCATTCACCAGATTCATACACTAAGGACGGAGCAGGGTTTGGCACGCAGGGTGACTTTTGCACCAACAAGTACTGCTCTTCCTCGACAGGTAGTGGGTAGGATATACAAGCCTTAGGTACCCATACCTTTTTCGTCTTCCTGGGCTTCACTGGCCTAGGCAAGAGGCCTGTACTACCCTCCGAGAGTAGCTCTTCGAAGGCTGATTGATCAAAATTGATGACCAACATCTTCGCGGTAGCACCAAGCACGGACGTGTCAGACTGCGTCACAGCCTTCTCTTTCTAAGAGAAGGACGTCCCTATCAGAGTCGCCATCTTGTTCGACAATGCTTCTGGGCTTAAAAATGGGCTGTTGTGAAGTACTGCAAACGAGAATACAAAGAGGAACTCCTAAATAGGAATCCCTGATCGTACTTTATTTTTGATCTAGGTTGTGACGGTGGAGGGTTGTTTCTTTACTCCATTGACGATCTGACTTTGAAGGGGTACTGCCGGGCTCAACTTCACTGGCTGAGGGGAGCAGCAAAGACTCTCTCTGGGATGCTCATGACCTCTTCAGGAATTCAGGAACGGGGGGAATCGAGAGTCTCAAATGGAGGGAAACTCCTCATATTTATAGTTGATATAGAGGGTAACACATGCGCCTATGCGTAGGCAAGTGTGAGCTTCAGCTTGCCACGTGGCACCCCTAAACCGGGGTTAGTTGCGGCCATGCGCACACTTTACTGGTGAGAAGACCATAGCCGACCGCCACGTGGTAGATATGCTGTTAGAGAGAATCTCGAAATGCTTCAAACTCGTTCCTTGGCATGATTGGGCATTTAGACACGTGGCACATACCCGAGTCACACACGCACCTAGGAGTCATTGTCATAGGTGGCGCATGGTACGTAGGTGCAGGGGTAGAAGCAAACGCGCCAGGGAAGGCTTAGGGACACATACGCCTATTTATATTGTTCCAAAGGGGAATAAACCTTGACTTCAGTATTCGTCGCTTTGTACGAGAATCAAAGCATCGTCCGGTAGTCCCGAGAGGGCCATGCTCATTAAATGCAATCTTGAAAAGAGCAACTGATAATTATAGGCGGGGGCGTGATGGATTAGGTGCGCCTAACCTGAGGCACGAGGAGAGAGGGCACGCCTAACTGCATAATCGGGACGAGTGAATGACGGCTCTTCGACTGTTGTGTCGTGGTCGCCTTTAGTATAGAAACGTAACGCCTAAAAGATTTTGATGCCTTCAATGCAATCTTGGGAACGAAAGTAATCCGAAGGATGCAAGGCCTAGGCACGCCTGTGAAGTTGTGGCGTGAGTTGGGTGGGCGTGCCCTTAAGGGGACGCAATTAGCCCAGAGCGTAAAGATCGAGATGTCTCTTTCTGATGCCATGCTGCTCAGTTTAGGCATGTGTAGCTCCTCGCCAGGCTTGATGCTAGAACAAGGCGCGTGGCATACTTCGATCATTTGGGGCATGCGGCCCATGCGCCTACAGTAGATTGAGAGAAAAATAGACCTGGTCTATGGTGGTGGTGGTAGTGTAGGCCTGATGGGCTTGATATCTCAGATTGTTTTTTATTATGGCTGCCATATTCTTGGGTATAGTAGTAACCTCAACCTTATTATTTTTTTAAGCACTTATCTTTACTTATTTTCTTTTTATTTTTTGTTAAGTTACATGATGATAATATATCTTTTCTTTCTTGGTTCCCTCGTCACAGAGTCATTCCTAGTGCTCTACTTCCCCATGAGGTAAAGGAGTATTGTTTCACTCTCCTTATCTATACTATATTTGTCCTTCAAATATAACTATTAGTACTACTACTACTACTACTACTACTACTACTACTACTACTACTACTACTAATTAAGCTTAAAAATATTGTACAAATATTAGGAGAAACCATTAGATAAATTAAAATAGTTGCAGACATGCATGAGAGAAAGTCGGAGATGGTGAAGCATGTCGATGCCTTCATTGCACTTCCAGGTATAATCAGTACAATTTACTTTTTTAGATATTATCTTGGTTTGTTCGTTTTCATTTCTTATGTAATCTTCTCTCTTTTGTGGGGAAGTACCTTAGAGTTCAATGCACAGTACTTGCATTTCCCAATAATGCTTATTATTTGTTTTTAAATGGAAACTTGGTCTGTTCATTTTTGTATTCTATGCAATCTACTGTCTTTGTTTTATACAAACTTGCTTATTGTGCTTTACTTACTAGAAACATTGATTATATGCAGGGAATAATAGCTTCCTTAACTGAACACCGGGTACGCTTGTCCAAAATGTTTGGAAGCTACCCGTTGCTTGAGTAGATTTTTGTATGGAGCAAGATGTCTGATCCCCAAAAGGATGCCAGTGGTGGTTGTGGCTTAAATGAGAGAGAAGGATAGTTAAGTTATTTTCTTTGTTTCCTGTTATGAATGTGTTAAGTGGTTTAATGTACATACTTTGATTGATACACACTATTTTGAGAGGTTACCATGTAAATATACACATTCTGAAAATATATTCTGTGTTTAAGTGTGTTAATTAGTAACTATTATTGTTGTGGTTATTGTATTTGTTGTATTTGTACTCTCACCTCATCTAATTTGTGCACGCACGACTGCTGCTATCCTAACCAATGCCTCGACACTGCAGGTGCAGGCCACAAGCACATTATAAAAAAGATGGTCATTTATAGCGTACGAATGCGCATTGTAAAAAGATGGAAATAGTCATTTACAACGTTCCAATGTACGTTAGAAAAAGATGGAGAGGGTCATTTACATCGTTCGAATGCGCATTGTAAAAACATAGAGAGGGTCATTTACAGCGTTCAAATGCGTGTTGTAAAAAGATGGAGAGGGTCATTTACAGCGTTTGAATGCACGTCGTAAAAAAGATGGAGAGGGTCATTCACAGTGTTCGAATGCGCACCGTAAATAATAGGGTCATTTATGGCATGACCTTTTATGGCACAAAATTGTACGCCATGAAAGATCTTTTACGACGTGTTTTGCACGCCGTAAATGATCATTTTTTTTGTAGTGAGAAATGTAGAATCTTTTGTATTATTATAAATAAAGAGTACAACAAGAATCTTAAACAAGAGTTCTAAGTACAATAGAATCTGAAGATTGGGGCGATGGAGATTAAGTCTACTTCGACTTCTTTACTCCGTTGATAATCTGATGCAGAAATTTGATGAAGCTTGGTGGTTGATAAACTCTCAGTAACAAGGGGAAACTTTATTACTGAAAGCCCTCTCTCTCTCTGTGAAAGTTCTTAGCAAAGATGCAGCATACGTAGTCTCTCCTAGTACCTGTGTGTTCTTGTACGAGAAAAAAACTGTCCTCTATTTATATATTTTCTTTACTGGAATAGCCATATGCGTATATACAGAAAATACATTATTTTCTGTTTCAGAGACGCATGAAACTGGGAAGGTGCATGAGCCTTAGGGGTTAGTGGAGAGTGAACGTGCTCGAGAATCACGTATAGCTTGCCACGTATTTTGAGAGGTGCTACACGAAACACTACCATGTCAGCACACGATCTGTTCACTGTGGGTCAACCATGTGTCGAATTATTTTAGACGTATAGCATCTGGTTCCTTACTACAAATAGTCTATTTTCTTTGAGTAACTATGTGTCAATCAACATTCTGAACGCATAGCTTTTCAAGTGCATACTGCAAAACACTGTTCTGGAAGTATATGCATACAATTGCTTCCTTCATAGCTGATAAAGTGTAATGATGAAGGTGACGTGATCACTGACATCTTCCTCGTAGTCTGAACATTGCACACTGCCCGAGGTCTATCTTCACATAAGAGACAAAAACACATCATGCGTCTGAATGAACAATGTATCTCTCTAGCCTATCTTTGACCATGTGTCTTTTAGAAGCTCCACGTTCTTTAGCTGACAGCTTTTAACTTAGAAATATTATATTTTAGGCGCATGAAATCTATGCACCTCTTTTTAGTTTTTTTCATGCTTCTACAAGACCTCTTTCAAAGTTTTTAAAACTTGAACAAGTTTTGAAATACTCTAAATAAGAAGCATAAGTGAGGGGATTCTATCACATAAAGCATTTAAACGCATCAGGTCACTTGCCATGCTGTCACATCTTTGACTGAATCCTTTGAAATCTGAACTGTCTTTGAAATTTGTGACGGCCGTTTCTAGCAATCGCTTGGATCAAGGCTAAGTCAACTGTCATCCGTGATTTCAGGGACAGAAAATCATACGACAGTTAATGCAGGATTGATCTCTTTATCAGGAATCAAGTCGCATGACACCTTGCCGTATAGTAAACCTTTATTCCTATAAATAGGACGTGTTGACAGAACTTGTCATTACCACTTTTTATCATGTATTTGCTGATTAACATTCTAGCAAATTTGTGCAAACTTTATGAGGGGATTGAGCATTACCTTGCTAAGAACACTGCTCTTTGGTTATGCCAAAAGTCGAGAAAATGTTCTTTTCTGAAGTATTTCTTCTTCTTTTCTTCACCAATCACTTCTTTTCACACGAAGTTTTATGGCAAAGATGTTCACATTGATCGTGTTTGAACATAATATGTCTTCAGAGTGCATAGCTACACTTATAAAAAGATGTATTATGAAATAAAAGATCCACTGCACACATAGGCAAGACTGTCAACATTTGTGTTGTTAGAGAATACTGTTGTTATGCAATTCTTAGGCGCATGAAATTTTTATGTTTTTGTATGCACTTTTAGTTTTTATATGGTACAACTGACTTTATGCGCCTAACTTCTTTTGAACATGTCATATTTTTAGGAAACTCCTTAGATGACTAGAGCTCAGATAGAGCTTAGAAGACCATCATAACATGTCTAGTTTGACATGATCCAGCATATTACATAGAGGACCTTCACGGTCCTGAGACCCAACTAACTGTCTGTACCCATCTAATAAGGCTTGCAACTGGCTGGTTTCACTGTCGTAGCATCTGTGATGAGATTGGGTTTGAGTCCCAATCAAAACATGTTGATGACGAACAACGTTGGCAGTTGGCGATGAGAGACGGCTTTAGTATGCCCAATTTTATATTCTCTCACCGAAATACATTGCCAATGATATAGAGGGGAGCCCATGCTGGTAAATGCACTAGCATGTGACTAAGGTTCGACACTTATGTGAGAATGCAAGGGTCAGAGTACCTAACCTATAGGAATGCTCACCCTCTTAACATTATCCTTCAGTGTAGTATTTTCCATGTCTTATGGCTTGTACTGGTAGAGAACCTGATGGGGAAGACCCAGAATGTAATAGATCTCTATCAAATATAACCACGACCTTAGAATGCAAATCTAGAATGTAATAATCTCCATCATATGCAATCATGATTCTAACTGTCAATATGAGTTTTATTTTGTCTTTCACTGTAATTCCAGTCTTGCTACATAAGCTCTTGTTCAACCTCTGAAGAATCACTGGCTTCATGAAGACGCATGACTGCCAATGACGCATAAGTTTGGTAAAAATAACTCACTGTCCATAAAACTCAAAATAGATAAAACTTCATAAGTATGTAGAGAGATCTTGACTGCACAAATCTGTGAAAAGAATTCAGCCATATTAATCTGTCAAGAAGCATAGCTATCAAGTAGTTAAGCAGAATGTATAGACTCTTCTGGTTAAATAGACGCACAGGGTTCTTGTTTATACATAGGGTACATAAATTGAGTCTTTGTTTAGGAAGAAGACGCATCCAATACAGCCTTGCTTATGAACTTTCCAATATCAAACAAAAACTGGTACATAACACAATGTCATTTTTGTCGCATAAAATTTTGAATATCATTGCCTTGAAAATGCATTTTCTAAAGAACATAGCCGCTGAAGTATATAGGTACATGAAATCTGTCAAATTACACAGATGTATGGGCTTTTTATTACTGTGACGCATTGATGTACATATCGGTTTCCCTAAATTTAATTTGAGACCACTAAACTGCAGCATAAAATTCTTCAAGTCAAAAATTGGCTCAATACTGTTAGAAGGTAGTGCTGAGGAATTGTTGTTGCATAAGACTTTGATTATCACATATTTGATTCCTGAATGATGCATATAGATTTTAATCTCTTTAAAATGCATACTACTTATGCATCTTTTAAAATATCCTTGTTTGATTCTCAAAAATCCCTTTAAGACTGCTCAAAATATCGATATATGGATTATGCGAATTGATTTGCAAAAATCCATATTCTATTCATACGTCAACTGTACGAATTTTGATTATTAAAGGACTTCAGATACTTCTTCAGAAACTGTGCCCTTCATAATTGCTTAGCTCTCATTAAATAGATTTATTATAATTAATAGGCCGTCGTTAACATTTTCCTAGGAAATTTTCATCTCCCGAGGCATTTAATTAGATGAAACGAAGAGTCACTTTCTTCTATAAATGGAAGTGAAGAATTACTATAGCTATATTTTTCTTCAATGGCTCCGAAGAAAGGTTCTCCTTATGAGCACCCACAACTGCCATAGAAGGTTGCTACCCTGTAGTTGTCTGCGACTACAATACCACCTCTGCCAGTCGCTACAGCTCCCACTCCGACAATTTCTCTCAACTCAAGGAAGAGAAATTTAGCTGAGATGAAGCTGTCTATGGCAGAGGAGATCTTGGATTTGATGGGTCTCTCACTGAATGACATTGTTAAGCCACTGAGCGTATCTCCTAACATCAGTTCTCTTCCCTTGAACCAAGAGAAAAGGGAAGTGCAAGAAGAAGTAGATGCTTTTCGTCGACTGTTTCATGCATCGGGTGTGCAGACGCTCGAAGACCTTGCAGATGTGATCAATGATTCTGACTTCAGTTCACTTGGCTCTTCTCTTAGCCATTTTTGTAAACTCTTTTCATAGTAATGAAAGTATCTTATTTTGCCAAGTTGCTATGAGTAATTTATTGATCTGTATGTAAGAACAATCTCATAAATATAACATAAGATTATATGTGACAAATAGAGGGTAATCTGATAACTCGATGCATAAAAACATTCAGTTGTCACTCGAACAGTCTATATGGTGATATAGGATTCATAAGATTGATGAAACATATACGCAAACAGTCTCTTTACACTCCTCCCATATCTTAAAAAATAAATGACCGCATAGGCTCTTCTTATGCGTCTCCTATGACTTGAAGAGATAGTGATCACATGGGATTTTCTAGAAGAAGATCAATTTTGGTGTTCTCTCTAATATGTGGACTTTAAGTTATATTTAACTTTTTGAGAATTATGTCCACTTGTTTTGAAGTCAACATATGAAGGGGATTTTGTAATTCTTTTTCCTTTCTTTCCTTCGTGGTTGATGATGAGAGTATTTTGTATCTTCGTTTAATTTTGAAAATAAAGAACGCTTTCATGTGGCTGGAGATATTTGAGTTTTGATATTTCTCTAGAGGTAATATGAACATAGGAAAATATCATGACTGCGTGGACCTATTATCCGTAACATACTTAATTCAAGCATAGATAATAGATATGAAAATTAATCACTATTAGAGGTAATATAGACATGATAGGTATTATAAAGAACCTTTTATCTTTGACATACCTGATTAGGTACAGATATTAGATATAGAAATTAATTACTATCAGAGGTAATATGGACATAATAGATGTTATAGTAGATCTATTATCATTGGCATACCTGATTTCGTATAGATAATAGACGTACGTATTTTTGAGAGATATTAAGGACGTGACAAGTATAATTTCGTGGACCCATTACTTCTGATGCACTCGACTGTATACAATTAATAGGGTATGATCAAAAACTATATTAGAGGTAATATGGACTTGATAATTGTTCCTGGATAAATTCGCTCAGAGGTAACATGAAATTGGCTAATTTATGGAATTCTATAGAGAGAGAGTCGATAATATAGAATATTTTAGAGGTAATAGGGACATGAATATTCATTCAGAGTAAATTTTCTCAAAGGTAATATGGACATGACAAATTTATGAATCTCTATAGAAGATAAGTGTCCTAGAATAATTCAAAGGTAATATGGACATGATTATTCTTTTGATAAACAGATTATTCCAATTCCAGCTAGGAAATTGAAATAAGATTTCTTTAAAGCAACTTTGTGTTAATGTCGGCTTCATAAATTTGGAGAGTTTGTTTACCAAATTTCTTACAAGAAAGTTTTGTAAGAATTGAAGACAATTCCACTGAAGAATTTGTAAGGACCTATTATTTATAATTTATCTAGAACTGCTGGATAAAATAATGGTTCGAAGTAAAATACATGTTAAGATGTAATATATCCATTACTCTATAAAGCAGATGTAAATACTGTATAAAACTTGCTGGGGTATACAAGGTAATGTCCACTGTGATTTAGATATAGTACTTTTTTAAGAATTTGCCATTAATAGGTACACTGCTTCAACAACAAAAGGACATTCCCATTTATCTACGAATTTTCCTTTGCTTTTGTGTGTCTTAACCATAGTTCGTCTTACTGAAAGAGCTAGGTCGCCGACCTGGAAAACTCGCTCATTTATTTTCTTGTTGAAAGTTTCGAAAATATAGGCTTAATATAACTTAATTCATTATTGAGCCATTAGTCATTTCTCGTCAAGTGCTTCCAGTTCCTGTAACCGTAAACGATCATTGTCTTTAGTTGTTAATTCATTGGATAAAGCGATTCGGAGAGGTGGCATTTGAATCTCGAGAGAAAGAACTGCTTCGCTTCCGTAGACCAAGAAAATGGCATTGTATCGGTCGGAGTCCGTACTATAGTACGGTATGCCCAAATACATTCACCAAATTTCTCATTCTAATTATGTTTATTAGATGAAACGAACTTCTTGAGTAACTTAATAATAGTTTTGTTGAAAGCTTCAGCCAAACTATTAGCTGCGGTATTGTAGGATGTACAGGCCACATTCTGGATCTAATTTTCTCACAAAACTGATGGAATTCATTGCTCACAAATTATGGGCCATTATCATGAACAATCCTTTGAGGAAGTCCGAAATGATACACTACTAAAATAACCCATTTTAGCGACGTCAGGAGACGTCGCTAAAAATAGAAAATACGTCGCTAAAACCTATTTGCGACGTATTTAGCGACGAAAAATGGACGTCGCTTATAGGCAAGTCGCAAATGGCAATTTAGTCGCCGAATGTCGCTATTGGCGACGCGGCGTCCATTGTCGCTAGACGTCGCTAAAATGAGCGACAGATAGCGACGTATCACTACGTCGCCAACGTTGCGACGTAAAGCGACCACTTGCGACGCTGTAAACTTTATATATGATGACATGGCATGGCAGCCACGTGGGCAACTTAGCAACGGCTACCGACAGATGTAGCGACGTATATTAGCGACGTCTAGTGACGTGACGTCACTATTTATCGACGTATAGCGATTCTAATTTCCGTCGCAGGACGTCGCAGAACGTCGCTATACGTCGCAGATATTATAAAAAAAATTTAAAAAAATATAATTCGTATTTTTGTTATGCTGTGTGTCTGTGTTTACAGTGTGTGTGAATTACAGTGTTCGAACCATCGACAGTTTCGCTTACTGTTCTATGTTTTATCTTGGATAGAAAGAGCAACAGTTCAGGGTGCACTTCTCAGAGCTTCCTCTTCACGTCCTTCACCTTCTGGGGAACCTTTACGACGTCCCGAGAAAGTGAAGGACGTAAAAATGAACCTCTCAGAAGTGCACCCTGAACTGTTGCTATTTCTATCCAAGATAACACATACAACAGTAATCGAAACTGTCGATGGTTCCGAATACTGCATTTCACATTCACTGTAAATACAGACACACATCATAACAAAAATACACAATATATTTTTTTTAAATTTCGGCGGCACCTTCTTTGTATATCAGATCATCGCTTATAACCCAGCGTAGGTATATTTGTCATCCCCGTCGCAGATATCACAAAGTAAATATCACAATAAAAACAGAAGGCAGTACAAAGTAAATATCACAGACTCAAATCCTCACAAACATCCAATAGAGTCAAATAAAAATGGAAGATGATAAAAAGTCTCCCACCAAGTGTATAAACAACAGTTGTATGAATAAACAATTTGCCCATAGGGCCAATACATACAAGTCATAAAAAACCAATAAAATTACTGCAGACCCCTGCCGCGCAACTGGGATAGAATGTAGTCATACTGCTGCTGGGTGAGCTGTACCGTAGGGGCAGTAGGAGGCAGTACAATGTCTGGAGTCGGCGCCGGAGGCAGTACAGTGTCTGGAGTCGGCGCCATCGATGGACCGGGAGGACATATCTGCTCCAGCTCTCGCAGTCGCTCACCATGCGCAGCAAGGGTACTCACCACCCTCTCAGTACTCGCCTCAAGCGAAGCCGAAACCTGAGTGAGTGAGGCAGACATGCTCCTCTGCGATCCCTCCAGCTCGACCTGTCTACGCTCTGTGCGCTGTGTAGACTCGGTAAGCGTCTGCAAGCTGGCAGTTGTAGCCTGATGCAGAGTCATCAGCTCCTGTATACTACGCTCGATCGCATCAAATCGTCCGGTGACGATCGGAGGGTCGGATCGTCGCTCGACCGCATCAGAAATCTGCTGCTGTAACTCGCGATGCAGCTCCTCGATCTGACGAAGGATATCCCCAACTCGTGACGACGCCTGCGAAACCGGAGACTGCGCACTGACAGAGGGGGCCCGGGATGACTCTGTAGCCAAATACGCGCCGTAGGATCCCGTACCGTAGTACGTACCCTTCTGAAGACCGCCAACGGCGGTCATCCAGAGCTCGTCCTACGATGGAGCTGTAGGCGGCTGGAAGGAACTACCAGCCCCTCCCTCTGCTGGCGCACTAGCAGCAGCAGCCGCCTCCTGCTGTAGCCGAACAAACTCGGCCTAGAACATGTTTGCTAACGTGTAAGTGTTTGCTAAAGTCTATATTGATATCTATTTTCATGTTTTCTAAGTTATAGTAAATTAATATAAAGAATAGAACGTACATATGCCTGCATCGCCCTCTCGTTAATGAACTCCCCAGCCCTCCGATGTGTGACCAGGAAGACGGTCACCATGTTAGGGTCCTCACCCTTTTTTACCTGTTAAAATATATTATCTATTATTAGTATTAAACATTCTATATCGAACTATATATAAATTAATGTTCGTCGTAGGAAACGTACCAGACGACGAAAATGCTCCGTCATTGGAATGGAGCCACCACACCACTTACCGGCGCTCGACCGTGCCACCTTGGCCTTCTCAGACCGCTCCTGGTACCTGCGCTCGCTGAATCTAGCCTTCATCGCAGTCCACTGCTCTGGCGTAATCCAACCCTGGATCGGCTGTCCGTAGCGATCACGACGCTTCTGGTCGTCGATCGCATCACGGATGAGCTTGGCTGCGACGGCAGAAAATTGGCCCTCGATCCTCGCCGCCCGGTGTGGTGGATAGAAATAGGTCCTCTACAAGAAGTAAAATACAAAAGTTGTATAATATACACAAATGATTATTAAAATTTAAAAATAAACAAATTTTTTACCTTGAAGTGGGCGAACCAAAAGGCCTTCCTATCTGTGGGAGCATCTGAGTAGTTGAGCCAAGGCCCACCATAGTTCTGCCTCAGAAATTGTCCCAGCTGTCTCTGTACTACAGAAGGCCGATATCTATACAATAAAAAATTTCATGAATATATATGTACATATAATCATTTGAGAAATATATATTAATTAATTAACTTACTTCATAGGCCTGTCCGTCCAAATCTCCATACGCGTCTCGCCCGGGGGAGCGCATGGAGGGTCGCTCTCACCTTCGGCCTGGGCAGGTTCAGTCTGATCGCCGGCCTCCATATGCTCGATGTCGGCTCCCCCCCATAGAGCCGTCGACAGGAGGAATGTTGGACGGGGGATGAGGGATGCTGGACGACGAGGGATCAGAAAGGCTGGACGACGAGGGAGGAGTCGGCAACCTGCTGGAACTGCGCTGTCCCGGTAATGGACCGGGAACAGAACGGTACAATGGCGTACTCGGAGATGAGGATGATGGTACGGAACTGCCGTCTCCATCCCCAGCCCGAGGCTGACGGGACTGGCTAATATATAATCCTCCGCGTCGTCCTCCTGGTCTAGTCATACCTGATAATAACATATGACAATAAAACAAAAATACATATTTATATGATAGGCATCACAGATTTTTGAAAAATATCTTGGTCACAGATAAAAGTGTCACTAAAGTGTCACAGATTTATTATTACAAAAATACATATTTATATGATAGACATCACAGATTTTAATCCTCTTCTAAAAATTCATCTAGTTCGTTTAGCTCATCTTCTTCTTCTTCCTCCTCTACATCTTCACTTTCATCTGCATCTTCCTCTTCAGATAATTCTACTTCTTCTACACAATTAGATGTGTAATGAGGAACTTCCGTCGTGTCCACTTCTATAATATTTGTTACAAGAGGTAGTTCATCCTGTTGATAAGCTATATCGTCAACCTCAAAGATATTTCTAGCTTTGGTCTTGCATACTGCCCACCAGTCCGACCTTGTTGTTCCCCGTTTAGGATAACTTGTGAAGTACAGGAGCTGAGCCTGACTTGATAGGACAAATGGTTCATAGGCTTGATATCGACGCCGATAGTTTATATCAACAAGACCGTGCTTGTCTACTTTCCAACCCTGACCTTCAATCGGATCGAACCAATCACACCTGAATAACACAATCTTAGCAGGCTCTATTCCATAACTATATGTCAGCTCCACGATCTCCCGTAGCACGCCATAGAAATCGTTGCCCGCATCAACATCTTTGTAGTTCGAAGATCTGATACACAAACAGCTGTTTTTGGTGGAGTCGAGATCCACAAAGTCGTCTCTGGTCGGGCAAGTTGTTGACTTGAACCTAAACCCATTAACACAGTAGCTTGGCCATATTTTTACAGCATAAATTGGTCCCTTAGCTAGCGTTCTAATAGACTCATTCTCAAGTCTTGCGTATGGACGATCGACCTAAATACCACGAAAGAAGCAATTAAGCTCATTCTAAATCAAGTGCATATACAGAAAGGTAATTACAGAGTTCTCAAGTCTTACATATGCACTCAACCATGATGGAAAATAATGCCTCATTTCTTGTTCTAGTTCTTCTTCTATTATGTGTGGCCTACCTGACCTCACATCATCATTAAATATGCTGAAAATAACATCGTGCAATTAATGTAATAGTATTATTCTAAACACTATTAAAATAATGTAGACGTATTATTTACTTACCCCTCCAGTTTCTCTACTTCCTTCTCGTCGCAGTTGAGTAATACATACACCTGAGCAGCCCTTAGCTCATCATCGTTCAGATATCTCTTCTTCATTTTACCCGATGGCTTTCCTGGAGCATTGAATACCTTCAGTATTGTATCATTACTTTCATGATCTCCGTCGTCATTTCTGGAAGCTCTCGTTCTATTAGTTGCAACATGAGGCTTGAAATACATCGAACAAAAGTTTGTAATCTCCTCGAGAACATAGGCTTCACAAATAGAACCCTCGACCCGTGCCTTATTTTTCATCTTTCTTTTTAGGTGATTCAAATATCGCTCGAACGGGTACATCCATCGATATTCGACGGGTCCACCAACACGTGCCTCATAGGATAGATGAATCGGCAAATGCTCCATAGAGTCGAAGAATCCAGGAGGAAACACCCTCTCTAGCTTGCATAGTGTTACCGCATTGTCCTTCTTTTGCTTTTCTAGACGATCAACGAGCAATTTCTTAGAACAAAGATCCCTGAAGAATATGCTAAGCTCCGTCAATGGATTCCAAACTGCCTGCGGTAATAATTCCTGAAATGCAATCGGAATTAACCTCTCCATGAATACGTGACAGTCGTGGCTCTTCATACCCGTCAATTTATTTTCCTTCGGATCGACACATCTTCTCAGATTTGACACATATCCGTCTGGAAATTTTAGGCCCTGGATCCACCGACAGTCTCACTTTATCCTCCTTGTCCAGCAAGAAAATTGACTTCGGCAGGAACTGTTTTCCATTCTGCTGTATCAAATGCAACGCAGGGCGTTTGCATATTTCTTCTAAGTCCAACCTGGCCTTGGGATTGTCTTTCGTTTTTCCCTTTACGTCCATCACAGTATTAATTATGTTATCAAACACATTCTTCTCAATATGCATGACATCAAGATTATGTCTGATCAGATTGGTACTCCAGTATGGCAGATCCCAGAATATGCTCATCTTTGTCCAGTTATGATCTCTACCAAATCCATCGCACTTGTACCCAGTTGTAGGATCTTCGATAGCACTTGGAAAATCTTTAACCTCCTCCCATATCGTGGCTCCGTACCACCTTGGCGGTGGATCACCCTTCTCTACAACGCCGGCACGGAATGCATTCCTGTTCCTTCTGAACGGATGATCTTTTGGCAGAAATTGCCGATGACAATCAAAGAAGCACGGTTTTCCTCCGTGTTTCAAGCGAAAAGCCTTACTACGGTCCATGCAATACGGACATGAGAGACGGCCATGAGTGCTCCATCCAGATAACATTCCATAGGCCGGAAAGTCGTTGATGGTCCACATAAGGGTTGCCTTCATCTGAAAATTCTGCTTCCTGGAAACATCGTACGTGTTAGCGCCTACTTCCCATAACTGATTCAACTCATCTATCAAAGGCTGTAAGTACACGTCAATGTTCCTCTTGGGATTGTTCGAACCAGGAATTATAACGGTTAGAAACATGTACTGAGTCTTCATGCACATCCAAGGCAGTAGGTTATACGGAGTGACAATCACAGGCCAGCACGAATACTGGGATCCCGAAAGACCAAAAGGAGTAAAACCGTCAGAAGATAGTCCCAACCTGACATTACGCGGATCTGAAGCAAAATCAGGATACACTCGATCAAAGTGCTTCCACGCTTCTCCATCGGATGGGTGATCCAATACTCCTTCAATCTGTTCTCGCATGTGCCAACTCATATTTTCGGCCATCTCTTTCACCATAAATAATCTTTGCAACCGCGGCGTTAAAGGCAAGTAGTGCATTGAATCGGTCGGTCTTCTTGCACCGGTAGACCTTCCTGTACTAGTTGTCTTATAGCGATCAGCACCACAAAATCTGCACACATCTGCGTCCTTGTCGTCTTTGTAGTACAGCATGCACCCATTGCGACAGGAATCGATTTTCTCGTATCCCATCCAGAACGATCTCACCATCCTCTTAGACCGGTAGAAGTCTTTAGGCAACTTAGCATCCACCGGCAAGATCTCTATAATCAACTCCAACACTCGGTTGTAGCATTCTTGCGACATGTTAAAATTTGACTTAATGCTCAACAGTCTTGTAACCACCTCCAACGGTGAATGATCCTCACAACCAGGATACAATGGAGTCCTTGCATTCTCCAGCAACTCCATGAACTGTGCAGTATCGGCGTTCGGTGCCTCCTCAGGTGCATCATGAATGAAACTAGGCCCCGCAGCGTCGAAAACCATGTTCACGCACCCGTCGTCGTATGCATGATTATCTGAAACCAAATTAGGTCCCGCATGCATATACGGCTCAACGTAAGGCTCCAGCTCTGATGCTAAAGACACAAGTTCTCCGTGTGCGGTCCACTGATAGTAATTAGGCGTGAAACCCCTCGAGTACAAATGATATGTCACTTCCACTTCTGGATAATATTTCACGTTATGACATTTTACACACGGACACTTAATTTTGGTGCCGTCCATATACTGAGGGAACGCCTTAGCAAACTGCAGGAACTGCTCTACTCCCGCTATGTATTCATCCCGCACACCACACATATCATCAGGACGACGATTGTACATCCGTGAACGATTCCGCAAGTAGTAATTCATATCCATTTGGAAATAATTCTGCAAAGATTGACACACATTATCCAACAGGCACAAATTCGTATATTATGTCGTATTATGGGACACACATTAGTAGCGGACAGTTACTAATAACAATGATATGCAATCTAGGTCAAACTAAGTTGTACTAAGTCAAACAAAGTCAAACAAGGTCAAGCTAAGTCAAACAAAGTCAAACAAGGTCAAACTAGGTCAAGGGTTGACCTACAGTTGACTTTGTCAACTCTTAGTCCAATCTAGGTCAGATGTTGACTCTACTTTGACTTTCAGTAAAAATAGTCAACCTTAGTCAACCTACGACCGATACCGATACGGTTTGGCATGTTCCGATCCGATACAGATCGATACCAAATATTGAGCGATACCGACATTGGGGGTCTTTGTTTCGGTCAATTCGGCAAAACCAATCGGTAAGGGTGACTACTATTTCATATAATTTCAAAACTACTAAGAAATAATGCTGAAATACTTAAAATTACGCCTAAATGTATAAAATATATGTTTTTAAATGTAAATAATTTATTAATAATTATTTGTTTTCCGATACCAAAGTCCGATACTCCGATACGATACCGCTGATACTACCGATATCGCCGATACCAATACTCATAGGAATAGTCCGATACCAATTCTGATACCGATATTGTGAACCTTGGGTATATATCGTCAACATTTCAGATTCTTAAAATGGATTTCAAATGGATTTTTGATTGTATATATATATATGTGTATTTGTGTGTATATCATGGTTTAAAGTATCGGCCGATACCGATCCGATACGGCCGATACCGATACGGTTTGGCAAGTTCCGATCCGATACCGATCGATACCAAATATTGATCGATACCGACATTGGGGGTCTTTGTTCCGGTCAATTCGGCAAAACCAATCGGTAAGGGTGACTACTATTTCATATAATTTCAAAACTACTAAGAAATAACGCTGAAATACTTAAAATTATGCCTAAATGTATAAAATATATGTTTATAAATATAAATAATTTGTTAATAATTATTTGTTTTTCGATACCAAAGTCTGATACTCCGATACGATACCGCCGATACTACCGATATCGTCGATACCAATACTCATAGGAATAGTCCGATACCGATTCCGATACCGATATTATGAACCTTGGTGTATATACATTGTATACATATATATTTATATATGTATTTGTGTGTGTATGTAAGTGTGTGAGTATATATATACATGTATACATATGTATTTGTGTGTGTATGTAAGTGTGTGAGTATATATGTATTTGTGTGTGTATGTAAGTGTGTGAGTATATATACATGTATATACATTGTATACATATAGTCCGATACCGATTCCTGCACCGTCCCCTGCCCCCCTCCCCCTACCCCTGCACCCACCCCAACCCTCCCCTGCCCCCCTCCCCCTACCCCTGCCCCCCCCAACCCTCCCCTGCCCCCCTCCCCCCTCCCCTGCCCCCCTCCTCCTACCCCTGCACCCACCCCAACCCTCTCCTGCCCCCCTCCCCTGCCCCCTCCCCATACCCCTGCACCCACCCCTGCACCCTCTCCTGCCCCCCTCCCCCTACCCCTGCACCCACCCCAACCCTTCCCTGCCCCCCTCCCCCCTCCCCTGTCCCCCTCCCCCTACCCCTGCACCCACCCCAACCCTTTCCTGCCCCCGGGTACCCCCACCCCTCCCTCCACCCCTCGACAGTAAGACCCCCCCACCCCCTGCACCCACCCCCACCCGTCTCTCCCCCCTCGACAGCTAGGGTTAGGGTTCTCGTGTCCGTGTCTGTATCTAGATAGCTAGGGCTAGGGTTAGGGTTTACCTGAGGAGGGTGGCTTCATCAGAGGATGGAGGCGGCGAGGCGGGTGGCTTCGTCGGAGGAGGAAGGCGGCGAGGAAGGCTCCTTCGTCGGAAGAGAGAGGCTGGTCGCCGGAGGGAGTGGTCAACGGACGAGCGGGGTCGCCGGGGGAAGAAGGGGGAGGGTGTCGCCGGAGGGAGGGGTCGCCGGAGGGGAGGGTTCGCCAGGGGGAGAGGGGAGAGCGGGAAGAAAAATTTTGGATGAAAATTTTGTGATTTCGACTGGGCCAGGAACCCTATATGAAATACAACAGCGACGCATAAATTATACGTCGCTAAACGTCGTAATACAGCGACGTAAAATGGACGTCCATCGCAAAATGTCGCCCATCAGCGACGTAACTTATACTACGTCGCTGAACGTCGCTACACAGCGACGGACAGCGACGTGTAGCACAAGAAGTCGCTATAGGCAATTATCAGCGACGGGTATTTCCGCCGTCGCTAATATACGTCGCTATTTTAGCATATTTTAGTAGTGATAGATCACATGATGTTTAATGAAATTGATGACATTATATGTTTTACTTTAACAAGTGGTATACCTTCGGTCCATCTTAAAAAGTAGTCGATTATCGCCAGAATAAATCGGTGTCCCTAGTGGAAAGAGAATAAATGGGTCCAATAATATCTATTTCCCAAGCTTCAAAAGGTCAGGACGCGGTCGTTGGATACAGAAATTCTGAAGGTTGATGTATAAAATCTGCGTGAATCTGACAAGCTTTATATTTTCTTGCATAATCTATAGTATCAGCTACCATAGTGGGCCAATACTAATTTAAACGCCTTACCCGATGCTACAATTTCGGACCAGGTTGATGGGCACCACAAGTACCGTCATGAGCTTCATGAAGGGCCTATTTAGCTTCCTCTTCGGATAGACATCGTAGAAGAAGTCTATCATATGATCTTCGATACAACATTTTGGTAGCTGTATTATAAAAGAAGCGAAGAGAACGTCTCTTAATTGAAATTGCCTCTTTTTAGTCATCGGGAAGAGTTTTGTAAACAGCATATTCTATAAATAAAAATCTCCAATCTTTGAAGTCGACATCCGATGTTGCTGAATAGCTTTGGTGAATATCCATGTTATTCTTAGTACAGAACAATTCTCGACCAATTACTGTGATTAACTTTTGGGTGTTGACTGGGGTAGCAAGTGATGCTGCCAAACATGCTAATGCATCTGCTTCTAAATTTTCTAACCGAGGTGCATATTCAATGAATAATCCAGAGAAAGTAGCAGCTATTTTGAAAGTTATTTGATAATATGGAACAAGGTCTTCACGATGAGCCTAATATTCTCCTCGAACTTGACTGACTATCAACTTGGAGTAGCCATAAGTTTAGATAATCTACCCCCAGCTGTGTAGCCAACTAGAGTCCAATAAGTAGAGCATTATATTCTGCAACATTATTAGAACAAGGCTCCATAAGAGAATAAGCACGATGGATGGCCAGATCATCAGGGGATATCAACACTACCCCCACTCCTTCTATGATGTTGCCTTTGGGTCCCCTTCTTAAAGCTCCGTCGAAGAACATCCTCCAAATAGACTCTTTCGTTATCGTATTAGACTCCAATACTTCATCCGAAATTTTATCATAGTTTAAAAGTTTCTGCTACCGGGTGTCCAATTAAAAAATCAGCTAGATCTTATCCTTTAATTGCCTTCTGGGGTGCATATAGACCATATCATAAGGAGATAACAACATTGCCCAAGTACCAAGATGAGAGTTAAGTGCACTTGGTTTGGTCATGAGAACCCTAAGAGGGTTAATCCTGGATATAACTTAGATAGTTTGTCCCATTATGTCGTGACGTGTCTTTTGGATTGCAAAAATTAGGGCAAGACATTCCTTCTCAACAGGATTATATCTATGCTCTACGCTGATCATCATATGACTAAAATAATAGATAGCTTGTTCATGTCCTTCGTTATTCTTTTGAGCTAATAGTACACCAAGAGAATGTTTCATTATACAAAAATATAGCAAGAATGGTTTGCCTACAACTGGGACCACCAATATTGGAGGATTGGTGAGATATCTTTTAATATCTTAAAATGCTTGCTGACATTTTTCATCTCAGATGAAAGAGACTGCTTTCTTTATTAACTGAGTGAAGGGTCAACATCGTCTGGATAGATTTGAAATGAATCTTCGAATGTAGGCCAACCTGCCTTGTAAGCCACGAAGTTCTTTAATATTCTTTGGGGGCTCCATTAATAGGAAAGTTTTAACTTTGTTAGGGTCAATATATATTTTCTTTATAGTTATAACAAATCTAAGAAATTTGTCGCTGGAGACTCCTAAAATTGACTTTGTAGGATTCATCTTGAGTTGGTGTATACGCATCAATTCGAACACCGTTCTCAAATCTTGAAGGTGATCGTCCTTTCAATGACTTTTAATAGCGATATCGTCCATTAGTATTCCATCGATTTCGTAAATGTTCGCAAAAAATATGCTCATGGCTCGTTGATATGTAGCTCCAACATTTTTTAAACCAAAGGGCATTACCGTATAGCAATATATCCCCAACGATGTTCATAATGATGTGTGCTTCCCATCAGCTGTAAACATTTTAATTTGATTATAGCCGGAAAATCCATCCATAAAAGACATACGCTCAAAACCGCAAGTATTATTAATCATAACATCTGTTATTAGAAGAGGAAACTCATCATTTGGACAAACTTGATTAAGGTCCCGATAATCGATGCATACCCTAATCTTCCTATGTTTTTATGAATAGGACAATATTAGCGACCCGGTCAGGATGTTGTTCTTCTCGAACAAAGCCGATGTATATGAATTTCTTTACCTCAGTCACAATAGCCTCCATCATTTATGGACAAAATCGTCATTGTTGTTGCTTCACAGGATATTAGGAAGTATATTAAGACGATGCATTGCTATTTGTGTATCAAGCCCAGGCATATCTTCATACCTCCAAGCAAACACAATTATATACTCTTTAATGAGCTCAAGAAAGGAATGTTTATCTTTATCAAATAAACTTTTGATGATGAATATTGGTTTAGGCAATTCTGTCACTAAATTAACTTGAACAACTTCATCTTCAGTAGGAGGCTCCCGTTGTTCAAACGGCATCTCTCATTGGGTGTCAAGCTATTAAGCCTAAGGTTCAACTTCAAAAGGTTCCATCGAAAGATCATCATCCTCTGTTTGATCACCAGATATCATATAAGCTGAGAAAACATCTCTAAATATTACTCCCACACTATGATCTAAGTCCCATACCGAAGAATCAGAAGAATGAGAATGTATATCACTATCTTCTTAATCTGAGATTTTTGGTGTAGTTAGAGGAGTTATATATCCTAGCCCAGAACGAGTACGATGATAGTAGTCGTGCGGTTTCCCTTTTGGAGTTGGGATACGCAATGGTAGATGGCAGCCTTTATCAAAATTGAGTCCTTGCTGACTATTTAAGTCGTAACCCATTTTTGAATGATATTCTTTGCTTCAGTAGTATAATGGTAAAGTTGCTTTCTTCTGAAATCTAGTTTCAGGATCATTGATCAAGCTTCTTTATGAACCTCGGCTCAGCCAAATATGATCAACGTTTCACCAATCAACCTAGCTGGCACCTCAAAATCAAAATTCTCATACAACAGACATAGAGTACTATTTTTAGAAGAAATAGACACAGGCAGTAACAGCTTTGTATCCGTGATAAGTGAACATAAAGAGTCAATAGTTCTTAGACCAGTCATAGGAACACCAAAGTAATCAAAAGCAGAACCTCTTTCATTAAGTATGTACATGATTTCTTCTTCCAGAAAACATCCTTGGAAAGTTCGATACATGGAGTTTTATTTACAACACTCGCTTCTGCAGCGATGGCAGCATGAGTCAGATCAATCACAAGGTGCTCATTTGGTTGAACTGGATGCTTGCTTCGACGAAGATCAACTACAAATGGTTCTTCTTTCTTGGTCCTCAGGTCGATCACCAGTGGTTCCTCTTTCTTTGTCCTCAGATCAATTACTACAGGTTCCTCTGCCTTGATGTTTATTTTATTCTTACGTAAGTCAACAACAAAAGATGAACCACTGAATAAGTCTCTTGTGAAGTTCTAGCATGCTCCTTCCACACGGGACCTTTCAAGTATATAGCCAAGGGCTCTTCAACCGGCTCCTTCTACACAGGGCCTTTCAAGTATATGGCTAGAGGTTCTTCTATAGTTTAATCAGTAGATGCTTCTTCTAACTCGTTTTTTAGCATCTTCTTCTTTGTCCACCACCATACGCGATGGTCCATCGTAAGAGGGTCTCTGATCTAGAGGTTTATACCGCCTTACATCAGAGAAGTAGACTTCTATCCTTTTGAAAGGATCGACGTCTACAAATTCTATACTAACTACTCCTTCTTCGTTCATATATTTAAAACACTGAAGAAGAGTAGATGGTACAAGATGATTATCATGTATCCACAGCCATTCTAACAAAATATTGTAGGAGACATTAGCATCAATAACATAACATGTGACTTCAGTCCGAAGATTTTCGACACTTGAGAAGGATCTTCCCAGAGGATGATTTCGTCCAGTATTGAAGCCAGAGATGGTAGTGGAAGTAGATGACAACTTGTGCATTGGGTTCCCAATACCTAAAGCAAACTCCAAGGGATCATACTGGCAGATGAGTCGAGATCAATTTGGATACGGTCCATCTTACACGCCCCGATGTACTCTGTATAGTATAGGGGTCTATCGTGGCGGTTACTCTTCAAGAACATGTCTTCTTGAGTGAAAGTGATGTTGGAAACTTTCTCTGATACACTATGACATTGGGGACAAGTCATAAGATCGTCATCAGGTTCCACTATCTGGGACAAATACAAGTCTGTATGCTGCAATGCCTCACTTAACGCCCCTCATGTATCTTTGGAGAGACGGAGCAATTCGAATATAGACAATCGAGCTGGGATATTGGCAAGCTATGCCAATATATCGAAATTGGAAGTTTTGTCAAGTCCGAGTAGATTAGATTTCTTCAAAGACTTGTCGAACCTCACTTCTTTATGTCTTCCTTTTTCTCTTGAGGTCTGCTTTGATAGTCCTCATTAGGATGGAGCCAGAATATCAGTCGATTAGAAACTGGGGCTGTAGTAAAGGGATTCCTCTTACTCTTGATTGGAGGCACGTAGATATGCTTTTCCGATTCTGGTTTCTTCGACTAAAGCTTCATTGACCATATTTCATGACTTACTCTTCTTCTTCTTCTTCTTGCTCTAAATCTTGGAAGGAGAGATTTTGGATCCATATCTTCAAGAAGATCGGGATAGATCCACATGACTTCACCCCGCTAAGTAGTGAGTGGTACAAGTCCAGATGTCTGATCACGAACCGGGGGAAGTTAGAAGACTTGTAATGTCGCCTTCAGTAACACCGTCTTGAACTTCAATTGCAGGAAGATCTCCAAATTAGAGAGAAACAAGATTTGTCAAAACATGTTTCTCATCTGTATGCAACGTAATGGCCTTTGAATCGAATAATTGCTAAGTATGATTCTTTAACATGTAGCAATACTTTGTAGGATGTTGTACATACTGATGATAGAAGCAATACCTCTGATCATTTGGTTCGCCCTACTTCCTTTGGCCTTTGAGGGGGAGGTAGTTGCAGCTTTTTTGCCTTCATAAGTATCTGGAAGATGTCCAACACAAGGGCTTCGTTGAATCTGTAATGTGGCTTAGGCCTTGGAGTAGTTGGAGCTTTTTTTTTGGGTTGGGAAGCAGCTACAGAAACATCCACCATAAAGGACTCCTTCCCTTTGTTTGTTTTCCCAGAAGTGCTATTACCCTGGGGACGCTTTCCTTTATCTTCAGGTAATTTCAACCCAATCAGAAGCAAAACCTGGACGGATTCTTCAGCTCTCTCAGCCTCAGTGATGAAAGCTGGCCAATTATTATAATCTCCAGGGCCAATACAGAATCTGACCATGGGTAAGAAATTACCCCTATATGTATCAATCAATACCGGCTGAGGACTCACGGGGTATAACTTCATTAATAATCTCCTGAATCGTTCAATAAATTTATGAGCCGGCTCTTTGTTATCTTGATTTATCATAATAAGCTTAGACATAGAGACATCACATATCCTTTCATAGAATCTGGTAAGGAACAACTTCTCCAAATATTTAAAAGTTTTAATACAATCATTAGGTAGATTACAAAACCATTCAAAGGCTACTCCCTTCAGGGTACCAATGAACAACTTAAACCAAAGTGCATTATTCTTTGGTATATGAATAGTCTAGGAGTAAAAATATGTCAAATATTGTTTTGGGGAGCCTGTTCTGTCATAAGGAATCAGATATTGAGGTTTGTACTTTAGAGGACAAACCACGTCATCCCATTCTGATGGATAAGGGTATGATATTCCCATTTGATGGAGCTCCTCCTTCGAAGTCATATCATCTAATCGATCATTGATGCCTCGAATAGCTTCAAGTGTATCAAATGGCTGAGTTGCAGAGGTTAACTGTATGATAGTTGGTTGTGTTTGTTGTAATACTAGACATTTCCAATTATCAGTGACAGATTAGGGTTGAATGACACCCAATTGTAACATGATCGGCATGATATTGAGTTGATGGACGAGACTGATGCAGGGTTATTTGCAGGTTCATGTTTGTTTACATCTACTGCATCATCGTCATAATATTTTGTAACATGTTCTCCAGATTATCAATTCTCTGTCGATCATTACTACCGCCTTCTTCATTACCAATCACATATAAGATGTTATATATGGACTGCCAGATGGAGAGGTATGTAAGGAAGCATTATTAGAACTAGTACTGCTCGATCCTAATTATGAAACTGTATTATCTCTTTCTGAAGTTTGAGGTACTCTGTCATTGAGATATGGAATGATCAAAGATTGGGAGAGTGCTACCCCCAGTATTATCTTGTTCAGAAACTTAGAGTACATCAGAAGAATGTCTAGATCGGGAACGGGTTCCTTGTTGCATAGACCGAGGCCTTCTGTAACTCGTCTTTATTGTCCAAATGATGACACCCAAGACACGACAAATCCGGAGGGTTTGGTTGCAATCTTGTGAAGATAGATCGCCTAACTGGTTGATCAATTGTTTTCGAGTAGCAACAGTTGATAACAATCTTTGTACAGGAATGTCTTTGATGAGACATAACTGTGCTCGATGACACCTCTATTGATTTACGCTTATGCCGAAGCATATCACGCAAGTCAATAGAAGGGTGTATGACCTCTTTTCCTTTTTTATGTGACCGGACAGAGTTCGTGCATAGGAAAGTTGGTTTCTGAACTCGTCGACCTCTTTAATGTACTTGGGAAAACCTAGTACTTAGGTCTTGAGATGTTTTGTCATGTGGGCTCATTTAGATACATTGTGAAGCAATGTACATGAGTCCATAGCAAGTGGAAGGTAGGCGCATGGATGACTATGACGCATAGATTTCAACTTATATAACTTACCATCGCTTGTACGCATAACACAGAGGGGCGCATGAACTGGGTCTTCATCATAACGCATAGAATCTGGCGAGAAAGAAAGTATGTGGAAGACAGGCTTCTTGTCTCCAATTATGGTCTAGAGTTATGTATTGAGGCAGAACTCTCATCTCGGTTCACCAAGTGTAAGACAGAAATTCTAACATTTGAATCTTTGCCATTGTAGTGTCTTCCTCTGCCAAAACTCAATTGTTGTGCATTCTTGTTGCCTAAGCTGGAGCAAGTAGTTCTGTCACAGATGTCGGCCTTCTTCTTGGACGCATTATCATGCCCCAGTTCCAAAATATACAGAAACCCAAGACATAATCATGCCAGCTATATGACTAGAATAACTATTCCCAATTTAATGGACTTATCCTAATCGTAGTACACTGTAAGGTAAACTAACACGTGTTATCTAATCTATATCTCAACTATGTCTCAATCCACAATAATGAACAAAATCAAGAACAAACAATATATGTCATGGTTTGCAGTCCATTAGCATATATGTTTGGAATTGACCCGAAGAATAATAGAGATTCAATAAAGCTAGGCTATGACAGCAAAGACAGAAATAAATAGTACAAAGGACGCAAAAATGATAATAAGAAATACTACCAACAGTACCTAAATCACGCAGAACACATCACGATAACTTCATATCGGAAGTCCAACTAACACCTGGAGAGATCACCAGGTCCTTAGAGGGATGTAATAAGATACAACAACTAGCTATAGTATGAACAGTAAAAGTAATATACATGAACATGGATATAACTGACAAGGTAAACCATCCATCTAAGTGTATGCACTTGAAGACTACTTTGGTACGTATGAGTAGGTGAAGGAATAAAGCATAGCATCTACTAGAGGCTTATGTATATACTAGCATACCTCCCGACTGTGTCTGACGCTCGGTCAGCGAATGCTATCGAATATATCCTCTAGTAATATACCCATAATCGGAAAACTATTAACCCATAGCCGAGCAACTATAAGGCTAAAGGTAGCTATCTTATACGCCTACTAATATTCTTCCTTGCCCATGTCTTGCACCAGTCATATCCATGACTCGAACAATACATATCTAAATGCAAGTCACTAGCTAGACTCACATTAACTCTATATAATCCGACACACGAACCGCTCGCACCGATAGCTAGCCTAATGCATAAGCTCTTGCCAACACAATGTATCTCACTCACAATGTCGTGTAATAATAATGACTAGTCATAGAAGTCATTGAAAAACAACTTCAACACAAGGAAGTCTACTAGCATGCTAGGTCACACACACACCCACTATATGTCATCGATGGCATCATCGATGGCACCCAAGTTACACTTGGATGCTCTCCTAACACACAAAAACACATCCATGTATAGCAAAAAATGAAATAAGATCATAGTAGCACGGTATCTTGCCTGGAATCGTCGCCAGAGTGTAGATTATGGATTCGGATTCAACTTCTGCAGTCTCGGTCTCACAAACTCCTATAAATATATATATATAACTAGCATTAATAACCATAGTAACATTATTGCTATCATTGATATATATATATATATATATATATATATATATATATATATATATATATATATATATATATATATATATATATATATATATATATATACAGTACATAGGATTAACTAACTATCAATTAGTCATAATACATCCTAGTCATAATATCCTTCTAAGACTAACAAAATTCCACAAAATAGATATATATAAAATATTCAAAATTAATTTCAAAATAAATCTTTAATATTCTGGAAATAATTTTTATATAATTATTTTTTTTTAAAAACTGTTTAGAAGTCAATTCATGATCAAACTAATATCCACGTTGATAAATCAACGATATTAGAAATTGTTTAACCATAAATAAACTGACTTTAATAATCTAAAATAAATGGTAAACAATTATTTAACTTATCAAAAAATTCATGATCATGAGTCGAGGATCGATAATATGGAGCATTGGATGCACACAAAATTATTTGGGACTCATAAGATGGTAATATTGATAGTACATTTTACGGCAATATTTTGTCCTTCAAAGATCGAATAATTCAAGCATTTAAAACAAAAAAAATATGAAAAACTCATTGAATGAGAATTGTAGGTAATTGAAACACATCATTTTCATATATTGGTCAAAGTGAAGTTCTACAGTTCAAAACTGTCACGAACTGAATAGTGTAAATTCTGGACACATTTTGGTAAAATGTGTCCGAAAAAATCTAGAAAAACTTTTTATATGAAATTTTATATGAAGGTAGTAGACACATAGGGGAAACCAGCATTTTTGGTCCCATGAAGTTTTGATGTCTAGAAGTGGAGAAAACGTATTCGCAAAATGGACATACCGGCTATGTTTCGGGACAGCAATGTAGGGTTGACTTTGGACAGCTGTCCCGACTTGTTGGGGTTGTTCCAGGCCTTTTGGCTTCTTGGGATGATCGAGGAGGTCTTGGGAACATCAGGGCTATGGTGGTTTGCCTTGGGATGGTCTGCAATGTCTATAAAGAGCAGCAAGAAGAAGAAGTGTCAACAGCAAGTTGGCGGCAGCAAAAGGGTTTGGTTTAGGGTTTATAAAAGTAGGGGGTCAATTATATAGAAGTTTATATAGGTAAATGAGTAGGGGGTTCGGGTAGGGCTACTTTAGGAGGGTTTTGTATGGGTTTGGTAGGTTTTAGAGTCCATATACAAGGGGGATTGGCACATGAATATGTAAGCTTCCAAATAAAGAAACTTGGAATTATTGAGTTTCCTTGTTGGAGTTTAACCAATAACTACTCAAATAAATCTAAAATAAAAATCTAGGAGGGCCCCTCTCTAGCTGGGGATGAACCTAACAAGTTATCTACAACTTGTTAGACAAGTTTAGACTCAAGAAAAATTACCCAATTTGAAAATAGGCTTTTAAAGTCACATAAAGTATCTTATGTGTCATTTGAATTTAAATAGCACGTGGTGCCTCAATTGAGTGGACATCCTAGACATGTATATAGTAGGCTCAAAATTAGTCAAAATCATATATTGTGTCGTTTAGATTGGATCGATATCGAGTCTGAATTTTAAGTTGGAAGTTACGACAAGTCTCACAGTGGCCTAAATTGGCCGCAAAGTTGTGCGTAGAAAGTAGAATATAAGAAGACATATGTGAGTGGGACATAATATACCAAATCGAAGATAAACTTGTCTAGGTCAAAACTCATGAAGGAAGTTTCTAGAGTTTGGCATTTCTTGTGCTCCAAAAATCAAAGCTACGGAAGAGTACATTTTATGATCATGAGTGGGAGAATATATATATTAATAACTATAATAAACAAAATACAAAAAATTTAAAAATCCAGGGGGCTTACAACCTACTTACCTTAGGAAATTTTATCTATGAAAGTAAACATACAATAATATAACATTACATAATATTAATAATAACAAATAATCCATGGCACCTGTTTGCCATTGATTGTAAAAGTACAGAACAATTATCGGAGGACTGAACTTAGACTCACAATACAAACTCGCTCGTACAAAGAAAGCCTAGGGACGAAAACCTAGGTACAGCAGTCTAAGTACGATTGTTTATTTTAGATTCTGGGGGGGTGACGATAGAGGCTCGGGAAAGCGACGGCCGCTCTGCCTTACTCCTTGGACGATCGGTACGTAGCCTTGACTCGGGGAAGATCTGCTTGGTCGTTGACGAAGAAATGCCTTCTTGCTCTCTCTCTGATTGCTCTCTTGGCTTCTCTCTCTCTGTGGATATTCTCTCTCTGACTATGGGGGAAGTCTCCCTGTGTATACGTATTCTTCTCTGATTTTTTTTTGTATCTCTCACTATATCTCACAAGGGAATGGCACCTTGCTATTTATAATAGTGGGATGTGATCGCTAGGGTTGCCAATGATTAGCTTTTGGAGATGGCGACGGCCTGGGGATTGATCAATCCAGGTCGTTCGTTTCTGATTGTGACGAATCAGAACCATTAAGGGTAGATTACACCAAATCCCCATTAGTAATTAATGCTGATTGGCATAAATCTTCCTTATAATGATTCTCTCATATCTGCGAATAAATCAAATTTATTCTCCTGCCACGTGCCCCAGATCATTGGGATTCGACCCGATCTTGGATTACCATAAATCTGGGAGATTGATCGGCTGAGGACACGTGTCCTGAGAGCCAATGGTGAGACTGGAACCGCATGCAGATTGGGCCGCATAAGATTTGGGCCGCATGAATTTTGGGCCGCATAAGACTTGGGACATGTGTCAGGACTGTCTGGGCAGTGGCCCCCTCCTTCAGACTTCTGAACCATATGATGAGCCGCATGAACCGCATAATGGTGTGTCTGCTTGAGCCGCATGGGCATGATCTTCTTGAGCCGCATAGGGATGATTCCACTCGAGCCGCATGGGACAGCTTCACTCTGGACCGCATGGGAAGTCTTCACTTTGAGCCGCATAAGCACACCCACGTGGCAGGGCCACGTGGCATTTTGTTGTTCTCGGGGGATCATGTCAGAGATTTCTTTCTCTTCCCTAGAGATTCATCATCATGACAGAGTCATAATTACCTGCTTTGGTGTCAGGTCTGTCAACTTTTCAGAGGGGTCAGCCGTCAAAGCAATTAATGCAGCATGGATCGGAGGGGAGCACTGTCACGCCACGTGTCTTCTGAGCCGCATGGAATGCCTCCGGCCGCATAGCTCCTTATGCCGCATGACTCCCTGAGCCGCATGCATTTTCTGAGCCGCATGGGTCTTTCTTGGCCGTATGAGTCAATTTCTTTAGTATTTTCCATGCTTCTACAGGACCCCCTTCAAAGTTTTCAATTTGTAAAATTGAAATACTTTGAATCAAGAAGCATGGCTGTATTGGCTGCATATGCAATCCCGACCGCATAAGAGTTCTAGCCGCATGAATGTGTTGTTCGCATGACTGTTTCAGCCGCAGGGGGTGTGTTAACCGCATAGATGGTCCAGTCCATGTGTGCGGGTCTTTATTTATCTCCAAGTTGCTTCAGCGCCGTCTTTGTAGGGGGAATCTCAAGGGTCAGTTCATTAAATCTTTTTGGATTTGATGCCTTGGGTGAATCTTGGAGACGAACCCCAAGGAGTCGGTTTCGCTCTTCAAGAGTCGGTCATTGGCCCACGTGTCCGCCTTCTCCCCTCCTCCTATAAATAGGAGGGGTTTGAAGAGAGAGAAGACTTCTTTATTTTCTTTCTTCTCTTATCTCGCTTGCCTTTCTTTTCTTCGATAATTGATGGCTCTCAAGAAGATCATGGCAGTGAAGGGCAAGAAGGCGGCCTCCACTTCCACCTTGGGTGCGGTTGCTGCCCCGCCCGTCGTCGTGCCTGCTGTTCATCCTGACGTCCATTCCCCCATTGCTGGTAAGGACAATGTATGAATTAAGAAACCCCAACCGCCATGGCTACGTCACATACTTTATGCACGAGCCTTTGTAAATCGTATGTTCGCCCTACGGCTGAGCTGCGAACCGCATAAGAAAAATCATTGTGTCTGTATGTGCGCCTTATTAATGAAACCGCATAGGTGGGCATAGACTTTTATTGTGCGGAGCCGCATAAGCAGTCTTCTGAACTGGAGCCGCATGGGGCTTTCTGGAGCCACATAAGGCTTCTGAGAACTTCATGGGGGGGCATGGATATTTTCTTGAGCCGCATGTGGTTTGAAAACACCTAATCAGCTCTTTTTTTATTCTCTGTTTAACTTATTTTTTCTTTGTCTGTTCTTTAGTGAATTTGTCGGTTAACGCCGCCGAAGAACTCTTGGTGGGTAGCGCTCAAGCTGCTCTCGGCTATAGGTACGACCACATTTTTCAGCACGTGGCGGATCAGTTTCCGAGCGATGAGCCTATGGCCAGATTGAATGCCATCAAGAATCAGCCTTTCTATTTCCTTAATGCTATGATGAACTCCGGGAAATTCGAAGGAGAGTTTTTGAAGCCTGCGTTCTTTTTTGGAGACGCCTTGACCGTGGAGAATGATCATGTTCTGGAGGTGTCAGAGGATTGGAATTTTGTTTCTAACGGGATGGCGATCCGCATCCCTCAGATGGAGCGACACTTTCCATTATCTTGGTTCAATATGCTCCCTTTGGACCGGAAGATGGAGGGGACTCTAACCCCTACCAGGAGTGGGATGTTCATGGGGAACATCCGTTATAATAACCATCTGAAGTCCATGGTTGCTGGCAAGGTACATACCAGTTGTTCTGTGACAGGGTTGGTCCCAGGTTCTTTCCTGAATGTGGCAGGTCCTAACTTCACGTTTTCTACCGCCGATACTTTTATAAATCGACTTGCCCGGAAAGGTTCCTATCCCGTTGGTCGGTTGACGTTTCCTGGTTGGATACACCCTATTCCCTCGTGGATCAATTTATCTACCTGGATCCTGCAGAAGTATGAGGCTTTTTTGTGCGAGATTGGCCTGTACCATACTATCCGAGGTACCAGTCATGGCTTGTTCATAAACAAGAAGCTATTCATGTCCCTGCTGGAAATGTATAATTGTCGTACAGGGACCTTTTACACACCTGTAGGGGAGATGGGACTTGCGCTCCATGAAATGCATGCGGTCTCCAAGCTTCCTTGGGGGGACGAAGCGTTTGAAGCATATACTCCCACTAATGAGGAACTCGAAGATTTGGAACGACGGTATCCTGGCTTTGCGGCCCTTTACCAGGAGATATTGTGTCATTATAACACATGCCATCAGATAACCCGCAAGGATAACCTGGAAGGGAATACTCCCTACACCAAGGATTGGATGCATTATCTCTTCTCAGCAGATGCCTCAGGTCTGGTTACCTCTCGTCGCCCTAGGTCTCGGGAGGCGGTCAAAGAATTGGTGTCATCTACTAGTGGCAGATTCGGGAGCCAAACCGACACTTTCGATTACTTTTACCAGGATACTCAAGAGCTGTCTGAGAACGCGCTTCTGGCGGGATTTTTGATGATCTGGCTACGAAATTGTGTAGTCTCGGGAGGAACCGGTTCTATTGAGAGAATTAGTTGTAACTTCATCCTTCCGGCTGTGAAATTAGTCTTGCGAATCAAGCTAGCTCTCCTTCCGGCTATGGTGTGTAGCATACACCGTGGTCTTCGTACCTTCATGTCCAAAGTCATTGCCCGCGATGTGACCAAGGATTTTGAACGAACTGAGTTACCTTATCATTATTTGATGGGGTGGTTGCTGATACATTATCCATCTTTGATGAGGTCCGGCTCTGAGGGCGGTGCGACTGATGATGACGCCCTTATCTTCCGTTACCGTGATGAGCCTTGGGAATGTAAGGCCATGCGGGTTTGCCGGATGGTCTTGGCAAGGGCAGATAAGTATCATATTTTCGTATCCGTCCCTCGCTTTTCTGCCAGGGACATAGAGACTGTGCATATAGATGGTATTGCGCCTCCTCAACTTCTGGATGGCCAGATGCTCTTATGGTTACGTAACATCCGTCCCTCACATCTGGTGTACCGTAACCGCAATGTTGTTTTTCTGGAGCCGTATCTGCCTAGCAGGTTTGCCCAGCAGTTTGGGTACAGCCAACTTTGTTTAGACAGCCCCAGCTCTTGTCTTGGTTATGAGGGAAGTCTTCTTGATGGTATCAGAGCTTGGCAATATTATGATTCGTTCCATACTCGTACCATTTTCTCGGTCCCTGCTATTAAGGAGTCAGTGGAGATCTTGCATATGGCGGCTCTGTATCATGTCATGGCGAACAAGCCCCCGGTCGGTTTTAACCCAGGTACCAGTTTTATTGCTGGCACCGGTCTGGAGGAAGGCTCTCAAGGGGCCAAAAAAAGAAAGACTAGAGCCGAAGTGCCAGATTTTGATTCCGCTGCTGAAGGTGATGAAGACAACGAGCATAATGAAGATGACTCTATCCTTCCAGTGGTAGGCGCAGAGGTGGGTCAATTGTATGTTTTGTCAGATGAGATGCTGAGGGATCAGTCCCTTGTTGTGCCTGGTCCTATCCCGAAACGTAGCAGGCAGGTTCCTCCTGTAAGCAGTGTTTCTCGATCCCGGAAGCTGGTTGCGACTAGGCACCGTCCGCCAGCCACAAAAGAGAGTGGAGAAGAAATCAACCCCGCGTCAGAGGTAACAAAACTGCTCTCGACCCCTTTTTCCTTCTTTTCTTTGAGTTTTAATCCCGATTGTCTTCGTTCCCTCTTTTAGGTGTCGGGGGAAGAAGAAGAGTTTTAGGATGTCGGGGCGGTGACCCAGGATGACGGGGACTCCCATGAGCCTGTTCCTACTCAAGAGGACGCAGATCAATCTGTATCCCCCTTCAAGGTGACGGGGTCAGGGGATGTGACTGAGTTTAACTCGGGGATCGCGGGTGGGGGGACCATGCCAGTTGTAGATGAGCCGCGACCTTCATGCCCCTCCCCTGGTAAGATTAGTCGAATCTTAACCCGTGAGGAAGCCTATCTGCTCTATCATCATGTCTTTCAGGTTACGTCGATTGACGGTTATTCTGGACATTCAGGTCCTGCCCCTTCAGTGCCGAGGATGGACGTCGTCGAGACAACCCCAACCGAAGGGGCATCGGTGGGAAGGGGTGTACTTTCTCACTGCCCAACTCATCTTGGTGGGCCTTCTGGGGGCCCAAGTTTAACGGGCCAGTTCTCGGGGCAGTCGGGGCAGGGAACAATGGTCCTCGCATCATCCTCTACTCCAATGGCTTCGAGAATCGACCTTTCTTCCCTGCCGAGCATCCAAGCTCTCCGAGCGGCAGAAGACGAGTTGGTCGCTATTCATGCATCGTTCTGCTCGGACTCCGCTCCTTTGGTGGCGAGCTCTAGCGTTACTCCTCCGACGTTGTCGCTCCGGCTTCCCCTGACGCCCTCCTCTGCTGAAGTTTTGAACGATGCATTGCAGGACGTGGTTGCCAGTTTCCATCGTCATTTGAAGAGGGGAATCGAGGCCGCTGTAGAAAGAGGGACCTCTTTTACCTTGGCCCGAAGATGCGCCTATGGTCAAATAAACATCCTTAGGGATCTTCCTGATGATGCAGGAATAGCTTCGCTTCTGGAGGCGAAATTGCTAGAGGCTGATCAGCTGGTGTCCGAGCTTCGAGTATTGCGGCAGGCTGATCTGCCTACTTTTATAAACGAGGAGAGGAATTCCCTTATTACTGTTATAGAGAGGACCAGAGCGGCTTGAGATAAGACCAGACCGGCCGCACTGAAGGATCTCAGCGACTTGGCTGATCGGTATGATCAATTGAGTTATGCGACCGAAAACGTTATGGCTCGGGAGGAGTCTGTCTCTCGTGAGATTACCGAGACGCGGGAGCAGATCCTTGTGCTTCAGAAGAAGTTGACTTTCCTGGAGTCTGAACTCGAGACTGCCCGCAATGACAGGGGGCTAATTGTTCAGGAAGCTGACAGGGTTACTCAAGCTTCGACTGACCTGGAGGCTGTCTTGAAGAAATTGGAAGATGACTGTCAGGCGCTCCTGGATTTGGACAATGAGGAGCGGTTACTCCAGGAGGCCGAGCGTCGTGCTCGGCAACGGATTGAGCGGGAGACCACCTCAGTGAGAGACCGCCTCCTAGAATTGAGTAATACTGAAATGTAGTCGGCCTTTTCTTTTCCCTTCTTTTTCTTTCTCTTCTTCTTCTTTTTTTTGAAAGGGACGTGGTCCCAAAATATGTAGTACTTCTTTTCTTCCTTCAAATAAAGAGTATTTTCCATTCTACCCTTCATTTGTATTGCCTGTTGTGCTTGTGATATTGTGGTGATGTTCTCCCCCGCATAGGGGATATATTTGTGGACCTGTTACCCATGGCGTACCTTAGTTTTAGGTAGAGATAACAAGTTTTGGTCAGGATGCCTGAAGCAGCCATAGCAAAGTGGTCATGGGTGCTCTTGGTATTGAGAAAAGAATTGTCGTAGAGCGGCTGGGCTCCTGGGGCATGATGAGGTGATAGGTTTGTGTTAAGAAATTTAGCTGAAGATATTTGTGGGCCTATTACCCTTGGCATACCCTGGTTTAGGATATGGGTAATAGAATGAAAGAGAACTGACATACTTGCTCAGAGGTATCGAGGACATGGTAAGTAGGAAAGTTCTTTGAACGTAAAGTCTTCCTACTCAGAGGTAATGAGTACATGGCAGGAGCAAACTCGACGGAGGGTATTGGTGGTCAACAGAGGACATTTGTGGTCAACAGAGGACATTTGTGGTCAACAGAGGACATTTGTGGTCAACAGAGGACATTTGTGGACCCATTACCCTTGGCGTACTCCGGTGGTGGGTACAGGTAATAGGACGAAAGGGGATCATCATACTTACTCAGAGGTAATGAGGACATGGCAAGTATGAAGGTTTCTTCGACGGAGCCTTCCCATTCAGAGGTAATGAGGACATGACAGGAGTGGGCTCAATGAAGGGGGTACGTAGAATAACTCAGAAGTAATGAGGACATAGAAATTCTATGTAGGGGTGATTTGTTTTTGGCGGAAATGGGATGACTCAGAGGTGATGAGGACATGGTCGTCTTGGAAATTTGTGGATCCGTTACCTTTGTTGTGCACTGGGAGTGCAGGTATTAGATCATGAGGGAGGATCTCTTGTAGGAAGAAAGTTCAGCGGTATGATTATACATGACTTCCTACCTGAAAGAGTGACCGGGATGTGAGTTCAGAGGTGCCATCGGGTACATGACTCTAGAATCTGGAGAATGGTGAGTGTGAGTTCAGCGGTACCAGCGAGTACATGACTCAAAAATCTGAAAAAAACTATGAGTGTGAGTTCAGTGGTATCAGCGGATACATGACTCGAAGATCTGGAAAATGTTGGAATCAAAGTGTAAGTTCAGAGGTACCAGCAGGTACATGACTTAGGAATTTGGGATATGAGTTCAGCGGTACAAGAGGGTACGTGACTCGATAAGTTGGAAAATTAGGGGATTGAGTTCAGAGGTACCAGCGGGCACATAACTCGAAACTCTGGAAAATGTTGTTTAAACATAGTATTTCTTCAGGAACTTGCCGTTGACGGGCAACATGAGCAAGTCTCCGTTCTGCTTGGCGAGGCGGTAAGCACTATTGGAGAACACGGCCTCGATGATAAATGGGCCTTCCCATTTTGGCTGGAACTTGCCGGTGGTCTTGTGAGTCATGACCATTGGCCTCCTGACTGCCAAAACAAGATCGCCTACTTGGAATGTTCTGACTTTGACCTTTTTGTTGAAGGCTCCTGAGATGCGTGTTTGGTATAATTCGATCCTTTGCTGAGCTAGGAGGCATTTTTCATCTAAGGCCTCTAACTCTTGTAGTCGACGTCGGTAGTTATCATCCGTTGTCAATTGATAAGTGAGGGCGACTCAGAGTGAGGGAATCTGAGTCTCTAATGGGAGAATTGCCTCACTCCCGTACACCAGAGAGAATGGTGTATTTCCGGTGGCTGTTCGAACCGTGGTGCGATAATCCCATAAGCACTCGCCGAGCTTGCCGTTCCAGTCGCGTTTGTTGGAGGAGATAAATTTCTTGAGGAGTTTGATGATTGTTTTGTTGAATGCCTCTGCTAACCCGTTTGCTGCCGGGTTGTATGGTGTCGAAACGACATTCTGAATGCGGTGTTCGTCGCAGAATCGGTAGAATGCGTGGCTTATAAACTGCGGACCATTATCATGGATGATCCTTCGGGGCAGTCCAAAGCGGTAAATGACGTGGTGCTTCAGAAAGCTGATTACGTTTGAAGTCTTGATTTGGCGAGTGGGACAGCTTCTGCCCACTTTGAGAAGTAATCAGTGATCGCCAGTATGAAGCGATGTCCTCGGGAGGAAGGTGGGGTGATTGGACCAATGATATCCATTCTCCATGCTTCGAATGGCTAGGACGCCACTGTCGGATGTAGGAATTCGAATGGTTGGTGAATGAAGTCTGCGTAGACTTGGCAGGCCTTGCATTTTCGGGCATAATCTATTGCATCAGCCACCATCGTGGGCCAGTAGTAGCCCATCCGGCGAAGGCGGTCTTGCAGCTTAGGGCCAGGCTGATGGGCCCCGCAGACACCGTCATGAGCCTCTCGTACGGCTTCTTTAGCTTCTGCGTTCGACAAGCACCGAAGTAGTAATCCGTCGTAGGAGCGGCGATACAGCATTTTCGTCTCTGTATCGTAGAAGAATCTGAGAGAACGTCGTCTGATAGAAGTAGCCTCTTTCGGGTTCTCGGGCAGGATGTCGTAGACCACGAAGTCTATAAATGGTTGTCTCCAGTCTGGTGCTTCGTCGATCATCTGAGCAGAATAACTCGCCATGGCTTGAACGTTGTTCTTGGGGCAGACCAGCTCATGGCCGATTACATCGACCGAATGATGAGAGTGGTTTGGCACTGCTAGGGAAGCAGCCAGGCCTGCTAGGGCATCAGCTTCGATATTTTAGAGTCTGGGGACGTGTTCGATGAAGAATCCCTCGAATGATGAGATAATGTTGATCGCTATTTGGTGGTAGGGGATCATGTCTTCATGGCGGACTTCGTACGTCCCCTGGATCTGGTTGACGATTAATTGCGAATCGTCATATGCTTCAAGGTATTCTACCCCCAGTTCTCTTGCGAGTTGGAGGCCAATGACCAAAGCGTTGTACTCGACCACATTGTTAGAGCAGGGTTCCGTGAGAGAGTAGGCGTGATTGATCACTAGCCCGGTAGGAGAGACCAATACTACTCCGACTCCGACGACGATGTTTCCCTTGGGTCCGGTTCTTGAAGCGCCATCGAAGAACATCCGCCATATGTTATCGTGGGTGGTTGTATTTGAATCGGCGACCTCATCTGGGATTTCTTCGTATATTCTGGATAATTCCGATCCTGGATGGGCCGCCAAAAAGTCTGCCAGGGCTTGACCTTTGACAGCGTTCTGCGGGACGAAGATCATATGATAGGGGGACAGCAATATCGCCCATGTAGCGAGGCGGGAGCTGAGTGCCCCTGGTTTGGTCATGAGGACCCTGAGAGGGTTGATTCGTGAGATCACATGTATGGTTTGCCCCGTGACATAGTGCCGCATCTTTTGAATGGCGAATACCAGGGCGAGGCATTCTTTCTCCACAGCGGTGTATCGGTGTTCGGGCCCGACCATCATTCGGCTGAGATAGTAAATGGCCTGCTCGTGGCCTGCGTCGTTGTTTTGTGCCAGCAGGGCACCGAGGGAGTGTTCCATTGCTCGTACATAGAGCAGGAATGGTTTTCCAGGGACCGGGGCCACCAGGACTGGAGGATTTGATAAATATTCTTTGATGTCATCGAAAGCGTGCTGGCATTCCTCGTCCCATACGAATGAGACTCCCTTCTTCATGAGGTGGGTAAACGGTCGACATCGCCCGGAGAGGTTGGAAATAAACCTCCTGATATAAGCTAGCCTCCCTTGGAGGCCTCTAAGTTTACGGAGATTTCTCGGGGGACCCATCTCCATGATTGCCCTCGTTTTCTCGGGGTCTACATGGATACCCCGTGCAGTGATGATGAAGCCCAAGAACTTCCCACTGGATACGCCCAAGAACGATTTTGTAGGGTTCATCTTCAGATTGTGGGCTCGCATTAAGTTGAACACCGTTCTCAGGTCTTGCAGATGATCCTCCTTACGGCGACTCTTGACGGCGATATCGTCGACATAGCATTCCACTATCTTGCGCAAATGTTCTCTGAAAATGATACTCATGGCTCGCTGATATGTAGCGCCAGCATTCTTTAGACCGAATGGCATGACTGTGTAGCAGTATGTGCCAATCGGGGTTCGGAATGAAGTGTGCTTTTCGTCGTCGGAAGATATCTTGATTTGATTATACCCCGAGAATCCATCCATGAATGACATACGTTCAAAGCCGCATGTATTGTCGATCATGATGTTTGTGATAGAAAGGGGAAATTCATCTTTGGGGCATGCCTCGTTCAGGTTGCGGAAGTCGATGCAGATTCGAATTTTTTCATTCTTCTTGAGGACGGGTACTATATTGGCGACCCAATCAGGATGTTGCTCTTCACGAATGAAGCCGCTGGCTATTAGCTTGTTGACTTCGGCTTCGATCGCATCCATGACGCCTGGACGGAAGCGTCGTTGTCACTGCTTGACTGGCTTTGCATCTGGCCGTATATTGAGTTTGTGGAGAGCGATGTCAGGATTTAACCCCGGCATGTCTTCATAGCTCCAGGCGAACACATCAATGTATTCTCTGACAAGTTCTAACAGCGACTCTCGTTCTTCGTCAGTTAGGCTTTTACTGATAAAGATCGGTTTTGGAGAAGATTCGCTGCCGAGATCCACTTGTATGACCTCATCTTCAGTAGGAGGTTCTCTCAGTTCGAACCGCTTTTCCTATTGTGCGTCTATTTGCTGGGCCCATGGCTCTAGCTCAAGGATTTTGGGGATGTCTTCGTCTTCCTCGTAAGCATCGGCGAATGCCATGTTGACTGACATGACTTGTCTGAACACATCTCCGATGCTAGTATCTGAGTCGGAAGTCGGTGATCCGGTTGAATGTGACTGCCAGTCGCATTCTTCATCTGAGCTTTCAGGGGTCGTCGTAGGCGTTACATACCCTAAACCGCATCGGGTTTTGTTATAGTAGTTCCGTGGTTTGCCCGCCGGGGCTGGCGTCTTCAAAGGTAATCGTCGTCCAGTGCCGTAGTTCAGTCCTGGCATTGTCTCTAGATCATACCCCTGTTTCTGTATGAGATATTTGGATTGAGGGCTATAGAGATACAGAGGCAGTCTTCCAGCATCTGACCCGAAGTCGACTTCTTCCATGGCGAGGGGATGCGGGTTGTTCGTCCGGCCGAAGATGATTGGGTGGTCCCCTCCCTCGATTATTCGGTAAGCGTCTTCTACTGGAGTAAGTTGGATAGCGGTGTACACATTTGTCACCTGTGTATGTAGGTGAGTGCATATACCGTATTCTATAGCGTACATTGTACATAGCTTATTGAGCTCGGTGTAGTTCAAAGATAACCCTTTATTGATGAAGTAAGGTATCTTTTCTAGAGGGATTACATCATCTGCGGAGGGAGCGTCAGTGTGGGCAGCCACATACTTGGCTAGCTCTGGTTCCTCTTCGGCTATCCCCTGTGTGAATGAAGATTGAGAGGGCGTCCTAGTCAGCTTGATCTTCAGAGGTTTAACTGACGGAGCGGAGCGTAGGGTTGTCGGTAGACTAGCAACCCCCAGTCTGGCACTTGATGTGGAGCGAGGGGTGGCTGGTTCGCTTGAGGTGTCAGACCTCGCATCGGGGTGACGACCTTTTTTAGACAGGCGTATCGTCAGAGGTCTATCGGAGGGATTGAGCTTCTCTGTTTGGGATTGACCGACTCTCGACAATCTGATGGTAAGTGGCCCTGTCGTGGGTCTCGGTACCTGGCCGGACCTTGGCAGCCGGATTCTCAACTGCTCTTCCTGTGCCGAGAGGCTGATCGCGTCCTTACGCAGCGTGGCCGTAAGGGGTGCGAAATTGCCTGGTTTGCGAGCCTGGAGGTGGATTGTCAGAGGTTCTTCTGATCCCGTGGTTGCTTCAACATCAGTTTGTTTATTTCCTCCTTCAAGGTGCCTCTTCGACTTTTCGTATAGGCAGGAGTCCGAGTAATAAGATTCGACCCCTTTGAAGGGATCGATGTTAGCAAATTCTGTCCTCACGAAGCCGTGCTTGTCGACATATTTGAAGCATTGGTGTAGCGTGGAAGGCACGATCATGTAATCGTGTATCCAAGGGCGCCCCAAAAGGATGTTGTATGAAGTGTCGGCATCTATGACGTAGCAAGTGACTTCTGATTGGAGATCGCCAATCTGACATTTCAGACGGATCTTCCCGATTGGGTAGCTCCTGCCCGAATTGAACCCGCTGATGGCGGTGTTTGTAGGGGTCAGGCGATGCATCGGGATGCGAAGATGATGCAGTAGTCCTTTTGGGAATGATGCTTATGGAAGACCCAGGGTCAATGTGCATCCTGTCCACATTTATGTCGCCGATGTAGCCTGTGTAGTATAATGGACGATCGTGTAGATTAGTCTTGATGAGCATGTCTTGTGGAGTAAAGACGATGTTGGGCATTGCTCCCGTACAGGCGCTGTCTTGGAGGTCTGTGGGCTGATTTTCTCCTGTGAGGTTGACCTGAGCCAGGTACGCGTCGGCATTTTGAAGTGCATCGCTCAAAGCTGTACGGACATCCTTCGAGAGCCTCAGGAGTACATATAAGGACAATTTGGCCGGTGTATTGGCCAATTGCGCCAAGATGTCGAAGTTGTAGGGCCTCTCCAGCCCCTGAGATGTTTCCTTTCGGAGGGATTTGTCGAAGCGAGTCTCCTTTGGCCTAGGCTTGTCGGTCGTCGAAGGCTGAGCCGGTCCCGGAGCATCCGTGGTAATGGGCGAATGATCATCAGTCGAGTTTTCAGCCACAGGTTGAGATTGTGCTCCGGATCGAGTAACAACGGCCGTGACTTCCTCTTCATCTGCTGAGGTGGTGCGACAGGATCTGACTTTTCCACTTTTCTTTTTAGAAGATGGAGTGGACTGAGTTACCTTGTGGACTAGGTCCGGATGGACCCACATGATTTCCTCTCGTGATGTGGTGAGGAGTACTAGACCAGCAGCTTGAGCAGGCGGGAGATTAGCAATCTCCATCGTTGCCAGAGGAATGGGTATAACCCCGTCCTGGGTCTCTGTTGGAGGGAAGCTGCCGAATTGTACGGACACCATGTTGGCTGCCACGGTTACCTCCTCGAAATCGATGGCCAGAGCGTTCGAATCGATGAGGTTCTGGATATATCATTTCAGTTGGTAGCAGTCGTGCGTAGCATGGTGGACGTAGCGGTGGTAATGGCAGAACTTTGGGTTCTCCAAATCAGCCGGCCGAGGCTCCCGTCTTGGTAGAGGAAGCTGAATCCTATCTCCTTGTATGAGCATGTCCAAGATAGGCTTGACGTGACCGTCTTCAAAAGAGTAAGTGATTTGAGGCCATTGTTTGTCCGCCGGTTGCGAATCAGGCTTCTGGGCTGTATCGGCCACCATAGCCTACTTGCCTCTGTTGTCCCGGTTGTTGGAGGGGCTACCCCCATTATCGTTGGTGGTGCTGGGACGCTTGCTCTTGTTCTCTTCCTCTGAGATATGTAATCCCAGTTGGCGAGCCTTCTTTAATCGTTCTTCGGCACTTGTAGCACTAATAATAAAATCCTTCCAGTCCTTGAATTGACTCTCGCCCATCCAGAGACTGATTATTGGGAGTAGTCTCTTTTGGCAAATTTTGATCAAGGAGGAGTCCGGGTTGCCAGATGGTAACTTCATTGCGGTTTGATGGAACCGCTCAATGTAATTCCTCGTCAGCTCTTTCTCTCCTTGAATGACGTCCATGCGGGCAGACATCGTGACGTCCTGTCCTACCTCATAGAACCTCTCCAAGAACAGGCGTTTGAAGCCAGCGAAGGAATGGATGCAATTGTCCGGCAGGTTGCGGTACCAATCGAAGGCGACTCCTTCCAATGCCCCAATGAATAACCGTGTCAGGATAGCGTCATCATGGGGCAGATGGTCGGTAGTGACCTCAAAGTAAGTGATGTACCGACTTGCTGAGGTCTTGCCATCATAGGGGTTGATATTGAACGGCTTATATCTTGGTGGGAATGGAACATCCCTCCATTCAGCAGGATATGGTTGCCGTATTCTGAAGTCTTGAGAGTTTTCTCTGGCGTGGAACATGGCTCGGAGCTCTTGAACTTCTCTCCTTACTTCTCGGGTCTCATCTGTCGCAGTCGAAGCCGTTACTTCGGGAGGATTATTGCCCGGGTTTGGTGCCGCCGAATTTGAATCTACATTGATTGGGCGACCCGTGCTTGTCTGGCCAGGTGTCACCCCCTGCAGATTAGGAAGCGCCGCTTTGATCTCGTCTACAGACTTGACCAAGGCGTGCAATATGGCTTCCAAAGTGTCGATGCGCTGGCGATTACCGGAACCGCCTTGATTGCTGTCTGTCATGAACACCGTCTTCACATGAGGAGTGACGGAAGGAGTGGTGGAGGATGTACCCTTCGAGTCGTACCCGTGCATCGAGAAATCATCAGGATATGTGGGGATGTTCTCTTCAGGTTCAGACTCGGAAGGAACACTACCCCCGGCTTCGGAGCTTGCTTCGTCTAGGGTGTCCTTGGGGACGTCGGTGTCTGTTATATCCGTCGGAGGATTTGCTTCCTCCAGTCCGTATTCCTAGAATGTCGGATTGTCGTGGATGTTTGGAGGAGTGCTACCCCCAGTTCCGACGACCCCCAATGTTGCAGACGACGAACTTCCTACTGCAGCAGTTTTCGTCTTCGAACGGGTGTGTTAAAATACTCCAGTGGAGGATAACCCTTTAGACGACGGTTTCTTAGCTACAGTAGTTGACACCTTTGGGCTAGAGATGCTCGTTTTCTTCCCTCTTCCCTTGGCGAGAACTTTCTGCGCGGACTTGCAGGAGAGAACAGGAGGTGCCTCGTCTTCTGAGCTCGGGTGATGTAGTCTTTGGAAGATGGATGGCCGGTCTTCCGTCACCGCCGCGTTGCTGCAACAGCAGTTGACGATGATCTGGGTGCATTGATGTCCGTGTGAGGGCTCTTTACACCCCGAAGCTCCTTCTCTTGCGTTTGTGGAGGATAACCTCACGCAGGTCAGAGGAACCACTTTGTCTGTTTGCCGCCGGGGGCTGGACTTGAGTGGTTTTATACAACTTTCCATCAGAGGCCCGCGTGATAATCAGCGGGACGCCCCGATAGTCAGAGGTTGGGGCAGTCGTCTGGACTTGATGAGCCCGTGCTGCCCTAGACTTCCTCCTTTTAGCACTTGTGGGTGCGTAATAGGAGGAGTCTAAGTCGAATACCACAGAGTCTGGATTATCATCCAGAGAATGATCAGAGTCAGGACCGCATGAGAGCCGGTCGAAGACTGATCGAGAGAAGCGTGGGACGGATGCTATGCGGCTAGCATTGGGTGCCGTGTAGGCTGTCTGCATGCGGCTGTCTTTTGTTGTAGGATGAGTCTTTATGCGGTTAGGAGTCACGACCGTGCAGGCTGACCGTATGCGGTTGGCATCTGTGGCCGCATGGGTTTTCTGCAAGCGATTGACTTTAATAGCCGCATGAGTCTCATCCGTGCGGTTGGCAACTGTAGCCGCATAAGTTATGCGGCTGACAGATGTGGCCGCATGAGTTTTCTTTATGCGGTCGGCGGTTGTAGCCGCATGGGTTTTCTCCCTGCGGTTAATACTCTTCTGCGGCTCGGATCGCGTAGAGTTCCTCTTTGCCCCTACAAGTCCAGCATCATAGTGTTTTCTTCTGCCGGACTTGGGGACAGCAGAGTTGTCTACGATCTGAAGTGGGGCCGCAGGGGAGTCTTTCTCGCCATCTTGAGCAATAGAGAGCACCTCATCAAGGACTTGCGGAGGAGCAAATGATTTTGGCCTCCACTCTTTGCGAGCCTTTATGGTGCGGGTGCTCTTCTGGACCAGGCCAGTGCTACCTTCAGAGAGCATCTCTTCGAACGCCTGTTGGTCGAAGCGTACGACCATCTTCTGTTGTGTAGAGCCAAGTTTGGCTACGTCCGATTGCGTCACCAACTCCTCAACCGTGGAGAAGTTAGTCCCCAGCAGAGTCGCCATCGTGTTTACCATTGATTGTAAAAGTATAGAACAATTATCGGAGGACTGAACTTAGACTCACAATACAAACTCGCTCGTACAAAGAAAGCCTAGGGACGAAAACCTAGGTACAGCAGTCTAAGTACGATTGTTTATTTTAGATTCTGGGGGGTGACGATAGAGGCTCGGGAAAGCGACGGCCGCTCTGCCTTACTCCTTGAATGATCGGTACGCAGCCTTGACTCGGGGAAGATCTGCTTGGTCGTTGACGAAGAAATGCCTTCTTGCTCTCTCTCTGATTGCTCTCTTGGCTTCTCTCTCTCTGTAGATATTCTCTCTCTGACTATGGAGGAAGTCTTCCTGTGTATACGTATTCTTCTCTGATTCTTTTTTTTGTATATCTCTCTATATCTCACAAGGGAATGGCACCTTGCTATTTATAATAGTGGGATGTGATCGCTAGGGTTGCCAATGATTAGCTCTTGGAGATGGTGGCGGCCTGGGGATTGATCAATCCAGGCCGTTCGTTTCTGATTGTGACGAATCAGAACCATTAAGGGTAGATTACACCAAATCCCCATTAGCAATTAATGCTGATTGGCATAAATCTTCCTTATAATGATTCTCCCATATCTGCGAATAAATCAAATTTATTCTCCTGCCACGTGCCCCAGATCATTGGGATTCAACCCGATCTTGGATTGCCATAAATCTGGAAGATTGATCGGCTGAGGACACGTGTCCTGAGAGCCAATGGTGAGACTGGAACCGCATGCAGATTGGGCCGCATGAGATTTGGGCCGCATGAATTTTGGGCCGCATAAGACTTGGGACACGTGTCAGGACTGTCTGGGCAGTGGCCCCCTCCTTCAGACTTCTGAACCATATGATGAGCCGCATGAACCGCATAATGGTGTGTCTGCTTGAGCCGCATGGGCATGATCTTCTTGAGCCGCATAGGGATGATTCCACTCGAGCCGCATGGGACAGCTTTACTCTGGACCGCATGGGAAGTCTTCACTTCGAGCCGCATAAGCACACCCACGTGGCAGGGCCACGTGGCATTTTGTTGTTCTCGGGGGATCATGTCAGAGATTTCTTTCTCTTCCCTAGAGATTCATCATCATGACAGAGTCATAATTACCTGCTTTGGTGTCAGGTCTGTCAACTTTTCAGAGGGGTCAGCCGTCAAAGCAAATAATGCAGCATGGATCGGAGGGGAGCACTGTCACGCCACGTATCTTCTGAGCCGTATGGAATGCCTCCGGCTGCATAGCTCCTTATGCCGCATAACTCCCTGAGCCGCATGTATTTTCTGAGCCGCATGGGTCTTTCTTGGCCGCATGAGTCAATTTCTTTAGTATTTTCCATGCTTCTACAGCACCGTCCTAACTTCTTCTTGTAATCCTTCTGAATAAATCCCTTCTTGCCACAAAAGTGACAAGTCGGGAGCTCATTTGTCTGGTACAAGGCGACCTTATGCTGAAGATGTTCTTCTGACCGTCTGTTTGGTCTTCATGCTATCCTCAAATTTAAAACATGATATAAAAAAAACTAATCAAACATAATTTCTAAAGGACACTACTACTATTGGGATTCTAAGTTCACACAACCTACTAGGAAATAAGGTACCCTTAGTTCTAGGTCTATCTTAAATTATGTGATGACAATAACAAAAGTCAATGTCAAGAACGGTACAACTTCCTATATGGAATACAAAACTTAGGTATTATGGAGTAAAATCAAGGCTTTCTAAGGAGTTAAGTACCGTCATGGTGCTCTTGGTTAGAAACTCTGTAAGAAAAATTATTACTAACTCAACACTATTCCTATATAGGCTAGGTCTTCATCAAAATCAAAGGAAAACAATACTCTACTCCTTCTGACTATCAACGGGCTATACAATTTTTACAAATAAACCTAAATTTTTGTACATATCTGCTAAACGAGGGTCGAGGCTGAGCTGAACAAATACACACACCTATTGGTCAATTCCTCTAGTCATGGTATTTTAAGGATCGTTTCTGTAATGCCCCGTCCTGCTCAACTCAATCGGAGGAATCTAAATGCCAACGGCGTTCGGACTTAACCATGCAACGGCTTGCTCGAAGTCCCGCTCGGCCGAGGCGACTCCTCGCTTAGGTGGGTGGCTTCAGTGAACTTGCCTCAGCTTGGTCTTCACGCTAATAAAACAAAAGTTTTCAAATGCACAAATAGGCTTGATACTAAAAGAGGCGAATCCACATAGCTAAAGGAATAAATCCAACTTGGGTCGGATTGAGTTAGAATATGGAAAGGTTCCACGGTCGGCTTATAATCCTTGCACGGCGTGCTTTCAAAATGACACTCGGACATTCATCCCATGGCTTGGGATAAGGATAGTTGGTCTAAGTTCCCACAAAGCTATAAACTTAGCCTAAATCATAGGCGTCACACATATAAATGCTTGATAAAGCAAGCACGGTCCCATCATCCAAGGCTTGGCATAGCCTTTGCTCGTCCTACGAGTTAAGTTGTATCGCACGGCTTATGGCATAAGACTAGGCACCCAAAGAACTTGGTTGTCCAAGTCGAACGCATACACGGCACGTTCCCACAGTGCAAGGCTTGGCATAACCTTTGGTCGTCAAGTTGTTGCACGACTAAGTTAGGCAAAGTTATGCTGGGCTATCGAAGTCATAGCAAGCACTATCCTATGTTTTCAGTGGTTGTCAAAGTTACATAGTCCTACGATCTCAAGGCTCGTCATATAAAATATGACTTGGGCGATAGTGTCGCATAAAACATAAGTCAGTCTAAGGAACGAGCCACGGTCGGTTTAAGAATAAGTATGCCACATTCTATGGGACATGAAGGAAAACGTTTGTTCAGGTCTATATGGAAGGCTATGCAATAGTCGATCCCTGTGTTTCAAAGAATAGAAAAGTTCACGCGACCTTTTTTGCCGAGACTGGTCCCGTGGATTGGAGTCTCTCAGGAAGTATTGAAAGCATGGACAAGGATAAAGAAGTTTAAGAAAGATAAAGCAAGTTTATCATCTATAGGCCTTGCATTTACGTCGAGTCTAGAAGTCATCATAGGTGCGTGGTCATGGACAACTTGTCGACAAGGTGTAGTCTTCTCGAATGATCGCCAGGGCACCGGGATCATGTCGGCCCAGGAGAAGCGAGTTATAGCCTGCACCAGTAAGGAATCGGCGTACGCCAGCAGCGAATCGACGCAGGTAATTCGGGAACTTCTGTATGCGCACAAAAGGATTCGCCGTCTGACCCTGCTATAAGTCCAAGATAGCTTGACATTGCTAATGAACTTTCATATAGATAAGCTGGTATGCTAAGCGGCAATTTGCATGCACGGTGTAGGTCGAATCAAAGATAGTATAAGCATGGCACGAAGTGAGTTAAGTAGGTGTGCATGGTTGCAACACCATTATGGAGCCTAAGATTTGGCTATAGCGAGGACACGTGCTTTGACATGAATGTCGCATCGTATTTGAGTTGTCAACACAAGTTCCACAAGTCGAGATTAAGTCATCTAGTGTTAAGTCAGGAAGGGTCGTAAGGCAAGTTTGGTTAAGTCATGTTAAATTCTGAGGCACGACCTCGAATGTTTGATGCACGGACCAAGTCGATGACACAAAACAAGTCGTTGCATCCCAAAGTATGAGTCGAAAAGACGAGCACGAGTCGATACTTTGATGTTGTTGGCACGAGAAGGGTCTAGAGGCACAACGATAAGCAAGTTATTAGTGCAATGGCACGGTGACGGTCTAGAGACACAATTAGGCTAAGAGTCTCTGTCCTAAAATCGATCCTAAGGCAAGAATATAAAGACAATCATAAAGGGGCTATATTGCACAAAGTAAATGAACGTGTTGGTTCCGTATGGGCGGGCGAGGGGCTCATTCCACCAGTACAGTTGAGTACTGACACCCAGACATTTTTTATGTGTAGGCACAGGTAGAAGCTCGTTGGCGCGGAGCTCGCTTAGATGCGTTGAGGTACGGTGTTCCTTGGCATTTTGAGGCATTCAGCCACATGGAGTCAGAACTTATACGGGACATAATGTATGGACATTGCCTATCTGAAGCAACCGCTGGCTCATCAAATTAAATTGAGAGATGAGAGAGAGCTGAGTGACTTGTAATCAGAGAGAAAAGTGAGCTTGAGTGATTATAATCTTGTCTACGCGCCATTGTAATCTTATGTTCATTATCAATAAAGCCTCTGATTTTGTTTCAATGCTTGTGTTGTCTTGTTTATTCAATGTTTCTGCTTGGGACTTCTGTGCGATGACCCCGTCGCAAGCTGTTGTAATCGGCCATTATGAAATTGTCTTACATGAGCGCAATCTAGGCTCGTGCGACATCACTCCTTAGCGAGGACGATCGGTCCTACGGGACCGGGGCGTGACATATTGGTATCAGAGCACGGTTTTACGTCCTTGGACTTCGATTGAATTCTTTAACTTTGATGTTAGTTTCGCAAAATTTGATGTTGTTGCCGCGATTGATACATTGGCACTCTCTCTCTCTCAAATGTCTTACGGGATGTCCATACAATAAGTCTATAAATTTTGAACATTATCACGAAAAAAAATTGTTTGAACAAAAGTTAACTTCAAGTAAGCACGGTTGATTAAGTCGGGCTGGGCATATACATGAAGAATTATGTCGACCTTAGAAAAAGTCGTATCTAAAACTCAAATTGTTTCAAATAGAATCGAAATTAACTTGACTTATAGAATACGGGATGGCTATCGATAGGGGTACCATCAAACGATATTATCGTCGAAGCGATATAGATGTAGCATGCTTGGAAATTGAGGAATTGTTCGAACGGAGATTCGAAGTAATCGATATTCAAAACTTATTTCGAGTATTTGTTGAATGACTTCATCCCTGAGTGGTGTATGGTATAGTCTCGAGGATGCCGATCGATTGAGGATACGGGGTGCCAATGAGTCTATCAGCAAGTGTTGCATGTATGCAATGCCTTAGATTGAGTATCATTAAGTAAGTGGTATTCTTAAAGTTTTGATGACTTGATTCGAACGAACTAGAAATAACGCACACTGGTTTGGGATTGCGCAAGTACGAAATGCAAAAAATAATTGAGTAAGTAAAACTGAATTGAGGAAAAATTAAGGTGTACGAACGGATGACTCGATCGAGGAAATCGATATGAATTATATACGAAAAGTTAGCACGATTAGATGATAGCATGCATGGAAATAATTTGAATATTTGAGAATGACTCTAAGGATTGGAATAGATGTTGTTCGATGATTTTAGTTAGCATGGAACGATACGAATTGAGGAAAATATATTGCTCGATGACTTAAGATAGATGGATGAACATACATGATTATGGGTTTGAATAAAATGATCATGTGACTAGCTCGGGATTAATGATCTAATTTTGATCTTGAATATCGAGCAAATTGTGGTATATCTAATTTGCATGATAGCATCAGTTACACGACTTAAAATTTGTTGCAAAGGAAGATCGTCAGGTTATGCATATCATCGATGGTATTGAGGCGTATCAAAGATCGATATACGATAACTCGGGGGTACTCTAATTCGAGAAATGACGATCGTGTAAAGTGTTATTGTTTTGATGGATGCCATACTTGAGATTTTGATTAAAATGAATGCTTGGATGAAAATGATCGTGTCTTGATTTCTTTAATGATAAACACAACATCGATGATCTTGTCTTGAGCGAGCGTAACTCCAGCCTCGCACATACGTCACGTCAAATTTAGGGCGATTCATGTCGCGGGAATGATCAAACTCGGGAGATCAGGGCATGGTAATTTGGATTGCTTCGACTTATGGTTTGATACGAAGGTGAATTCGAGGATTGGTCGAACTTGTGATTGATGATTAAGTAAACTTGAGGATTGAGTAGATCCAATCTGTGTATCAAGAATGAATTGGCTAAGACTCAATGCAAGAGTTACGCCCTGATGATAATGATTATCCACGGGAGCGTTGGCATGGTGATTTCATGTCCATCGCAGATAATCAGACTTGCGTGAGATTGGGGTGTGACATATTGTTATACTAGACGTCCTTGTAATCGAATACGTGAATTGTGATAAGAGATTTAAGGAATATGGAATGAGGATTATGGTTTAGTGACAAATCGTGTCATAGCATACTTGACTTGGGAATGATGGATAGGTGGATTATATTGAACGTGTTCGAATAAATAGACTATACGAATTTCTTGTTGGATGAGTGAACTTATGATATGATGGCTTTGTTGAATGACTCGTACCCCTTGGACTAAGTTTTGCAAGTGCGAATAGGAGGAATCTATGCTCGAAGTTTAGAAATCAGAGTGATGCGAGCTTAGGTAGAAAAATCATGTACTATCAACTTTAGTTTGACCTTAGGATTGGGGTCAGTGTTGATATTATTGTTTGGAAACTACGATTCCAATACTGATATATGACTTTAGCCTGGAGAAATGGCCTAGCGATTAGGCAAGACGTTCATGTTTCAAAAGTTAGAATCGGTACGAGATCTTGAGGATTGATATGATTGAATATCGATATTGGTGGAACAAATGATTCAAATTGTAGGGACACTACTTACGAGGCTTGGTTGAATGCTTATATTTCAGGGACGCCTGAATATGTGCACGATCTGACTCAAAGTAGAAATGACGAATTCTCTATCACGAGACTTTACTGACATGCATGTATCTTGGGGACATCTAAAATATGTGCACGATCCAACTAAGTGATACATTGAATTCAAGTAAGACTAAAGGAACAGAAGAGTATTATAGATTTCAAAATCGTGGGTTTCAAAGAAGAGATTGATGGTAGTACAATTGTTGGTCTTAAAATAAACTTGAATATTGATTGAGGCATTGATACAAATCAGGTTTCAGAGATTGGTTAAGGTAAAGCGTGTGCGAGAGTCATTGGATGTTGAATCAAGTTATAAGTCAATAAGTGTACTCAGTAAGTTTCGAGGATAAAACTTTTTCTGAGTGGTATATAATATAATACCCCGTCCCGTTCAGCTCAATTGGAGGAATCAAAACGCAAACGGTGTTCGAACTTAGCCATACAACGGCCTGTTTGAAGTCCCGCTCGGTCGAGGCGACTTCTCGCTTAGGTGGGTGGCTTCAGTGAACATGCCTCAGCTTGGCCTTCATACTAATAAAACAAAAAATTTCAAATGCACAAGTAGGCTTGATAATAAAAGAGACGAATCCACATAGCTAAGAAAATAATCATAACTTCGGTCGGATTGAGTTAGAATATGGAAAGGTCCCACGGTCGGCTTAGAATCGTTGCACGGCGTGCTTTCAAAATGCTACTCGGACCTTCATCCCGTGGCTTGGGAGAAGGATGGTTGGTTTAAGTTGCCATAAAGCTATGAACTTAGCCTAAATCATAGGAGTCGCACGTATAATTGCTTGATAAAGCAAGCATAGTCCCATCATCCAAGGCTTGGCATAGCCTTTGCTCGTCCCATGGGTTAAGTTGTATCACACGGCTTATGCCATAAGACTAGGCACCCAAAGAACTTGGTTGTTCTAGTCGAACACATGCACGGCACGTTCCCACGTTGCAAGGATTGACATAGCCTTTGCTCGTCAAGTTATTGCACGACTAAGTTAGGCAAAGTTATGCTGGACTATCGAAGTCATAGCAAGCATTGTCCCATATTTTCTGCGGTTGTCAAAGTTACATAGTCCCACGATCTCTACGCTCGTCATATAAAGTATGACTTGGGCAATAGTGTTGCATAGAACACAAGTCAGTCTAAGGCACGAACCACGGTCGGTTCAAGGATAAGTATGCCACGGTCTATGGGACACGAAGGAAAATGTTTATTCAGGTCTATCTGGAAGGCTATACAATAGTCGTTCTCCATGTTTTAAAGAATTGAAAAGTTCACATGACCGTTTGTCGCCAAGACCGGTCCCGTGGCTTGGGAGTCTTTCAGGAAGTATGGAAAGTATGGACGTGGATAAAGAAGTTTAAGAAAAAGAAAGCAAATTGTATCATCTATAGGCCTTGCATTTACGTTGAGTCTAGAAGTTGTCGTAGGTGCGTGGTCATGGACAACTTGTCGACAAGGTGTAGTCTTCTTGAATGATTGCCGGGGCACCGGGATCATGTCAGCACGGGAGAAGTAATTTATAGCCTGTGCTAGTAAGGAATCGACGTACGCCAGCAGCGAATCGGCGCGGATAATTCGGGAACTTCTACATGCGTAAAAAATGATTCGCCGTCTAACCCAGCTATAAGTCCAAGATAGCTTGACATTGCTAGTGACCTTTCATATAGATAAGTTGGTGTGCTACACGGTAATCCATATGTACGGTGTCAGTCGAATCAAAGATAGTACAAGCACGGCATAAAGTGAGTTAAGTAGGTGTGCACGGCTGCAACACCATTATGGAGCCTAAATTTTGCTATAGTAAAGATACATGCTTCAACATGAATGTGGCATCGTTATTGAGTCGTCAACACAAGTTCTACAAGTCGAGATTAAGTCATCTCATGTTAAGTCAGGAAGGGCCGTAAGGCAAGTTTGGTTAAGTTATGTTGAATTCTGAGGCACGGCCTCGAATGTTTGAAGCATGGACCAAGTTGATGACATAAAACAAGTCATTGCATCCCAAAGTATAAGTCGAAAAGACAAGCACGAGTCGACACTCTGATGTCGTTGGCACGAAAAGGGTCTAGAGGCACAATAATAAGCAAGTTATCAGTGCAATGGCACGGTGACGGTCTAGAGACACAATTAGGACAAAATATTTTGTCCTAAAATTGATCTTAAGACAAGAATAGAAAGACAATCATAAAAGGACTATGTTGCACAAAGTAAATGAACGTGTTGGTTTCGTATGGGTGGGCTTGGAGCTCAATCCACCAGTACAGTTGAGTACTGACACCCTTACAGTTTCCATGTGCATGCAAAAGTAGAAGCCCGTCGGCGCGGAGCTCGGTTGGATGTGTTGAGGCACGTAGTTCCTTGGCGTTTCGAGGCATGCGGTCGCATGTTGTCAGAACTTATACGGGACATATTGTATGGACATCGTCTATCTGAAGCATCCGTTGGCTTATAAAATTGTATTGAGAGATGAGAGAGAGCTGAGTGACTTGTAATCAGAGAGGAAAGTAAGCTTGAGTGATTATAATCTTGGCTACGCGCCTTTGTAATCTTATATTTATTATCAATAAAGACTCTGATTTTGTTTCAATGCTTGTGTTGCCTTGTATATTCAATGTTTCTACTGGGGACTTCTGTGCGACGACCCCATCGCAAGCTGTTGTAATCGGCCGTTATGAAATTGCCTTGCACGAGCGCAATCTAGGCTCGTGTGGCATCACGCCTTAGCGAGGACGATCGATCCTATGGGACCGGGGCGTGACAATTTCAAGGCTAGTCTTACCATATATAGAGATAGTCATTTAGCCTAAATCAAACCTTCATACTTTATTTAATACTTCTAGGTCACCTATCATGAATATAGCACTCGATAAAAATCCCTCTGATACTTCTATTCATGGTTATATCTTAAGCAAAGGGTAGCATAGATTAGTCTAGTAATCTTAGGGTCTCTCGTTATGGACAAATCCTACAATGTACTCTATTCTGACTTCCGTCTTTGGGGGATATCTATAAAATTATACCCACCTTAGCTATTTACCTGGTCTTATGAAGCTTGGAATCATATATTAAAAAATTCCATAAATAATTATTCTTCACAGTCTTTGTCCAACCTTAAATACATGGTTTACCAAGCCATTCTATTCCTAACAAACTCCCTAGAATCTATCACTAGAAAATATGTTTTCTTGAGGCGCTATAACTAACATCAAGTTTAACAGCCTGGCTACTAAAATCATATGGTGGGTTAAAAGGGTTGGTCGAGGTCGAGCCTCCAATTTAGCTTGGAATGGTCAACGGTATCGTGGGGGTGGCTAAGGTTGAGGCCCTAGGCCCGAATGTTATGCTTTAAAAATAGCGTACGAGGAGACGTATTTTAGTGGGACATGATAGGCATAATCGAAGGTGGACTTGTCTAGGTCATGTATATGAAATTTGTGTGGAGGTAACCGCTAGTCTTGCGCTCCAATATTGAAGTCACGGTAGTGGACACCAAATAATCTGATTAGAAAGTGGGTGTCATAAACTACTAACTTATTAGCTTATTTGAAACGAAGATTCTCTCAATCACTCATATTTATAGGGAAACCCTAAATTTTGTTGTAACGTCCTTGAACCAAATTTTGGATTTTTTGGATTTTTTTTCAAATTTCTATTTTTTTCTAAATCTTTCTAATATCTTTAAAATTGAATTTCATTACAAAGTATATTTTCGAACTCATAATTTACTATAAGACTAAGTGCATAATTTTGGTATGTTGGTTTTATGAAACTATATTATGTGAAAATTATGACTAATAATTTTTTAACCATTTTTCTAAATTTTTTTAAGTCATGATTATTGCTTTATGGAAAGAGAGGATTTGTCAAATCATTATTCGAAAATAGATATGCTTTTATATCCATTTTAAATCCTATAGTTACAGTGATTTGTAAATAAATTACTAGCTAATATTTAGTGAACAATGGTTAGTGTTAAGTTAGTATGTTAGTAATTTCCACTAATTATCCTACCTATTACGTTTATTCCTTTGCCCTTAGCGTTTCTACACTCCCCTATATATTTTGGGGACTCCCCAATGTTACATAGAATTCCTAACCCTAAACCCCAAAATTTCTACACTCCATAATTACAGCCGCCACCCAACTCTTCAATGACAACAGCAGCACACAGCCACCGAGCTCGAACTCCGGCCGCCACTCCCATTGTCCCGACCACATTGCTTGTTCTTCGCTTCCGGCCAACTCCGGTCCTCCCGACTTCCTCTTGTCAACATTCACCACTACTAAATCCACCACCGTATACTGCCTCCATCAGACCCGCCTAGTCCGGCCAGTGGCCGCCCGACTATCAGATCCACCACTACCATCATTTTTTCCCAACCATCATCATTACCACCACACACCACCTGACACTCCTCTCCGTCCGCCACAGACAAACCACCACCACCACTGGCTCCCCCACCTCCGGCCGGAGCCCAACCACTAGTGCCACCACTACTGCCCCTACACAGCCACACTACCATCACCACCCGCACCGCTACCAAAACCACCACATCACAAAATTGGAAAAAGAAGAATGGTCACCTTCGTCCCGTGCTCGACTACCGCCCTTTAGCGAGCGCCGCCCTGGCACGCGCTCCTCCGCCACCAATGTGCCACCAGGATCCAAACCCCTAGCTGACCCATCAGCGAGCCCTCCACTGCCTTCCTCATTGCCGGGATCAGAGCCATCAACGAGTCGATCCGACACCACCATGCCTCCAGCGGTCGATGCCGCCCGGGGTTGCTTCTCCCTGAGCGCATGCCTCGACCGAAATCGATCTTCCAAGTGCCACGCTCCGTCGGATCTATAACTGGTCGACCCACCTTCCTCCGGCCACCATGGGGTGAGACCCTTCTACTTTCCTTCCCTTCTTCTCCACTTCTTTCTACTCCACTTCTTTCTATCTCTTTTTCCTCTAAAGCTGCGCAGCTTATGAACAGCTGACTATTGGGCAGGGAGGGAAGATTGACCAATTCGGGGAAATAACAGAGGTGTTTGTTGTTCTTTTAACAAAAATCTATTATTATCAATACTAATAGCTGGGTTAGGGCTCGTATTATTAGGTTGAGGATTATTTCATGGGCTTTGAGCCCAATAGCAGATCTTATTTGAAATATTAGCATTTATATTGGGCCTGTGTTGATATATTTTAGTTTTAGTAATTTTTGATAATATGATTTTGGACTGGGCTAAAAAGGATTATTGGGATGAAATATTATTTTAATAGGACTTTATATACTAAAGGACTTGTATATCTATAAGTATATATAATTGTGCATATATGTACAAGCTATGATACTTATTGATTGTTCCTTGTAGGAATGTGGTATTTTGTACTGATTTGATTAAATCTATAAATATATATATAGTAAATAATTTCTAGAAGTATATTTTGTAACCAGCATATATATATATTATTCATTTAAACTAATTTCTAGTTTCAAGTGGGTTAACAATCTAAAATATTTTTCTAATAAAGTATTATTACAAAAAATTAGTCTAAAATGAGTTCCGAGTTTTTAAATGTTTTCTAAAAATATATATATTGATTAATAAAATTAGTTTTCGAATGTAAATAGCCTTCAAGATTTATATATAAATATTATCTGAAAATAGTTGATTATGAAATATAGTCTCAAAATGTTATAAGTAATTTTCAGAATAGATATACGTATTTAATTACACTTTTCCTTGAAACCATAAATCGCGACTATAATAGTTGTTTCCTAATTCTTGATTCGATTACCGTGCTGAACTCTGATTTTGGGCTTTTATATACCAAACTAGGCTATTTGGACTATTCTGGACTCAATAGAACTGCATATGGCGTTGTTTGGGACAATCTTATGGAGCATAGTATCATACCTATCCCGTATCGACACGTTCGTGTCGCGTACGTCGACTCCAACCAAATTGAGGTGAGTACCTACCTATGATTGTTTTCATCATGATAGTATCTATATTACCAATTCTAGACTACTTTACTTGATGTTCACACATTGTTACACGAATTAATACTAAATGGATCTTGTCAGGAGATATTATTCCTTATTGGGTACATCAGGTATTTTGTGTTCATGTACTTTATCATGTACATCGTGTACTCCTTATATTCGTATTATTCATGTACTCTTATGTGCTCTCATGTACTCTCAAATGCTTCATGTGCAAACTAACAATCATGTACGTAACGTGTCATGATCAGATCCATGTGTATTGATTGGGGCGGGGGAGTAGCATGTAGTAATGTGATTAATTACCTTAGTGTAGATCATGTATATGTCGATTATACCTTCGCGTATAATCGAGTTACCATAGAATAATCAAGTACAACATAAACCAATCACATAACTAACTTGTGCTCTAAATCACTTGTGTTCATTTCAAGTTAATATGTTCTCTATCTTATTCATGTACTATATTTCCTTATATCTTCATTATGCTATTTCTTTATTTCTCTGTATTTCTATTCTAGTACATCATATATATTATTCTATTGCTAGTTATATATTTTCTACCATGTAATGAAACTGCTTTCAGAGTTATGTACTTCGCTCTAATCCTGACTAGATAACGTTTTTTAGGAAACGTTATGCCCCACATCCTGTACTTTATGATGACAGATCTCGATGTACTTTAATCATGAGTAGATCTCTGGAGAGCTCTAGGTCATATTCTTTATCTAGATCTATGTCTTGTTCATCGAATATGTCTCCGATACATTTCTTGATATGTATGATCATTTGTAGACTCTAGTTGTTTTATTGTTATTAATATCTTTCATATTTCATATCTCCATAGCTGTATGTGATTGAGTATATATGGTTATTGTAGATCATATATGTTGTAGATATTTATTGGATACTTGACAGCGTTCTACCGTCGATACTACGACGTAGGCTGGGCGTGGCCCACGTACTCGTGCCCGAATATCCAGGTGTGGGTCGTAACATGTTTTTATGGTGGCCCATGCAGGTCAGTCTTTACAACTAATACAAAGTCGTGGTAGTACTTAGACTTAGTCGTACTACTACAAGCCTACCCTAGGATTTGGATTTGAATTATAGAATAATCTAGGAGTTTCATACTCAATCATATATTAGGAGCTTTTGATAGATTCCAGGGATGACCCTGAGAATCTTACTTCGAAACTCTTTTGAGTCTATTTTTACTTGATTTTGCTCGTCCTGGTTTTGAATATATGTCCGTTATCGAACCTTATTCTTACATTAAGATGAGTTTTATGGACTCCAGAAAGAACTAGAAAGTAGAAGTTGAACCTACAACCATTCGGGTTGAGAGCAAATGATTAGCCAATCTTATATATGAAGGTCGAGAATTATTTTAGGCTATATTCAAGGAATTTTAAATTTTGACCAAGATAGTGCCTTTGGGATGACCCCTAAGAATCTTACTGTAAACCTACATCGAAATCTGTTTTCGCTTATTTTCTCTATTATTCCTTGCTCGTTGATTGAATCTTAGTGTTCATTGTTAACTTTAATTTGGTAATGAGATGAATTATATAGACTAAATTAAGATATAATCTGATGACACATTTGATGAGGATAGTGTAAAAGATAAATGTCTGCTTTAGTTACGGAGTCTAGAACTTATCGCAGCCATACTAGTTGGTATGACAAAAACATAGAGCCAGATTTGGGGTATACTTATCTTAGTTATGGATTTTAGAGTTTTTCACAGCCATACCGGTTGGCATGGTGAGAATTCTAGATAACATGATTATAGGTATATCTTAGTTATGGACTCTATCGTTTATTGCAGTTGTGCTTACTTGCGTGGCGAGAATTCTGGATAACATGATTTCGGATAGACGTATATGGTTATCAGATCATATCTTAAATTGGTTCTTAACATATCATCTATGTCATTCTACCTTGTTATCGTTGAGTTATGTTCCATCACTCTGATAGCTCAAAGTAAGGATATCTTTAGTTCATCTAGTTCGGTTCCTCATGGGGCTTCACCTTCATTAGTTTCAAAGCAGCTTCTTGGATAGTGTAGTAGCTTAGTAACTTATAGATAGGTTGTGTCGGAGTATATTTACCAGTTGGTATCCCAGAGTAAGCATGCGACCAGTATAGTTATAGATTTAGTGACTGTGTATCAAGGGTGCCTAGAGGATTTATGAGGGAGAGTTTGATTTTAGACAAGGTGAACACCTTTGATTTATTTTTTTGTTGATTTTGGACAAGTACAAGAAAAGGAAAGAGCAACGACTTCGTTATGACCAAATGAGCAAGAACAAATTTCTATTATCATTTTCTTCTCTTATCATCATTTCTTTATCTTGTTATCTCTGTCATATTCACATCCATCAGACTATATCATATTTAATTTGTTAGCTACACTTTAAAATCTTTTGAATTTTCATACCTCGTTACTCGGGAAAGGCCGAGGAAGTATTATAATCATCTAGCTCAGAAAGGACATAATTTGTTATCATGTGGTAATCCTGGTAGGAATATAGAATATTGGACATTAAGATAGGATTAGTTGGATAAGGATATGACTGAGATTGAAAACAAAATCAAGAGACCGATAGTATCAATTTGGAAACAATTACACTTAAGGGGATATTTTGAGTATGGATTATTTTGGAAAGAACGTAGGAGGATTTCGAGTAAGAAGAACAGTAGAACATATATTAATGGTTAGAACTGTAATATTTCGTAGATGTATTGCTAGAACTGACGAGAATATTCGAGGTCGATTTGTTTTTGAGAAACTTGGATATTTTTAGGTTACTAATTCTTGAGATATTTCATATTCAAATTTAGGCTATGTTACTAAATTTAGGAATTAAAATAATGGAAAAGAGATTATAACCGCATGAGATAATAATACAAAATTGAGTAAAGGATTGGAAGGAGAATGATTAAGAACTGGTAAGACGCAATATTTTTGAGTTATAAGAAAACTACAGACTTTTGTGGAAATTCTTAAGTTTAAGAAGGATAATATTGAAAGAATGAAAGTTGAAGGAAATATGAAGGTTGATATTTAAAATAATTGTAAATTTTTTTATGGAAGTGGTGGTATTAGATTTGAGTAATAAGAGGGATGTGATTCGAACAGGTTCAAGGATTTTATAAACCTTGATTCAAGAATTTCGGACCCAAGTAAAGACAAGGTAGAGGAATTTAGACTTTCAAAATGACTACGTAGAAGAAAAAAAATTTTGAGGAGTTATAACAAGGAGCTTCATGGATATTGCCTTTGGAGTAAAGGTCAACCCTATAGCATTTATAGAAGGGTTCAATCTTCATGACTGAAGATTATGATTTTTAGTAGTGGTCATATAAGGGTTTTAATCTTCATGATTGAAGATCATGATTTGTAGTGGTATGTTTGGGCTTCTAAGATAAAGACAAAATTGGGAAGTGATGATCAGATAATCTGGTAGTAGTCGAAGTGGACCGAGATGATTGACTTCCTTATGAAATCCTATCTTTAATTTTCCTATCCTAGAAGAAGAGATTGATTTTCCTATCCTTAAATCGTTCCTTAAATTTCAATATCGCTAAATTTTAATCCCTTTTGATTGCGACCAATCGATTTTGGTCATCTTCTTTATCGTGTCAAAAGTCCTTGATTCTTGATTATACCCGAGTGATTTAGATTCAATCGTGACCTGGATTTCCTTTAATTTATTGCTCGTGTCTAGACTACAACTATATTCTTCATCATATCCAAATACTGCTTTGACCAAGGTTAGACTGACCTTATCTTTGATCGTGTCGAAATTCGATTAACATCATGTTTGGATTTAAATGCTATTAACACTCGTGCCTAATTCTTTGATTTAATTCTTAACAATGACTAAGTTCCGTTCTGATCATGATTTGACTTAACCGCTATTCTTTATGTTGGTCGTGCCTACATGACCCAACACGACTAAACGGTTCTTATTCCGTCGATCGTAGTTCTAATAATCGTGACTATACGTATTAATCTTTACTCAAAAATCGTGCCTAAATTTTTTGATCTTTTATCATGATTATCTGGTCTGCTTATGAACTTAGTCGTGTCAGAAATTGGGCATGATCATATCGAAATAAAATTTTCTGACGTGCCTAAGTTTTGGTTCTCTAGTCGCACTTTCTCTGATTTCATTCTCAACCATGCCTAGGTTTTAATCTTCTTCGTAGCGTTATCCTAAACGTGCCTAAGTTATTCTAGTCATTTCAAGATTCTTAAGCACGTCCAAGCCTTGATTCTACTCGTGGTCAAGTGATTTTGATCCTCAGCAATTGATCGTGCCAAACATTTGATTATTCTTAATGATGCCCAATCACATCATTTTCATATGTAATCGTGCCTATATAACATTGAATCTAACTTTATCGAGCCTAGATCATATTGACCATTCTATACATGGATTTGATTCTAACTTGATTGTAACGGAACAATTTTGATTTTTCTAGTCGCGACTTCGCACTTAAGTAACTTGAATTTATTTCTAAATCGTGCCTGAACAATATTGTTCATACTACGATTTTATCGTGCCAAATCATTAGCCGTGCCTAAATAATTTCGAATTGATTATCTTTATCATGCCAAAATCTTCGTTTTTTTATCGTGCCTGAGTTATTGACTAAACTTTTAATCATGTTTTTATCCCCTGCCAACCTTAAATTTCGAGGACGAAATTTCTTTAAGGAGGGTAGATTTGTAACCTCCTTGAAATGAATTTGGAATTTTTGAATTTTTCAAATTTTAATTTTTTTCTAAATCTTTCTAATATCTTTCAAATTGAATTTCATTACAAAGTATATTTTTGAACTCATAATGTACTATAAGTATAAAGTTGATCATTTTGGTACATTGGTTTTTTGAGACTATATTATGTGAAATTTATGACTAATAATTTTTTGACCATTTTTCTGAATTTTTATAAGTCATAATCATTGCTTTATGGAAAGAGAGGATTTGTCAAATTATTATTTGAAAATAGATATGCTAATATTTAGTGAACAATGGTTAGTGGTTAGTGTTAAGTTAGTGTGTTAGTAATTTCCACTAATTATTCTACCTATTACGTTTACACCTTTGTCCTTAGGGTTTCTACACTCCCCTATATATATTGGGGACTCCCCAATGTTACATAGAATTCCTAACCCTAAATCCCAAAATTCCTATACTCCACATTAGAGCCGCCACCCAACTTTTCAGTGACAACAGCAGCACACAACCACCGAGCTCGAACTCTGGCCACCACTTCTATTGTCCCGACCACATTGCCTCTTCTCCGCTGCCGGCCAACTCCAGTCATCCGGACTTCCTCCTGTCAATATTCACTACAACGAAAGCCACCACTGCATCACTACCTCCATCAGCCCTGCATAGTCCGGCCAGCGGCCGTCCGACCATCAGATCCACCACTACCATCATTTTCCCCTAGCTATTATCGTCACCACCACACATCACTTGATACTCCTGTCCAACCACTACAGACAAACCATCACCACTACTACCACTGGCTCCCCCACCTCTGTCCAGAGCCCGACCACTAGCCACCACCACTACTGCCCCTACACAGCCACACCACCATCACCACCCGCATCGCCACCAAAACCACCACATCACAAAAAATGGAAAAAGAAGAATGGCCACCTTCGTCCCGTGCTCGACCACCGTACCTTGGCGAGCGCCGCCCTGGCGCAAGCTCCTCCGCCACCGACGCGCCGACAGGATCCAAACCTCCACCTGACCCATCAGCGAGCCCTCCACCGCCTTCCTCGTCGCCCGATCGGAGCCACCAACGCGCCGATCCGACACCGTCGTGCCTCCAACGGTCGACGCCGCCCGACGTTGCTCCTTCCTGAGCGCCTGCCTCGTCCGGAACCTATCTTCCAAGCACCACGCTCCGTCGGATCTGCAACCGATCGACCCGTCTTCCTCCGGCCGCCATGGGGTAAGACCCCTTCTCCTTCCTTCCCTTCTTCTTCACTTCTTTCCTTCTCTCTCTCCTCTAAAGCTGCGAATAGCAGCTTATGAACCGTCGAGTATTGGGCGGGGAGGGGAGATTGACCAATTCGGGGAAATAACAGAGGTATTTGTTGTTCTTTTAAAAAAATCTATTATTATCAATATTAATAGCTAGATTAGGGCTCTATTATTGGGTTGAGGATTATTTCATGGGCTTTGATCCCAATAGCAGATCTTATTTGAAATATTAGCATTTATATTGGGCCAATATTTATACATTTTAGTTTTAGTAAATTTTGGATAATATGATTTTGGGCTGGGCTAAAAAGGATTATTAGGCTGAAATATTTTTTTAATAGGACTTTATATACTAAAGGACTTGTATATCTATAAGTATATATAATTGTGCATATATGAACAAGCTATGATACTTATAGATTGTTCCTTGTAGGAATGGGGTATTTTGTAGTGATTTGATTAATTCTACAAATATATATAGTAAATAATTTCACTACAAGAAAAATACTCTGTTATATCGCTTGAAAAGAAGTTATTACTACGGTTCATATATAAACGTTACAGAATTTCAGTAACACCACATAATATGACAGTTATGAAATTTTTTTGGCCTATTATAGCGATTTATAGCGCTAAACGTTATATATTGTTCGTACATATGTGACATTGTTACACGAGATCGTCATAAAAAGCGGTAAAAAAATTAAAATCCTGATCAAAGGCCCGTACAAACCCGATCCCTCAATCAAAAGTCTCGTTCCCTCTTCTTTTTCTTCCTCTCTCTCACTCATTTTGTTTTTCATCTCCCAGAGCTCTCATCATCTCCTCTTTCCCTCCTACCACTCCTACCACTCGAGCACCTTGAAACTCCCGTGCTCGGTCCTGTCCCAAACCTTGAAGCTCTTCTCGTCGAACACGTAAGGGTTTCCGTGGTCTCGTTCCGTCCTCGGAACGAATGCTGCTAAGGAGAGGAGAAGGAAGGGGAGAAAGACCCCATAGCTCTCCTCATCTCCTCTTCCTCATCTATCCTGCTCATTCCTTTCCTGGGTCAAGAGAATCGCAAACCCTAAGCCGCCACAAACCCTACCCCAAATTTGCCCCAAACCCTAACCCTAGGGAAGCAGTGTGACGACAATAGTGGCTCATCCGTTGGACGGGGTCTCCTGGAAGTTGTTGGGGATATCCGACCGGCTCTGGTCTTCTTCTCTCAAAGACCGGTACTGACAGTGGATGTGTTCGACGACGAGAATGAGCAGACGGTGTTCGACCGACGAGTACAACGAGTCGAGGAACTGGTAAAGATATTTTCTATCTTCCCCTTCTCTCTCTTTCTTCCTTCACCCAACCTCTCTGTCTCTCTCATTCTTCCCCAAATCCAAACAGAAATTCCGATGATGAAATCGAAAGGGAAGGGTGAATCTGTCCTCCTCCTTAACCCTCATCTTATTATTACAAAAGCTTACACATCATTCCCCCTCTTGTATTTTAAAAAACCCCCAAATCTTTCAACCCTAATTCTTGTTTTTCCCCTTTCAAGAAGTTCTTTACCGGCCAGGTCTCTCTCCTTTTAGCCTTTATTTTTTGCCAGTTCCTTCGATTAGGTTTTGGATGTTGGATTTGTCCTCCATATTTGTTGATGTTACGATGTCAATTTTTTCAAAGAATGACGAGAACGTCCAGATAGGAGAGGTCTGGAGCGACAACCTCGATTCGGAGTTCGCTCGAATCTGTGAGGGCATCGACGACTTCCTTTATGTTGTGATGGACACCAGAGTACCCCAGAATCGTCTGCCATGACTCTCGAGATTTTCAAATCAAGTTCTGATTATATTATGCCACCCTCAAATCCAATGTACACATGCTAAAGCTGATCGAGCTCGGATTTACCTTCTCTTACGAATTCGGAAACCTTCCTACATGCAACTCTGGACGTGGATGTGCTTTGTAATTCAACTTTAGAGTTAATCAATTTATGCGGTATTTTGGTTATTTTATACATACAAACTGTACAACACATGGTAAAGTAGTTATTTCTAAACTTTTTGTGCAGCTTAAGGATGATCATTTAATGGGACAAGGATGTGATAAAAATAGAAAGGGAGCAAAGGCAAAGGCTTCTTTTGTTTGTTAAAATAATTGGAGGTTAGCTTGTTTACATAGTGCTTACTTTTACTTTCTCATTTAGTATCACCTTATTAAAAGTCATTCAACTTAAACTAGCATTGTTCACTTGATGACTTTTCTAGTTGTTGGTGCTTTGGACATTCTAAAGCTACTTAGACCGCCTGCAAGTTTACCAATACTTTGTGTTATATTCTTGGGTTTTTTCAAGTCATCTAAATATTTGTTGGTGCTTTTTCAAAACATCTACAATGGATAATTGTTTGATGATGATAAGCAACTCTGATCTGCAAGAACCAGGTGATTTCTTATTGTTGCCTAAATAATTTTTTCAACAAAAAAATAACAAACATATGTATATGACCACTAGAGGTGACTCTTTAATTATTGTTTAACAAATATCGTAGTCATTACATTATCATAGTTTTTGATGTGTACCTGTGGTAGTTCATCAAATTATCATAAAGTATTACATTATAAACTATATTTATTTGGTGAGGAAACTGTGTTATGTTGATCTATAAATATGAGTATGTTAAAAAAGCATGGGAAGTGAATTCTTGAGCACAAATAGAACTAGGCATTAACAAATGAATTAGTTGGCTCCAAGCAACAAGGTTTTTTTTTTTCAATTTATGGGTATTTTTCTTTTCTTGTCTTAAAATTTGATGAATGATTAGTATGGGAGTATAAGAACGGTGGTAACTTGTAAAAATGTACACTTTGTGCCACTTTGATTCTAGGTTGAGAATTATAGTGATGTTGTAGGAAGAAACTTTTTTTATTATGATTAGCCATTCAAGGTTGATGATGATTAGTATGGGAGTACAAGAACTGGTGCTAGTGGCCAAACTTCAGCATCAGAGCCTTGTCAGACTTCTAGGGGTTGGCTTACAGCAACAAGAAAAGTTGCTTGTTTATGAACTTAATAGAATCTGGGATACTTTCCTCTTTGGTATTGTCATCTACAATGCAAAATTCAGTTTGCATTAGCCTAGTTTGCCATAAATACACTAGGGAAACCATATTTACTTGTATCGGTGTAATACAACTTGCTTGTTGATGCTTAGTGTTATCTTAATTTCATTTTGTACGACTAGCATTACATCACATACTTATTTCTAATCTAGTTACTGCTCGTAGCAATTAAAGACATTATTTATGTTACAATTGTTATCTAACAATACATTTTCTCCAATACATATCCTATCAATGCAAGTAGCTGAACTGGAAAAGAAGGTTTACTTACCTGGGCACAGGTTTATTTCTCATGGTTTTAGGAGCTTGAAATGAATCCCATCATTACAGACTCTATTGCATACCTATAATGATTGGATATGATCTCGTGGTTTGGTGTTTGTAGGGTTATTTTGATGCAGACTGGACACATGTACTGTCTTCTCAGCTAGCTCTCGTCCGAGGTTGGATAAAACCACTACGACACCATCAAGGTGAGATTCAAACCGATAAATAACTCATTTTCTTATTTGTATCATCATGAACAGTTAATGACAAAATGAATGTTATGTTTCATAGTGCAGAGAATTATATTTCTTTCAAATGTTCTGTTTCCTCCGCACTAACAATAGCCCCTCTCTATATTCACTCATGATTGATCGATTAAAAGTCCACCCACTTTACTCATATGTTCTCCTTGGTTTTGAAAACCGGAGCCAATTTGAGGACATAAATTGGTATGGTCTTAAATTGGCTAATTGAGATTTCTTACCCTAGAGCAGGTAGTGTATTTTGATAGTGAAAGCTCATCACCAAATAATTATGTAGTTATAACAGAGGATGCGAATGGGAATGAAAGCGATGAAGGGTTTCTTGTGCGAATTTTGCAATACTTTGAGATGCCACAATATAATTCCATGTATCATGGATGTGTGCTAATTATTGCAGCTAGTATTTTTTTTTCAATATTATAAATGGTGCTAAAATATTCAGTTGCTTAATCCATTTAGGAAAGAACACTATTAGGCCATTCTTCAACAATGTGGTAAAAAGATTCCTACAGACATTTATCTTTGGAGAGTATAGACCTTGCATTCAATACTTCTAATAATAGTGGATAAATTGATATTGGTCAATGGAGCATATCCTTGAATAGGTCCAACTCCCCCCCCCCCCCCCCCCCCCCCCCCCCCTCCCCCCCCCCCCCCTCCTCTCTGTGTTGAATGCTTGCTTTAGATTTGGCTATTATTTTTGGGGTTTGGTTGAAGAATAATTTTGATTTGAGAATTTTTTTTAATTGCTCTGCATGAAAACTAAATGTATTTATGTGTATTTGTTGCTAGCCAGTGCTTGATGTGGGTGGATTTGGAATAAAGGAACAATTGTGAAGAATGAGTAGAATAGTTAATTTTTCATGCTTAATTATGATATTGTCACTATAATTTTTTTAATGTGTGGAGGTTTTGATTGCAGGCGTTTACGGTTCTCCAGAGCCGCATGATAGAAACCACCAAAAAGCTAAGCAAGTCCAATTTTAGGTTCTTTTGAGTTATGCAGAATATTGTTCCAATCTTTTAATCCTAAAAGATTAGATTTTAATGACTCATTTATATCTGCAGAACTTAGAACCCATCGTAAAAGCTCATTCTTTGGTTTCTTCTCTGGAAGGGGAAGGTTTTATGAGATCCTCTGGTTTATGGAGTGGTCGCCTCCTATAGAGATTGTGTTACTCATTTGTTGAATAAAACAGGGCATCTTTGAGTCAATCCTCTATTGTAGTTTTTCGATCGCACTAGAATATTTTGGAAGGTCTTCGAAGATGAGTCTTTCTTCTTCGTCATTGGGGCTCATTAATCCTAATATGGAAAGTACAAGGACAACTAATGTAGATGATAGTCATGGACACTCTTTGTGCCTCTTGCAGCTCTTTGGACCATTATATCCTTGGATCCAGTGATCAGGTATCATAAATTACTCCAAAACTCCTTCGTTTATGTTGCAATGCATCTTTGTCTTCACAGTAAATATGTTGTATGTCATTGTTTCTGCTGTAAATATGTTTGCATGAAATGTGCCAGTGAAAGGCAAGTGTTCAGGTGTGCTAAAGACCAACATTTTCAAGCATATGATATACAGAATTCCTGTTGCCACTTTCGTGGATAGTAGGTGTAGTTTTTAGTATATAACTTTGCAAGGAATTCTCAAGTTTGAAGCACTCTTGTCTCTTTCTGCTAATAGGACATTTTTTATAGTTTGTTTATTTTTGTTTTATCATCTTCCAAGACACACCCAAAGGACATAACAAATGTTGTCTTCCATTGTTCGTATCCTTCATGTTCTGATGTTTACACAGCATATATGTCACGCCCCAGAACCAGAATACTGGAGAGCGGGGGCGTACATAGCCAGCTACGTATATTGAAGTGCAACCCACCTCGCTATACGGTCATGGCTGTCTAGATACATGAGGGTTTAACTACAATCCATCAGTCTCCTATGGTCATGAACAAGCCTATTGTCTCAATCTCAAGTAAGCAATAATAGTTACAAGATGTCAGAGCATCAATTATATAATAGCAAGGCGTCCCATACATTACATATTGGATGATCATGAAGCTAGTCGTACAAAATGTCAAGACTAGCAAGAGTTCAGTCATACATGATCAACCCTTGGATCTGTCAATCATGTTACAGTCCGTAGGCAGACAATAAATAAGGTACAATACGAGCTAACACGTGCTTGTCGGCTAAACGTCTCAAAAGAATAATTTTACAATAAAGTGGAAGGATAAAAAGAAATCCACTCGTTGTCAGGGTTACGTCTGGTGGTCACCATCTGGCTGGAAGGTAGGTAGATTCTCTGGAGCTGCTCCGATATCTGGCCATACAAAACTAGCTGGGTCAGACCCCAGAAAGAGCAAGTGCCACAAAGGAGGCTTCACTTAGGAACTAAAACCAGCAAATCATAATAGAATATTAAAGATAATAAATGAAGAACTGATAATAATAGAGATAACAATAGTAAACTGAGTATGAGGAAACCTTTCAAGTAGCCAGGTCACAACCCTTAAACCAAACAAGGACCGAGGTTGCAGCCCTTCACCTGAATAGAAATCCGTCTCAAATACTATTGGTACAGTGAAGACAATAAACGAAGAGAGGACACAGAACTGCTTCGTAAGCCAGGTTACAACCCTTAAACCAAACAAGGACCGGGGTTGTAACCCTTCGCCTGAACAGAACTGGACCCCTGATCTTTATTGCTAAGGCCAGTATAAATAATCATGTCTTGTCATAATCTTGCACCGGATCGAGCATGGCATGTATTGAAGTAACTAAAACATGACGAGCATGGCATGGGGAGCAATAAGACAATAAACAAAAAGAGGACACAGAACTGCTCCGGGAGCCAAGTTATAACGCTTAAACCAAACAAGGACCGGGGTTGTAACCCTTCGCCTAAACAGAACTGGACCCCTGATCTTTATTGTTAAGGCCAGTATAAATAATCATGCCGCTGAAGTAAGTAAAACATGACGAGCCTGGCCTGGGTTACAATAAGATAATAAACGAAGAGAGGACACAGAACTGCTCCGGGAGCCAGGTTATAACCCTTAAACCAAATAAGGACCGGGGTTGTAACCCTTCGCCTGAACAGAACTGGACCTCCGATCGTTATTGTTAAGGCAAGCATCAATAATCATGTCATGTCACAATCTTGCACAGGATCAGGATAAGACTAAGCTGAAATAAACTTCATCCAATCAATCATGGCCAATCAAGAGTACGGCTTGATACTTTTAACTAACTAGGGTTATCACAGGCCTAGTTACAAGCAAGATGCAATGAGATTATCCCAACAGCCACAAGCCCTGCAGACCATCCGGTTATCCCGGTCGAATGTCCGTTTATGAAGAATGCAATACGTGACTGTGTGCTGGAAATATGCCCTACTCGTCGGTAGGCTACAAGTCCACTGAATGCACCCAGATAACGGGATTGCCTGTAGCTGGGAACCTCTTCATGACTACTGAATCATTCTAGTTAATTAGCCTTAGTCAATTTCTGTAGGTACTCCTGACTGTGGTACTCGGGGATCCCCATCCTAGATATGATGCAAGACAGTACCAGTTTATTTGTACAAACACAATCGTCCACGGTGTCCAGGCCTTTTATACTTGTCATGTCAGGCTAGCTGTCGTAACAGCATATCATGATATATCATGTCAGTTGCTAGTCAAGAGTGCACCACAGCGGGCCATTATAGTGTTCTATTCTTACCTTATCGTGAATGAGAGAAACTTGCATAAAATAACCAGTGACACATTCTTGAAGCCAAGGAAAAGATCTACAACTTTCATGTTTTGAGTTTTTCAAAATTCTAGCTACAAAACAACTTAAACAGGCAAAAACAGTGAAATAGAGCAATTCCGGCGCATGGATTCCTGTACCATCGGCGCGTGGGATTCCTGCACCATCGGCGCGTGGGATTCCTGCACCCATCGGCGCGTGGGATTCTTGCACCAATCGGCGCGTGGGGTTCCTGCACCAATCGGTGCGTGGGATTCTTGCACCATCGGCGCGTGGGATTCCTGCACCAATCGGCGCGTGGGATTCCTGTACCATCGGCACGTGGGATTCCTGCACCAATCGACGCGTGGAATTCCTGCACCAATCGGCGCGTGGGATTCATGCATAATCGGCGCATGGGATTCCTGCACCATCAGCGCATGGGAAACTCACGTTACGTCTTCAGTACATGCGCGTAGGGAACCTACGCGCATAACACGCTCGGAGTTAAGGGATGCGTTGCCGGGACTTCACAGCGCATGGCCTCCCGGCGCATGGCCTCCCGGGCGCATGGGGGTCATAGTCCCCAAACAGCAAGTTCAGCCATGAAAGTTCCGAAAACTTGCCATGGCCATAACTTCCTCATCCGAAGTCGAAATCAAGCGAAACAAAAGCCAAAACCGCATGAAATTGAATTCTCTACAACAGAGAACCAATAGTTTTCAAAAACAAGCAAGTTTTAGAGATCAAAACTAAGAAACCGAAAAGTTACAAACTTAGATCTACAAGAATCCATCCATCAAATCCAAAAATGTCAAGTTCTAAAGAGGCTTAGAATCAAGTAAGGAAGAGAATGGAACAATAAAACTTGTGATCCATCATGAAGCAAGTTTGCACTTGCCTAGCTCTCTTCCCTGGTAGGTGGAAGAGTAATGGTGGAGAAGAAGAAGTGAAGGAGAATAAATAAAGAGAGAGGGTTAAGTGGAATATAAATGAGGGTGGTGGTGGTAGGTGGGGGTTCGGTCTACCTAAAATCAAGTCAAGCCGAACCAGCAACAAGTTGAACTGAACCAAGAAGGAAATGCCAAAATAACCATGCAGGAAAATACGCAATACGAGTCAAGAATACGTACACGTATACCGAGATACGTAATACGAATCACAAGCATTACAACTCTGCCCACCTTAAAAGAATTCTGTCATCGGAATTTAATTAAGGGGCTAGAGGGACAAGAACAAGCTATACTATTCACAGGCAAGCTATACTAATCAAGCAATCAAGTAATTATTCATGCAAGCAAGGAATCGAATGCATGAGGCATAAGAAAGATATTATACCTCATGAGTCAAACAGGTCGGGATATCGCGATCGGATATCATCCTCACGCTCCCACGTTGACTCACCCAAAGAGTGATGACCCCAACCAACTCGGACTAATTTGATTGTCTTGTTCTTGAGTATCTTCTCTCTTCGGTCCAATATAGACACGGGCCTCTCCTCATACGAAAGGTTGGTACCAACAACCAATTCCGAATGATCTAGGATGTGGCTCGGGTCTGGGATATACCGTCGCAGTTGGGATACATGGAACACATTATGCATCTCACATAGCAACAGCGGAAGAGCAAGACGATATGATACATCTCCTACTCGCTCCAGAATATCGAACGGTCCTATATACCTAGGACTAAGCTTTCCCCGTACGCAGAAACGAATGACGCCACGGTTAGGCGAAATCCTCAGGAATACATGGTCGCCGACAGAAAACTCAAGAGGGCGCCAATGAGAATCGGCCCAATGACGCTGGCGATCTTGGGCAAATCGAAGATGATCTCTGACTCTCCTGACCACTTCAACGGTCTGAGCAACCATTTCCAGACCGAGCATCTGTCTCTCTCCGACATCGTCCCAGGCTAGCGGGGATCTACACTTCCTGCCGTACAGTACCTCAAACGGGGCCATCTGAATACTAGCCTGGAAACTATTGTTGTACGAGAACTCCACCAGGTGCAGGTGATCTTCCCACGATCCATCGAAGTCGAGCGTACAAGATCTCAATATGTCTTCAAGAGTCTGGATTGTGAGTTCTGACTGGCCATCAGTCTGCGGATGATAAGCGGAGCTGAACTGGAGGCGAGTTCCCAAACTCTCTTGCAGGCTACGCCAAAAGTGCGACGTAAATCTTAAATCTCTGTCCGAGGTGACACTGACTGGTACACCGTGAAGTCTGACGATCTGCCTGAGGTACATCTCTGCTAGCTGAGCCGTCGACTGACCAACTCTGAACGGGAGAAAACGAGCCACCTTCGTGAGCCTGTCAACTATAACCCAAATAGCGTCTCTGCCAGCCGGGGATCTAGGTAATCCAGTCACGAAATCTATGGTTATATGCTCCCACTTCCATTCTGGAATTGGCAAGGGCTGAAGAAGTCCAGCTGGCCCCTGATGTTCAGCTTTAACTTATTGGCAAACCAAACACCGAGAGACAAACCGGACAATCTCTCCCTTCATGCCATTCCACCAAAAGTGCTGACGGATATCACGGTATATCTTCGTACCGTCGGGATGAATGGAATACTGCGAACTGTGAGCCTCTGCCATGATCTCCTATCCGATATCTCTACTGGGTACATAAAGACGCTTCCCATGTCGAAGTGCACCGTCTTCATGGATACATAACTCTAGTCTTCTTCCTGCCTCACACTCTGCTCTGAGTCGATGAAGCTTGGAATCTGCTGACTGCGCCATCCGGATCCTCTCGACTATAGTGGACTGAACTTGCATGCTGGCCATAATGCCACACTGGAAGGGAGAATAGCTTCTATACCCATCTTCTGAAGATCCGCTAACAACTTCGGCTGCGCTGTTAGGAAATAAACTCTGGCTCTCCTACTCAATGCATCTGCAACGATGTTGGCCTTCCCTGGGTGATACTGCAAGTTGATATCATAATCCACAAGTAGCTCCAGCCACCTCTTCTGACGCATGTTAAGATCCTTCTGGGTGAAAACATACTTCAGGCTCTTGTAGTCGGTGAAAATCTCCACCCTATCTCCGTACAAGTAGTGTCTCCACAACTTAAGTGCAAACACTACCGTTGCCAGCTCTAAGTCATGGGTTGGGTAATTCCTCTCATGATCACGAAGTTGTCATGACGCATAAGCTATTACCTTCCCATGCTGCATCAAAACACATCCTAGACCTCTGCCTGAAGCATCGTAATATACCGAGAATCCTCCGGTTCCATCTGGAAGCGTGAGAATGGGTGCCGTCATCAAGCCTCACTTCTACTTCTCAAAAGAATTCTGGCACTCTGTTGTCCAAGCAAATTGCACATCCTTGCGGGTCAACTGGGTCAATGGCGCTGAGATCCGAGCAAAGTCTGAAATAAATCGTCGGTAGTAGCCGGCCAAGCCAAAAAAAATTGCGAACTTCTGCAACCGTGCTGGGAACTGGCCATGTCTCAATGGCCACAATCTTCTGGGGATCCACTTCTACTCCTCCTCTGGTGATGATATGACCCAAGTATGAAATGCGATCGAGCCAGAACTCGCATTTACTGAACTTGGCATAAAACTGGTGCTCTCTGAGAATCTGAAGAACAACTCTGAGATGATGCTCATGCTCCGTCTCACTTTTGCTGTAGATCAGGATGTCGTCTAGGAACACAATCACGAACTAATCCAAATAGGGCATGAAGATACGATTCATAAGGTCCATGAATACAGCCGGCGCATTGGTTGCTCCAAATGGCATAACAAGGAACTCCCAATGCCCATACCGGGATCTGAATGCTGTCTTCGGGATGTCATGCTCTCTGACTCTGATTTGATGATATCCTGACCGTAAGTCGATCTTCGAGAATACTGCTGCCCCCTTGAGTTGATCAAACAAGTCATCTATCCTCGGAAGAGGGTATCTGTTCTTGATTGTCACTGAGTTCAAGGTACGATAATCTACACATAATCTGGATGTACCATCCTTCTTTTTCACAAGAAGCATCGAGGCTCCCCATGGCGATCCATTAGCACGAATGAATCCCTTGGTTCTGAGTTTTTCAATCATTTTGTACAATATCTCTAATTCTGACGGTGCCATCCTGTAGACTCTCTCTGACACTGGGGCTGTTCCGGGAATCAAGTCGATGGTGAACTCGATCTCCCGCTCTGGCGGCATCCCTGGAAGCTCTTCGGAAAAAACATCTGGAAACTCCTCGACTATCCGAGGTAACAGCACTGCTGCTACTGCCATCCGCAATACTAGAGGAGAAGGTTCAACTTCGTCTCGGAAGAAGGAAAACTCTGGCTCGCCTGGAATGCTAAAAACAACCTTGCCAATGTGGCAGTCTATCCTAGCATACTGGTCCCTCAACCAATCCATCCCTAAGACCACATCATAATCGGCCATCGGAAACTCTATCAATCTATCGGAAAACTCTCTACCGCTAACTACGATCCGACATGAGGAAAACATTCTATCTACTCCCACAAGTCCGTTACCAGTAAGTATATTGAGCCTTACTGATAATGACTCGGGCTCCAATCCTATTTGTGTCGTGAATCGTACAGACAAATGAATACGAGGCACCAGAATCAAATAATACTGAAGCTGGAAAGGTGTTGACGAGAATAGTACCTGCCACTACCTCACCTGGTGCTATTCCTTCCTCTCCTATGGTCAAGGCCAACACTTGACCATGCCCTCTAGGTGCGGGTCCCCTCTGCTAAAAATTTCTCTACATGCTCTGGATCAAGGCTTGGGCTTGGACATACTGCTGCGGTCTCTGCTGCTGGAATGCCTGGGGCTGCGTCGACAATGGCCTCGGGAACGGGTACTGCAGCTGCTGCTGCTACTGGACTGGTGCTGGTCCTCTAACTGAAGGACTAGAGAAGGCCAATGAACTCCCCCTGTTCGGGCAGTCCCAATCCTGTGGTCCGGGGCACCACAAACCAAGCACAAACCCTGTGCTCTGCGACACTCTGATACCACATGCCCCGGCTTCCCGCAGTGTGAACATCCCACTACAGAAGAATGCTTCTGCCTCTGCTGCTGAGGATATGTCGGGGTGGAATGCTGAACCGACGTCACTGAGGCCGCCCGCCTCGGAGCTCCAATGGTCAAGGCCCTGGCTGTCGGGGCTGGTGCTGATGACTGATTCATTTGACCGTGGGATCGCTTCCGACCTCCGGTCCTATCCACGATCCTTTGGGAGGTATATTCATGCCTCCGGGCTACCCTCAGTACTGCATCAAAGGTTTGATGCTCAAACTGCTCCACCGCCAACAAAATCTCTATGTGGAGCCCCTGCTGGAACCGCTGGGCTCTATCGAACTCGGTCGCCATCAAGGTGGGAGCAAACCGACTAAGCCTGGAGAACTCGGCCACATATCCGTCGACCGTCCTGTCCATCTGCTTCAAATTAGTGAACCTCGTCTATAGATCATACCAAGCTACAGCATCAAAATACTTGGTCTGGAATCTCTCCCTGAATACTGCCCAGGCAATAGGGGCCACTAATCCAACGGCCTGCGCCGTCCACCAGCTGCGAGCAAGATCCAATAACTGCAGGTACACTACCGCCACCTTCTCGGCTTCTCGAGTCCTGACTGCTTCTAGAATCACCTCTGTGTCCTGAAGCCAAGCATCGACAGCGATCGCATCTTCACTGCCGTCGAAGAAGGGAGGGTTCAAGCGCTTGAAGCTGTTGGCCGCGCTATTACCCTGATGACCTCCTCTGGTCAAAGCATCTGCCACCACCTGGTGCAAGGCATCTCCGTGACGATCCTGGGAAGCTAATAATGACCTGATGAGACCAACCAAAGTGCCATCATCAGGCTCTGCAGGCTGGACGGGCTGAACTGGTGGCTCTCCTCCAATAGGCACGACTCTGGAGGCTACTCCTGAATATTGGACTTGATCTCCGGGTTGCTGCTGGTCCACGGGAGGTGCTCCGCCTTGCTGATCGGCAGGTCCAGGAACAATGCCGCTGAAGAAGACGACATAGGGAACAATAAGGAAGGACCAGGACAGATCAACGATACAAGCATGTGATCAGGTCAAGAATTCAGGGATTCAGAGGATACGAGTAGAGATCAAGGGCGAGTACTGATTGAGACATCTATTCGGTAAACTCCCACATATCTTGATTTTTAAGACCTGCATGGGCCACCACTAAAACCATGTCACGCCCCAGAACCAGAATACTGGAGAGCGGGGGCATACATAGCCAGCTACGTATATTGAAGTGCAACCCACCTCGCTATACGGTCACGGCTGTCTAGATACATGAGGTTTTAACTATAATCCATCAATCTCCTATGGTCATGAACAAGCCTATTGTCTCAATCTCAAGCAAGCAATAATAGTTACAAGATGTCAGAGCACCAATTATATAATAGCAAGGCATCCCATACATTATATATTGGATGATCATGAAGCTAGTCGTACAAAATGTCAAGACTAGCAAGAGTTCAGTCATACATGATCAACCCTAGGATCTGTCAATCATGTTACAGCCCGTAGGCAGACAGTAAATAAGGTGCAATACGAGCTAACACGTGCTCGTCGGCTAAACGTCTCAAAAGAATAATTTTACAATAAAGTGGAAGGACAAAAAGAAACCCACTCCTTGCCAGGGTTACGCCTGGTGGTCACCATCTGGCTGGAAGGTAGGTAGATCCTCTGGAGCTGCTCCGATATCTGGCCATACAAAACCAGCTGGGTCAGACCCCAGAAAGAGCAAGTGCCACAAAGGAGGCTTCATTTAGGAACTAAAACCAGCAAATCACAATAGAATATTAAAGATAATAAATGAAGAACTGATAATAATAGAGATAACAATAGTAAACTGAGTATGAAGAAACCATTCAAGTAGCCAGGTCACAACCCTTAAACCAAACAAGGACCGGGTTGCAGCCCTTCACCTGAATAGAAACCCGTCTCAAATACTATTGGTACAGTGAAGACAATAAACGAAAAGATGACACAGAACTGCTCCGGAAGCTACGTTACAACCCTTAAACTAAACAAGGACCGGGGTTGTAACCCTTCGTCTGAACAGAACTGGACCCCTGATCTTTATTGCTAAGGCCAGTATAAATAATCATGTCTTGTCATATTCTTGCACCGGATTAAGCATGGCATGTATTGAAGTAACTAAAACATGACAAGCATGGCATGGGGAGCAAAAAGACAATAAACGAAGAGAGGACACAGAACTGCTCCGGGAGCCAGGTTACAATCCTTAAACCAAACAAGGACTGGGATTGTAACCCTTCGCCTGAACAGAACTGGACCCCTGATCTTTATTATTAAGGCCAGTATAAATAATCATGCCGCTGAAGTAAGTAAAACATGACGAGCATGGCCTGGGTTACAATAAGACAATAAACGAAGAGAGGACACATAACTGCTCCGGGAGCCAGGTTACAACCCTTAAACCAAACAAGGACCGGGATTGTAACCCTAAATCTGATCAGAACTGGACTCCCGATCGTTATTGTTAAGGCAAGCATCAATAATCATGTCATGTCACAATCTTGCACAGGATCAGGATAAGACTAAGCTGAAATAAACTCCATCCAATCAATCACGGCCAATCAAGAGTACGGCTTGATACTTTTAATTAACTTGGGTTATCACAGACCTAGTTACTAGCAAGATGCAATGAGATTATCCCAACAGCCACAAGCCCTGCAAACCATCCGGTTATCCAGGTCGAATGTCCGTTTATGAAGAATGCAACACGTGACTGTGTGCTGGAAATGTGCCCTACTCGTCGGTAGGCTACAAGTCCACTGAATGCGCCCAGATAACGGGATTGCCTGTAGCTGGAAATCTCTTCATGACTACTGAATCATTCTAGTTAATTAGCTTTAGTCAATTTCAGTAGGTACTCCTGACCGTGGTACTCAGGGATCCCCATCCTATACATGATGCAAGACAGTACCAGTTTATTTGTACAAACACAATCGTCCACGGTGTCCAGACCTTTTATACTTGTCATGTCAGGCTAGCTGTCGTAACAGCATATCATGATATATCATGTTAGTTGCTAGTCAAGAGTGCGCCACAACGGACCATTATCGTGTTCTATTCTTACCTTATCGTGAATGAGAGAAACTTGCATAAAATAACTAGTGACACATTCTTGAAGCCAAGGAAAAGATCTACAACTCTCATGTTTTGAGTTTTTCAAGACTCTAGCTACAAAACAACTTAAACAGGCAAAAACAGTGAAATATAGCAATTCCGGCACATGGGATTCCTGCACCATCGGCGCGTGGGATTCCAGCACCATCGGCGTGTGGGATTCCTGCACCAATCGGCGCATGGGATTCCTGCACCAATCGGCGCATAGGATTCCTGCACCAATCGGTGCGTGGGATTCCTACACCAATCGGCGCGTGGGATTCCTGCACCATCGGCGCGTGGGATTCCTGCAACAATCGGCGCGTGGGATTCCTGCACCAATCGGCGCATGGGATTCCTGCACCATCAGCGTGTGGGATTCCTGCAACAATCGGCGTATGGGATTCCTGCACCAATCGGCGCGTGGGATTCCTGCACAATCGGCACATGGGATTCCTGCAGCAATCGGCGCGTGGGATTCCTGCACCATCAGCGTGTGGGATTCCTGCAACAATCGGCGTATGAGATTCCTGTACCAATCGGCACGTGGGATTCCTGCACAATCGGCGCATGGGATTCCTGCACCATCGGCGCATGGGAAACTCACGTTGCGTCTTCAGTACATACGCGTAGGGAACCTACGCGCATGATACGCTCGGAGTTAAGGGATGCGTTGCCGGGACTTCACAGCGCATGGACTCCCGGCGCATTGCCTCCCGGGCGCATGGGGTCATCGTCCCCAAACAGCAAGTTCAGCCATGAAAGTTCCGAAAACTTGCCATGGCCATAACTTCCTCATCCGAAGTCGAAATCAAGCGAAACAAAAGCCAAAACCGCATGAAATTGAATTCTCTACAACATAGAACCAATAGTTTTCAAAAATAATCAAGTTTTAGAGATCAAAACTAAGAAAAACGAAAAGTTATAAACTTAGATCTACAAGAATCCATCCATCAAATCCAAAATTGTCAAGTTCTAAAGAGGCTTAGAATCAAGTAAGAAAGAGAACGGAACAAAAAAATTTGAGATCCATCATGAAGTAAGTTTGCACTTGCCTAGCTCTCTTCCCTGGTAGGTGGAAGAGTAATGGTGGAGAAGAAGAAGTGAAGGAGAAGAATAAATGAAGAGAGAGAGAGTTAAGTGGAATATAAATGAGGGTGGTGGTGGTAGGTGGGGGTTCGGTCCACCTAAAATCAAGTCAAGCCGAACCAGCAACAAGTTGAACCGAACCAAGAAGGAAATGCCAAAATAACCATGTAGGAAAATACGTAATACGAGTCAAGAATACGTACACGTATACCAAGATACGTAATATGAACCACATACATTACAATATATATTCCATAGCATGATATATTCAGATCTAAACCAAGATCCTCTCATTGTTCCTTTGGAAATTCTTTGTGGCCATATAAGCTTCAATTGCAGAGGTATGCATTTTTTTTTACATGCAATATCTTTTTAGTTAAACTAAAAGTATTGGTTGTATTACGCCAAGAGTAATATTGTTAAAAAATGACTATTTTTATGGATTTTTACTCCAAAAAGATAGTTTTAGTTTGCTGATAACGGTTTTCTGATATGCACTATCTATTTTTAAAAGAGGCGATGATGATCCTTATCAGATTGCTAATTTCCAATTAAGAATAAGGTTTGGCTTTCTTTTTTCTCTCTTCCGATGGCGTGGTGGCTCAGCTGCAGCCAATTTGGTAAGATGTACGTGATTTGGAAATAATATCCACATTATGATGGAATCTCTCTTTATTCATTCAGTCATTCTTTTTTTATTCTGATGGAATCTCTCTTTATTTATTTTGATGGATTTTCTGAGTGAATCTCTACCTCCTATGATGGCGAGGCATATTCATGAATCTGAGCCTCTTATCAGTCTTCTTTCTTTTGGCTTGTGTTTTGGTGTATTGGATCATGGGTAAGTGCCTTGCATTTGTAGGCAGTAATCTTTATAGGTTAACGGTTTTCTGATGTGTATCTACAAAGGGTTCATTTTGTGGGATCATTGAAAATGTGTATCTGCAGCCAATGTACAGTTTGTCAGGTATCTGCATAGAGGTTTTCTGAAGCTTATCAGTTTTTATAACATTACATGAGTTTGTCTTCTTATTTGTTTGAAAAATTAATAATTTATTTGTACTACCTTTATTTGTAGGGTACAATGTTGACTTTTGAATGGTACAATATTGACTTTTGAAGGGATATCACAATTTGGTGTTGGTGAATGCAAAAGGAATGTTTCAATATTTTAAGGCATGCTGCCCTAAAAGGGAAAGATGTATATATTTTGGATTTTGAAATGTAATGGTGATATGTTGGTGAAATAAAAGTTGAAAAAAGAGTGATATATTTTGAAATGTATTTAAGATGGTGTGATATTTGGATATTTTTAATTAAATATTTCAAATGTTAGTTAAATTTCATATTTTTGTTGTCTCAGGAAATTAATATGCTTTTTATAACATATTGAATTATATGCATTGACAGGTTATATATATGTGTGTGAATAACCAGAACAAAACGTTAGAAAGCGTTATGAATACGTTCTTTTTATAACGTTTCATGAACATTTTATGAATGTCTGAAAACCATATCATTTTAGAAAGCGTTATGTATATATAACCTTGTCATAATGCTTTAGGATAGATATCTTATATATAATGATAATATTAATGTCGTTTACAAATTTAGTGTTATATATAATTGAATTAATTATTTCATTTTTAATAAAAAGGTGTCATATAAGTGTAAGTCATATATAACGGTTTTTCTAAACATTTATAGTACCCGTGTTCATGACGGTTGCGGGCCTTAAAAAAACCGTTATAAATTGTCATATATGACGATTTTTACCAGTCATAAAAAGGTATTTTTCTTGTAGTATTTCTATAAGGATATTTTGTAACCAATATATAACATTATTTATTTAAACTAATTTCTAGTTTCAAGTGGGTTAACAGTCTAAAATATTTTTCTAATAAAGTAGTATTACCAAAAATTAGTCTAAAATGATTTCCTGGTTTTCAAATGTTTTCTAAATATATATATATATATATATATATATATATATATATATATATATATATATATATATATATATTGATTAATAAAAATAGTTTTTTAATATAAATAGCCTTCAAGACTTATTTATATAAATATTATCTGAAAATAGTTGATTATGAAATATAGTCTCAAAATGTTATAAGTAATTTTTGGAATAGATACACGTATTTAGTTACACTTTGTCCTTAAAACCATAAGTCACGACTATTGTAACCCCCTTGAACCGAATTCAGGAATTTTTCGAAATTTTGAAAATTTTATTTTCTAAATTTTTTCCTAGATCAAAGAAAAATCATAAATTTGAAATAGTTTTTCGATCGTGATATGTTATATATTTTTACTGTCGAGTTTTTTTTTGGCTTGTGGAAATGGTTTACTGAAAATTTGTATAGTTTTGGGCTTAGATAGCCTAGTAAATAAAATTAGTTGTTTCGAACTTTCTCTAAAATAGGCTCAAACCCATTAGTGGTTTTCTATAAAAAATATTATGAATCAAAATTAATATAAGAAAATATTTAGACCATTTTTATAAATTACATTTAGATTCTAATATATATATATATGTATTGGCCATTGGGCCTATTGGATTTCAACTAGTTTTCGGCCTAGAGGCCCAATATATAGTAATTGTTATATTTAATTATTATATTTGAGAAACACTTATTTGCTTATGAGTTTGAAAGTAGTAAAGTAATCTATAAATATATTTTTGGACCAGGAATTATTTTACATGAAAATAATCTTAGTTGCTAATAGTTTCTCTATGGAGGAATTTCCCTTGGGTTTGGGTTCTTGCTGGGCTATTGGCCCAATTCATGAAATATCTTTGGGGAGAGCTTTTTAGAAGCTTCCTCTCACATGTTTGGGAGCATGCCTCCCAATTATTTAATGGGGGCTCTCCATTCCTCATTCACAAAATCTCATTGCATCCCAAAGTACACCGTGTCCATCCCATTTCCTTCTATCTTTTTACATTTACATTCAATACTTTACCGTATCCACAAGTCGGACACAATCAAATCCCATTCCCGTGTCGTGCCAAACGACATGACACACCCGCAAGTCGGCCACCCCCCTGTCTCCTTCTCGCCTCTCGCCAACCGGCTACTGCATCCCCCGACGTTCCCAGATCAAGATCGGAACCACCACCTCGCCATCATCCCCACCAGCCCCGAATTACCACAGCCACCGCCCATCATTCTTCTCTCATCCAAATCCCGACCACCACATCGGCCAACCCTTCACCAGATCCATCACCATCCACCATTTCACCTCGTCGACCGACCATAAACCTCACCTCGCTGCCACCACCCACGATGTGTGTTACCACCCGTGTTTTGGCCTTCCCCACTCTTCACCACCGATTTTCTCTTCGGCCGCCCAGCATTCGCCACACCACCAGACATCGCCTCCACCACCGACTTCATCACCGCCACCACTTACCGTCGTGAGCACGGTCGACTTCAGATTAGGTGCGCCGCCTTTAGATCTACGTTCGTGGTCTAATCTCGAGCCCTCCACCAACCCCAGCGGTGCGTCGTCCTCGGATCCGACCCTTCGCCTGGCTGTGCTGCACCGTCCGGCACTTGGGTCACCATCATCGGGCGCCTCCGCGCGCTACTCCACGACCTCCTCTCGCTCGGTAAGCTCCTCCTCAAACACCCTCCTCTCCTTTTGTTCACTCACAGTTCACTCCTATTAATCCTCTCATCAAACATTTAAATCATTCCCTCTGTTCTTCGAACAGTGGAGAAAAACTTTATGTTCAATTGGGGGAAAGAAACTATTGATCCAGTACTTTATTAAATGTAAAAGAAATTATTTTAATAGTAGTTTTGTAATATCTATTAATAATAGATTTGTAAATCTATCACCCTCTAAGTAATTTAAGTGATTATTACTTTGATCATTTTGTATCAGTGGTATATGTAATTATGTATGCATACATGTATGTATCTATAATATTATGATTATCTTAGGGGTTATCATTATCACAAATTGTTGATAATATTTCTATGGTTAGTTTAAATAAATATAGGTTAGCATTCTCTAAAGTTATGTCATAACAAATATAATATCGGGCTAGACCCATTTAAATTTATATTAGATTTTTGGGCCTACTTGATTTCAAAATATTAATTTAGAAACCTCAATATTATTATAGTATCGTTATATTAGGAATATATTTTTTTCCTAAAAGAATCGTACTTGCAAAATTAAAGGTTTAACCCAAAAAAAAATATTTCCCATATCTACAAAATATTTTAATTCAAATATTTTGACTAGTAAGGATTTAGTTTTAAAATATTGTAAACAAAATTACAAGATAGTTATATATAAATTATTCTTTTCCTTAAAGTCAAAAATCACGACAATTATAGTCGTTTTCCTTTCTTGATTCGATTGATCGTGCCAAACTTTGATCTTGGGCTTCTATATTTATATCAAACTAGGCTTTTTGGACTATTCTGGACTCAATGGAACTAGTCGTGTCATTATCTGGGACCACCTTGTGGAGCATAGCATCGGTACCTAATCCGTGTCGACATGTTCGTATCGTGCATGTCGACTTCCAACTAAATTGAGGCGAGTACATTTTCTGATAATTTTTCATTCATGATATTTATTACATTTTTGTATCTAATGTAGATATTTATGATTCTTGACACATCGGTCACACAGATTGGTATTTATGGATTTCGACATGAAATGTTATTCCTTGTTTACCTGGGTGTATGTTGTGTAAGTCCCGTTGTAGTTCTTGTGCAATATATGGACATCGATTCTCAAAGAGACTTGCTACCTTCTCGTAGAATCTCGTGTCGTGACGTGTCATGTTTGGATCCACTCTACTAGTCGGGGTCAGGGAGTAGTAGTGTAGACATGTGACCAATACCTCCCCATGCATGATATTGTTTTCCCGTAAGTATTAGTCATACATTGTGCGTATGACTAACCAGGTCATATTCCCGTGCATGTTCCCAATCCGGTCACATGTTGAAACTAGTACTCACACACATAGATAGATGATTCTTGATTATTGTACATGCCATAATTAGATTCTCTTGTTCTTGCTCTAGTTTACTGCTTTACCCTTGCCATGCTACTTTCATGTACATTCAATTTCTCTGTATATTCTTTCTATTTACGGTTTCATAGCACTTGTCATTTATTGGGAATTGTTGTTGGAGATATGCGCTCGTTCCAATCCTAACTGGATACGTTGACAAATTTTAGGAATCGTTATGCCGGACTACATGATGATGCTAGCTGAGGTGGACCTCGACATTCTTTCACCATGAGCTGTTTCCCTGGAGTTCTAGGCCCTTGTGGTTTGATTTTTGTTTCTTTATTGTATTTTGCCTCCGATACATTCTGGTCTTGTATACTCATTGTAGACTTTGGTTGTTTCAGATTTACTTGATATTCTTTCTATTTCATATCTTTCTTAGTCGTTTGTAGTGTGATTTGCGTACATTTATTATCATGGATCATATAGATGTTGTAGATATTATTGGGTACTGGATAATGTTCTACCGCCGATACTGCGACGTAGGCTGGGCTTGGCCCACGTACTTGTGTCCGATATCTGGGTACGGGTCGTGACACATTTTTGTGGTAGTCCATGTAGGTCAGTCTTTGCAATTAACGCGAAGTCGTGGTAGTACTTAGGCTTAGTCGTACTTCTGCGAGCCTGCCATACGATAAGAATTTTAGAGTCATGGAATAATTTAGAAGATTTGGTACTCAATCATATATTAGGATCTCTTGGTAGATTTTAGGGATGACCCCTGAGAATCTTACTTCAAACTATATTTGAGTCTATTTTCAGTTCGCTTCTGCTTATACTAATTTTCGAAACACCTCTCCGTTGCCAAACCCAATTCTTGCATTAAGATAAATTTATGGACTCTAGAAGGAACAAAATAGTGGAGTTTGAAATTTTAACTACTCAAGTTGAGAAGAGGCAATGACTAGCCAATCTTATATATAAAGGTTAAGATTTTTTTAGATTATATTCAAGGAATTTTGAAATTTGACCAAGATAGCACCTTAGGACTGGAAAGTTTGATGAAATAGGTTTGAGAAAATAAACGAAAGATAACGGATAAATTTAGAGAAACATGAATTATATAATCAGACCAAGGGTGATTTATAAATATGAGTTATAGAATAAAGGTTAGAGGATAATATTTTATGGACTCGCGATAAGGGAAATATTAGAGAAAAGTGTTTTTAAAAAATCATTGGTAAAAGCCATCGAAGAAGACGTTGGATTGTCTTCCTTGCATGAGTAAGCCAAGGAAGTGGCACTAGATAGGAACCTTTTTCAAGAAATGTAATTCCAAGGTTATAAGAAATCATTGACACAAGTAATGGTTGATTTGTATGAGTGATGACTGAGAATTGGATTAGGGATACTTAAGGGTTATCATCTTATTGGAGGATTGGCAAGGTAGGAGGATCATACAAGACTTGAGACCTATTATAACACAAGGAATTTTATGAGTAATTATGGAAGGATGATTCAACAAGAAATTATAAGCCTTATGAACAATATTAGGAGTTGCTTGTTTCTATTACGTGGGGTTAATTATAGTGGATGATACGAGTGATGGAAAAAAAATTGATATAAGAGGACTCTGACAAATTTAGACGTGGAAACCTAGAAGAATTTACATAGATACCAATTGGATCAAGAACGTAGGGAAGAAGATTTGGCACAAATTATTCAGGGGTTGATAATTAGTGACTTGGAATCACGGGAATCGGTGAGTGAAGTTGACTATTAAGACCACAGTGAACAACTTGGAGGTTGAAATTATTTTGTTGAATATAGAAAAATACAAGAAGAAGGAAGGACAACGACTTCGTTATAACTATATGAGTAAGAGCAAATTCCAAATCTTATTCTCTTCATCTTGTTATTTATGTCCTACTTACATCCATCAAACTACCTCATATCTGAACCTGCTAGCTACACTTTTATCTATCTTTACCAACTTGAATTCTCGTATCTCTTTACTTGGGAAAGGCTGAGGAAGTATCGTAATCATCTCACTCAGAAGGGACAAAATTTATTATGTGGTGATCATGGTAGGAATATGAAATGATGGACATTGAGATAATTGAGAGAATGATATGACCGAAATTGGTGACAAAAATCAGGAGGCCAGTAGTATTAACCTGGACATGGTTACACTTAGAGAATTATTTTGAGTATGGATTACCTCAGGTAAGAGGGAAGGATGTCAAAAAAGAATAACGATATATTATACATGAAATAATAAGAACTGAATACATATCGGAGTTGTTTCTTAAAACTGATGAGGATATTCAAAGACGATTTGATTTTGAGAGAACTTAGATGTTTTGTTATTGACTCTTGAGATAATCTATTATTGAATTTAAAACTAAGATACTGAATTTAAGAATCCCAGGCACCGGAAAGAAGAGATTATAACTACATGAGTAATGGTATGAAATTGAATAAAGGGTTTGTAGGAGGATGATTAAGAAACTGGTAGGACATGAAAATTTGGAATAGAAAAAAAAATATTTAGAGACTTGAGGTATTTCAAATTTTTGGAAGGAAAATATTGAAGGTATAACGTTGAAGGAAACGTGAAGGTAAATTATGGTATGGTAGTGGCATTAATACGAGGAGAATAAATTTGAAGGGTGTTCAAGGATTTTATAGACCCGAATTCAAGATTTCGGATCTGGATTAAAAACAAGATGGAAGAATTCGAATTAAGTTGAGAATGAGAGTAAAAGAATTTAGGACATATAACAAAAGTAGTGTCTTTGGAATAAGGTCAAGCCTATAGTATTTACAGAGGAGTTGAATCTTCATGACTAAAAGATTATCAATTCATGTAGTAGTATGACTGAACTTCGGATGACCTTGGTATTAGTCGAAGTAGAATGAGATGATTACCTTGACTTTCCCTCTGAAAAATCCTATCTTTTGACTTTCCTATCCTAGTAAAAGAGATTTGATTTTCTTATCCTTGAATCATTTTCGAAATTCCTATCACACTTGATTTTCGATCCACTTAGATCATGACCGATCAATTTTAATTATCTTATCGTGCCAAGGTTCTTGATTCTTGACTAAGCTCAGTGCATTTGATCCCGGTCGTGCTTAGACTTCAAACCTTTTACTCGTGCCTGAAACTTTGAACAAATTCTTAGTAATATCTAAGCATTGTTCCAATCATGATTAGACTTACTACCATTCTTGATTTTGTCTGAATTTTGTGTTTAATCATGCTTAGATGACCTTGCCTGACCATACAACTCTGATTCCAATAGTCGTGATTCTAATAATCATGACTAAACATTTTTTTTTCTTTTCTCTTCTTCAGTTCATGTCTAATCTCGATACTGTAGTTGCTCGATTTTCTTAAACATGTCTAGATTTTGATTTTCATAACTTTATCCTTGATCGTGCCTAAGTGATATTAAAATCATTTCCAAATTTTTAATCACATCGGAACGTTGATCGTTATTCATGACTTAATAAATTTTGTTCAGTGGATTTTAGATCGTGCCTATAAGACTTTAACTTTGAATCTTGATCGTGCCAAATTTTTATCCTTGGTCATACCAAGTCTTGACTTTAATCGTGTCTATGTGACTTTAACTCTGATCTTATCGAGCCTAGGTTCTATTGGTCGTGCTATACTCGAATTTGATTCCATTTTGATGATAACCAAAACTATACTGATTTTGTTAATCGTGACTTGAGTCGTGCCTAAATAACTTGAAATTCTATTCTAAAGTCGGGCCTAATTGATTCGACCATACTTCGACCCTATCCCTAATTGTGCTAATATGACTAGTCGAGCGTAAGGGATTTTTGATCTGAATATTCTTGATCGTGCTAAAATGTATCATTCTCCATAATTGTGCCTACAAATTGGACTATACTCTCCGTCATATCTGAACTTTCGGCTGACCCAGTCGATCTTAAATTTCGAGGACGAAATTTCTTTAAGGAGGGTAGATCGAGATTTGTAACCCTCTTGAACCGAATTCAGGAATTTTCCAAACTTTCGAAAATTTTATTTTCTAAATTTTTTTTCTAGATTAAAAAAGATCATAAATTTGAAATAGCTTTTCGATCGCGATATATTATATATTTTTACTGTCGGGTTTTTTTGGCTTGTCGAAATGGTTTACTGAAAACTTGTATAGTTTTGGGCTTAGATAGCCAAGTAAATAAAATTAGTTGTATCAAACTTTCTCTAAAATAGGCTCAAACCCATTAGCGTAATTTTCTATACAAAATATTATGAATCGAGTTTAATATAAGAAAATATTTAGACCATTTTTATAAATTACATTTAGATACTAATATATATGTGTGTGTGTGTGTGTGTGTGTGTGTGTGTGTGTGTGTGTGTGTGTGTGTATTGGCCTTTGGGCCTATTGGATTTCAACTAGTTTTCGACCTAGAGGCCTAATAAATAGTAATTGTTATATTTAATTATTATATTAGAGAAACACTTATTTGCTTATGAGTTTGAAAGTAGTAAACTAATCTATAAATATATTTTCGGACCAGGAATTATTTTACATAAAAATAATCTTAGTTGCTAATAGTTTCTCTATGGAGGAATTTCCCTTGGGTTTGGGTTCTTGTTGGGCTACTGGCCCAATTCATGAAATATCTTTGGGGAGAGCTTATTGGAAGCTTTCTCTCACATGTTTAGGAGCATGCCTCCCCATTATTTAATGGGGGCTCTCCATTCCTCATTCACAAAATCTCATTACATTCCAAAGTGCACCGTGTCCGTGTCCATCCCATTTCTTTCTATCTTTTTTTACATTTACATTCAATACTTTACCGTGTCCACAAATCGGACACAATCAAATCCCATTCCTGTGTCCTGCCGACCGACACGACACACCCGCAAGTAGCCCACCCCCTGCCACCTTCTCGCCTCTTACCAACCGGCCACAGCATCCTCCGACGTTCCCAGATCCAAACCGGATCCACCACCTCACCGTCATCCCCACCAGTCCCGAATCACCACAGCCACCGCCCATCATTCTCCTCTCCTCCAGATCTCGACCACCACATCGGCGAGCCCTTCACCAGATCCATCACCATCCACCATTTCACCTTGCCGCCCGACCACGGACCTCACCTCACTACTACCACCCACGTTGTGTGTCACCACAAGTGTTGTGGCCTCCCCCACTCTCCACCACCGATTTCCTCTCCGGCCGCCCAGTATTTGCCACACCACTAGACATCGCCTCGACATCCGACTTCATCACCGACTACAAACGGTCATCCCCATCTCCCCAACCACCGAGACCTCCACCGTCACCATCGACCAAAAAAAGAGAACACCACCGCCTCCACCACTTACCGCCATGAGCGCCGTCGAATTCAGATCAGGTGTGCCGCCTCTAGATCTGCGTCGGTGGCCAGATCTCGAGCCCCTCTGGCAACCCCAGAGGTGCGCCGTCCCCGGATTCGGCCCTTCCTCTGGCTGTGCCGTACCGCCTCAGCCCTTGGGTCACCATCATCGGGTGCCTCCACGCGCCACTCCGCGACCTCCTCTCGCTCGGTGAGCTCCTCCTCAAACCCCATCCTCTCATTTTGTTCACTCACAGTTCATTCCTATTAATCCTCTCATCAAACATTTAAATCATTCCCTCTGTTCTTCGAACAGTGGGGGAAAACTTTATGATTCAATTGGGGGAAAGAAACTATTTATCCAGTACTTTGTTAAATGTAAAAGAAATTATTTTAATAGTAGTTTTGTAATATCTATTAATAATAGCTTTGTAAAGCTTTCACCCTCTAATTAATTTAAGTGATTATTACTTTGATCATTTTGTATTAGTGGTATATGTAATTGTGTATTACTATACACTGATGCATTATGCATACATGTATATATCTATAATATTATGATTATCTTAGGGGTTATCATTATCACAAATTGTTGATAATATTTCTATGGTTATTTTAAATAAATATAGGTTAGCATTCTCTAAAGCTATGTCATAACAAATATAATATCGGCTAGACCCATTTAAATTTATATTAGATATTTTGGCCTACTTGATTTCAAAATATTAATTTAAAAACCTCAATATTATTATAGTATCATTATATTAGGAATATATTTTTTCTAAAAGAATCGTACTTGCAAAACTAAAGGTTTAACCCAAAAAAAAATTATTTCCCATATCTACAAAACATTTTAATTCAAATATTTTGACTAGTAAGGATTTATTTTTAAAATATTGTAAACGAAATTACAAGATAGTTGTATAAAATTATTCTTTTCCTCAAAGTCATAAATCGCGACTGTTATAGTCATTTTCCTTTCTTGATTCGCTTGATCATGCCAAACTCTGATCGTGGGCTTCTATATTTATATCAAACTAGGCTTTTTGGACTATTCTGGACTCAATAGAACTGGCCGTGTCATTATCTGGGACCAACTTGTGGAGCATAGCATCGGTACCTAATCTGTGTCAACACATTCGTGTCGTGCATGTCGACTTCCAACTAGATTGAGGCGAGTACATTCTCTGATAATTTTTCATTCATGATATTTACTATGTTTTTGTATCTAGTGTAGATATTCATGATTCTTGACACATCGGTCACACGGATTGGTATTTATGGATTCCGACATGAGATGTTATTCCTTGTTTACCTGGGTGTATCTTGTGCAAGCCCCGTTGTAGTTCTTGTGCAATATATGGACATCGATTCTCGAGGAGACTTGCTACGTTCTCGTAGAATCTCGTGTCGTAATGTATCATGTTTGGATCCACTCTGCCAGTCGGGGCGGGGAATAGTAGGGTAGGCATGTGACCAATACCTCCATGTGTATGATATTGTTTTCACGTGAGTGTTAGTCACACATTTCACGTGTGACTAGCCGTGTTACGACCGCACCCTATAGTAAGGGCACGAGACGTGGGTACGTCCATCCTACGCCGCAGTGTCGGCAGTAGAACGCTGTCCTAGGTCATAACATCTAACAATATAATTCTAAGCAGTTTATACTCCCCGAATGGGGGTGACATAGCAGAAAGTAAACTTAATCACAACTAAGGAAGAAGAAGCACGATATGATATAGAACTTAAAGAAAATACAGATGATCAAAAGAGTCTAAGATAGCATCTCAGCAAATATCCAGAATACAAGTCTCAGCTACTGAATATGAAAGAATATATACAACCTAGATCTCAAAGACAGAAATAAAGTCTAACTAAACTAGTCCCAAGACAACATGTGTAAGATAAAGCCTAACTAAGCTAGTCTAGGCAGTAGGGGTAAAGTCGTCAGCTAGAGCTGGGTCCTCCTGAGAGTCCAACTCACAAGTGTCGTCTAGGGCTGCCCCGTAGAAGGTATCCACACAGGCCTCCTCCTCGTCCTCTGTAATATTTTCAACAGGTCCAGTCAGGACAGGAGCGAGCACAATACATCTCAACAGTTCATAGCAGGTTAGAAAATATAATCATGCAGTAAAGTAAGATACAGGTACTGAAGGAAATACAGTATGTAAACAGAGAGAGAACTGTAATAGAAATATCTACTATAAATAGAGAACTAACAGTGGCTAGTGAGTCAGAGTACAATATAGACATGTAAATGGCATAGGAGATTCTGATGCTACACTACGGAAAGATTCTGATGCTACACTACTTGGATAATATTCACATGTCTACTTCTACTCCCCCGTACCCCCAATCAATACACAAGGATCCAGCCAGGTTATGTTATGATTCCATGCAATGGCCCACAAGGGGTGATACATGGTAGGCCCATAAATGGGTGATTCTGGAAATGCCCATAAGTGGGTGATTCAAGGAGACTCTGTGACCATGAGAGTACATGTTACAAGTGATCAATGAACCGTGAAGCATAGTGATACACCATGTAAGTGAAAGGCACAGAACATGTAGTATCCGATGCTCCATGAGGGGATAACATCTCAAGAAGGGATCCATATAGTACTAATCCGTGTGACCAACGTGACAGTATCAAGTAAAGTAATTTAAAGCAGGAAAATAATTCTAAATAGGATATGAAATGATCAGAGAATGTACTCGCCTGGTATCTGAGTGTCCGGATGAAATGTACTGTCCGAAGAGAGGTGTCTGGCTCCTAATCAGAACAGCACAAGTCACAACAAGTCTAAAATGATAACAAGATGCAATTCAATGCACTCTAGATGAATCTAGGTCAATTTAGGCCAAAGTCAACTCTTGGTCAACTTTGGTCAACCCTAGAAGTCAAACTAGGTCAACTATGGTCAAACTAGGTCTAACAAGTCTAAATTGGTCTAACTAGTCTACATTAGTCTATACTAGGTCACACAAGCCTATACTAGCTAGTACACACCACTTCTAGGCCATACAAGCCAACTACACATGTTAACTGGCATTCAATCATACCCTTAGGCAATGAGCCATAGCTATAGGCTATAGGCTATAGGCTATAGGCTACATGCATATACTATACCACACATTCACACATTACATAGGCTAAATATAATCTAGTATAGTTCACTCACATATACATATAATATATGTAATTTACAATATGATAATACACCTATTATATATACATACATGTTTTATATTGCATTCCTATACATTACCTATATTGCTATTTACATCACAACAATACATATATATATGCAATATACATACACACATAGAGATAGAGAGGGAGAATGAAATCAAGTAAAATGTGTGTATGTACATATGTGTTAGGCATGTGTATGTGTGACAAGTGGGTGAAGGCCAAAGGAAGGGTGGCCTGTGAGCATAGGGTGTGTGTGTATGTATGTGTGAGTGGAGTGACAAAAGAACATGTGTGCTAGAGTGTGTGTGTGACTGTAAAGGGTGAATCATGAACAGTGTGTGTGTAGAGTGAATGTAACAGTGATAGGGAGTAAAATAGTGTGTGGTAGGGTGAACACAAGTGAGTGTGTGTGTATGTAGGGTATACAGTGAGTTTCTGGACAGAGGAAGGGAAGGGAAAGGAACTCAATTCATTAATTCCAGTTTCAGTTATCAGCCCACATGTTTTCAAATCCCATTTTGAATCCAATACTCAATGAAAATCACCCAAAATTGACATATAGCTAGAACACATATAGGAGAACCATATTAGGGTTTTAAATCATGCTAATAACAGTATTAAATGGGTTAATTAGACTGCCCAAATTCGATTTTCAAAACTGGAAATACTGAATAAGGACTGGTATCAGAAATTTAGGGTAAATGCAAAAATGAAATTCGAAATCAAACTAAAATGCAAAAATAAAGGTTGGTAACCCTAGTATAGGGTGTGCACGTGTCCAACATGCTGTTCGTGTCCTACCACAATGACACAACGTGTCCAAAAATCAATTAAACCCTAATCAGTACAACCTGGACACTGTGCAGCAGTGCAGTCTCGTGTACGTGTTCACCTAGGTCTAGGACACGACACAGGTGTCCAAGTGTCTCGTGGTCGTGTCCCTAGGTTCGCCTAGGGTTAGTCTGGGTGTCTAGGTGCCTGCACGGTGTCCAAGTGTCCCCGTGTCCAAGATACAGTTGTGTATCAGAGCCCGAATACTCGACTGATTCAGTCAGTGCAAAATCGATGCACGAGCCCGTGCTCCCTCGACACGACACGAGAGGTCGTGCCACTTGGGGAGTGTTGTGTCAGACACTGCCCCAACGTGTCCATAAAGTTTCATGTGTCCCCGTGTCCTACCCAGTGAGCACTTGGCCCCGAGTAGCAGGACACGTACACTGCTCTCATGCGTGTGTGCACCCGCGTGTGCACGTGTCCAAACCGACACGATACGACACCAAATCAATCCCAGTCAACCAGAAACATGTAAGCCACATCAAAACACAAATTTCTATTTAAATACTTTTCAAAAATTAAAACAAAATCCCCTTTGGGGTATTTCATCGAACACCTTAACTAGTGGGCTGATACGTGTCCATTTAGGACACGAAATGGACACAAAATCCTACATAAATCTAGGGTTAGATAGGGGACACTTAGATCTAGGTTATTATGCAAAAATAACAGCATCTAATAAAGAGTTTTAGGGATTTACCTATTGGTGTCACAACTCCTCAAAAAGCTCCAAAGAGGGGGTGTCTCCTTGCTCCCCAAACTTCACCAAATTGCTATCAAACTGAGAATAAAATATACAAACAGCAAGAATTCCTAAATTAAAATCTATTGCAATTTGTTTGAGGGAAAAATAAATTAATTTGGATTTTCAATGAATTAATGAAGTTGGTACATACCTCTCTTTCCAAATAAAACTTTCCTAAAGAGGCTAGCCCTAATGGAAGAGAGTATTTATAGGGTGGGATTCCCTAAGCTAGGTGGCTGGCCAACTAATGGATTAGGGTTAGGGTTTGACAATAGCTAATGGGTTGGGCTTAGTTAAAATCAATGGTTCAAAGCCATAAGTCATGGCTTATGACTAAAAGCCCTCTATTCTAACTTGAGTTTAATAACTAACCATAGGTTAACTCTAGTCTAACTAGGGTTACATGACCTAACCAAGTCCAAACACAACTATGGTTAGCTTCTAGGTTAGCCTACCAAGTCAATGCTAGTCCAAGTCAACCTAGTCAACCATCATTCAAATAATTCCAAAATAAATCCTAAAATTCCCATAAATTCAAATAAATTGTAATAAATTCAAATAACCTTAAAAATGACAAAAATATCCTCAAACTAGAAATATGGTAGTGACAAATCTACCCTCCTTAAAAGAATTTCGTCCTCGAAATTGAAAGGCGAAACGCAACTGATGAGAAGGATAGAAAGTATACCTCACGGTACAAAAAGATATGGGTAACGCTCGTGCATCTCATCCTCCCGCTCCCAGGTAGACTCTCCTGGAGAATGATGCCTCCATGCGACGCGTACCAAGGGTATCACCTGGTTCCTCAGAACCTTCTTCCGTCGATCCAGTATCTCCACTGGCTGCTCTGGATAGCTGAGAGAAGGTCCAACCTCAATCTCCAAATAATCGAGCACATGGCTAGGATCAGCCACGTACCATCTCAACTGTGATACATGGAATACGTTATGGACCTCCACTAGTGCAGGTGGCAAGTCTAGCCTGTAAGCCACGTCGCCGACTCTCCCGCTGATAACGAAAGGGCCGATGAAGCGCGGGCTAAGCTTCCCACCTCCACCAAAACGTATCGTACCACGAGTCGGATATATCCTCAAGAAAACCTGGTCTCCAACCTAATCACAAGCAAGGTCTCAATTTAATTATGATAAACAAACATGATCAATAAACAAACAAACAACCTAAATCTAATCCTACTCTAAACTGTACCTCAAACTCCAACGGCCTCCGGTGGCTATCGGCCCAGTGCCGATGTCTGTCCTACGCCACGCGAAGTCTGTCCCTGATGAGCTTCACCTTCTCGGCTGCGTCAACAACCATCTCTGGTCCCAATAAAGCTCGCTCACCAACATCATCCTAAGATAAGGGTGTACACAACCTACGCCCGTACAGAGCCTCGAAAGGTGATACCTCAATGCTGGCCTGGAAACTGTTATTGTAAGCAAACTCCACCAAATGTAGATGATCCTCCCAGGAACCTCCAAAGTCCAAGACGTACGTCCGCAGCATATCCTCGAGCATCTGAATAGTCCTCTCTGACTGTCCGTCCGTCTGGGGGTGGTATGCAGTACTAAACTTGAGCTGAGTGCCCAAGCTGGTCTGTAGACTCCTACAAAAATTGGAAGTAAAGCGACTATCTCGATCCGAGATGATGCTGATCGGAATCCCATGAATCCTGACTATCTGCCGCATATACATCTCCGCAAGCCTCTCTGTAGACGTACCCACCTTGAATGACAAGAAGTGGGCCGATTTGGTCAACCTGTCAACGATGACCTAAATCGTGTCTTTTCCACCTGGGGTACGCGGCAATTCAGATACGAAATCCATAGTGATATGCTCCCACTTCCACTCGAGAATGGGCAATGGCTGCAATAATCCACCGGGACTCTGTCTTAACCTGCTGACAGACCAAGCACCTAGCTACGAAGCGAGCTACCTCCCGCTTCATCCCATACCACCAAACAAGCTCCCTCAGATCTCGGTACATATTGTTGGCACCAGGGTATATAGAGTACTGAGATCTGTAGGCCTCCTGCAAAACCTGCTCCCTAAGCTCTACGCTGGGCACACATAACCTGGAACCGTGCCTCAAGGCACCATCCCCTGCAAGAGAAAACTCGCTCTCCACCAATCCTGCTCGAACCTGCTCTCGGAGACACCGCAGAGCAACGTCCTCAAACTGTGTCGCCTTGATCCTCTCCATCAAGTCCGACTGAATCTGTATCCCCCATAACTGTATCTGCACTCCGGGCACGATCACCTCAATCCCCAGGCTTTCCAAATCAGCAAGCAAGTGACGGTCCATGGTCAAGCACATGGCTGTCGGATACCTACTTAAGGCATCGGCAACCACGTTGGCCTTCCCTGGGTGATACTAAAGTAGGATGTCAAAGTCCTTCATCAACTCTAGCCATCTGCGTTGCCTCATGTTCAGCTCCTTCTGAGTGAACACATACTTTAAGCTCTTGTGATCTGTAAAAATCTCTACCCGCTCCCCATATGGATAGTGCTTCCACAACTTCAAAGCAAATATCACTGCTGCCAGCTCCAGGTCGTGGGTAGGGTAGTTCTTCTCATGGGGACGTAACTGCCTAGAAGCATAGGCAATCACCTTTCCATGCTGCTGTAAGACACAACCCAGCCCCTTTCCTGAAGCATCACTATAGATAGTGAATCCTCCTGATCCTGAAGGCAATGTCAGAATCAGAGCTGTTGTAAGCCGCTTCTTCAACTCATCAAAAGCTGTCTGACACTCCTCTGACCAAACAAATTCAGCATCCTTCCGGGTCAACCGAGTCAACGGCTCTGCAACCCGGGAGAAATCCTGCACAAATCTCCGATAATATCCTGTCAGCCCCAGAAAACTCCTGATCTCTGCCACTGAAGTCGGTGCTGCCCATGCCTCAACTGCTATGATCTTCTTGGGGTCAACTGAGATCTCATCTCCAGTCACCACATGTCCCAAAAAGTCAACCCGATCCAAGAAGAACTCACATTTGGAGAGCTTCCCATAAAGCTGCTCCTTCCTGAGAGTCTCCAGCGCTATCCTCAAATGCTCCTCGTGCCCCTCCTCAGTCTTGGAATATACCAAGATGTCGTCAATGAACACCACCACAAACTGATCCAGGTACTGGTGGAACACCTTGTTCATTATGTTCATAAACACTGCTGGTGCATTGGTTAGCCCAAACGACATAACCAAAAACTCAAACTGTCCGTACCGCGTCCTGAAAGCGGTCTTGGGAATATCCGCCCTCTTCACCTTCACCTGGTGATATCCTGACCTCAGATCAATCTTGGAAAATACCCGAGCTCCGCTCAACTGGTCAAAAAGATCATTGATCCGCGGCAGTGGGTATCTGTTCTTGATCGTAAGGTTGTTGAGTGACCTATAGTCAATACACATCCATACTGACCCATCCTTCTTCGGCACAAATAACACTGGTGCACCCCATGGCGACGAACTCGAACGGATGAAGCCCTTGTCCTGCAGCTCATCCACCTGCTTCTTCAGCTCCACCAACTCACTGTTGTTCACTCGATAGACGTACTGAGAGATGGATTCCGCTCCTGGAACCAAGTCTATCAAGAACTCAATGTCTCTGTCCGGTGGCAATCTAGGCAACTCCTCTGGAAAAACATCCATATACTCTGCTATCAAGGGGTGTGGAATCGTCTGCTCCTCAACCGAGACTCCGCAGAAAACTCCGTTGCTCTGCTCCGCCTGACGTCTGGAGTACTCGAACTCTGGCTCCCCCGGCACTCTGAAGAGAACTCTACCCCCTCTGTAATCAATACTGGCGTGGTGCCTGCTCAACCAATCCATACCAAGTACTATATCGTAGTTCGGCAATGGCATTACGAGCAGGCTCACCTCCAACTCACGGCCTCCCAAGACAACACTCCGACCCTTAAAAACATCACTCACGAGGATAATGCCACCCCCGGTCGTGATCTTTTAAGTCCTAGGCAACGATTCAGCTATGATACTGTGTCTAATCGCAAAAGATACTGATATGAATCTATGCGAAGCACCGGAATCGAATAATACAAAAGCTGGACTGGAGTCGAGAAGGATCGAACCTGCGATCAGCTCTCCTATCACCTCTGCATTTCCGACCGCCATGGCGAAAGCTCGCCCCTGCTGGCCTCCCCTGGCCTGCTGCTGGTGCTGGACGAACCTCTGCTGCTGAACCACTGGTCGGGCTGCGACTGTCGTAAGGGCCAACTCCATGCCCCTGTCCTGTCGGGCCTGCTGCCGGTCCATAAACTGCTGGAAGTAGGAGAACATCTGTGCCGCATCCACGTATCCTATAGGCGACGGCTGCTGGAAAGGCACCTCTGAGATGACTGGGTCCTGCCTCCGAGCTGGTGGAGGCATACCCCCTGCTGCTGTTGCTGGAGCCTCAATACGAACAGAGGTGGCAGGAGCTGCAGTCTCATGTCCCTGCTAAACTGGCCGAGAGGTAGCAGACCCCTCTACAGCATCCCCATGAATGGTACGCTGCGACCACGCCTCCACCATCCTAAAGACAGACCAACAAGAGTATCAATTTCTGAGAAGGAAGCGATATAACAAAGGCGGGCAGTTCAAATTCAAAAGAATCAGTTGACAATAAGGATTTAGATGGCAATAAAAGAGTTTTTTCTAATGTGATTGAGTACCTTGAAAACTAATGTCCTATATCCTACTACAGGCTGTAGTGATACTCGGGTTCGAATACCACTACACTTCTAGACTAGACCTACTTGGGCCACCACTAAAAACGTGTCACGACCCGCACCCAAGAGTAAGGGCACGAGACGTAGGGTACATCCAGCCTACGTCGCAGTGTCGGCGGTTGAACGCTGTCCTAGGTCACAACATCGAACAATATAATTCTAAGCAGTTTATACTCCCCGAATGGGGGTGACATAGCAGAAAGTAAACTCAATCACAATTAAGGAAGAAGAAGCACGATATGATATAGAACTCAAAGAAAATACAGATGATCAGAAGAGTCTAAGATAGCATCTCAGGAAATATCCAGAATACAAGTCTCAGCTACTAAATATGAAAGAATATATACAACCCAGATCTCAAAGACAGAAATAAAGTCTAACTAAACTAGTCCCAAGACAACATGAGTAAGATAAAGCCTAACTAAGCTAGTCTAGGCAGTAGGGATAAAGTCGTCAGCTAGAGCTGGGTCCTCCTGAGAGTCCAACTCACAAGTATCGTCTAGGGCTGCCCCATAGAAGGTATCCACACAGGCCTCCTCCTCGTCCTGTGTAATATTTTCAACAGGTCCAGTCAGGATAGGAGCGAGCACAATACATCTCAACAGTTCATAGCAGGTTAGAAAATATAATCATGCAGTAAAGTAAGATACAGGTACTGAAGGAAATACAGTATGTAAACAGAGATAGAACTGTAATAGAAATATCTACTATAAATAGATAACTAACAGTGGCTAGTGAGTCAGAGTACAATATAGACATGTAAATGGTATAGGAGATTCTGATGCTACACTACGGAAAGATTCTGATGCTACACTACTTGGATAATATTCACATGTCTACTTCTACTCTCCCGTACCCCCAATCAATACATAAGGATCCAGCCAGGTTATGTTATGATTCCATGCAATGGCCCACAAGGGGTGATACATGGTAGGCCCATAAATGGGTGATTCTGGGAATGTCCATAAGTGGGTGATTCAAGGAGACTCTGTGATCATAAGAGTACATGTCACAAGTGATCAATGAACCGTGAAGCATAGTGATACACCATGTAAGTGAAACGCAAAGAACATGTAATATCCGATGCTCCCTGAGGGGATAACATCTCAAGAAGGGATCCATATAGTACTAATCCGTGTGACCAATGTGACAGTATCAAGTAAAGTAATTTAAAGCAGGAAAATAATTCTAAATAGGATATGAAATGATCAGAGAATGTACTCGCCTAGTATCTGAGTGTCCGGATAAAATGTATTGTCCGAGGAGAGGTGTATGGCTCCTAATCAGAACAGCACAAGTCACAACAAGTCTAAAATGATAACAAGATGCAATTCAATGCATTCTAGATGAATCTAGGTCAATCTAGGCCAAAGTCAACTCTTGGTCAACTCTGGTCAACCCTATAAGTCAAACTAGGTCATCTATGGTCAAACTAGGTCTAACAAGTCTAAATTGGTCTAACTAGTCTACATTAGTTTATACTAGGTCACACAAGCCTATACTAGCTAGTACACACCACTTCTAGGCCATACAAGCCAACTACACATGTTAACTGGCATTCAATCATACCCTTAGGCAATGAGCCATAGCTATAGGCTATAGGCTACATGCATATACTATACCACACATTCACACATTACATAGGCTAAATGTAATCTAGTATAGTTCACTCACATATACATATAATATATGTAATTTACAATATGATAATACACCTATTATATATACATACATGTTTTATATTTCATTCCTATACATTACCTATATTGCTATTTACATCACAACAATACATATATATATGCAATATACATACACACATAGAGATAGAGAGGGAGAATGAAATCAAGTAAAATATGTGTGTGCGTACATATGTGTTAGGCATGTGTATGTGTGACAAGTGGGTGAAGGCCAAAGGAAGGGTGGCCTGTGAGCATAGGGTGTGTGTATGTGTGTGTGAGAGGAGTGACAAAAGAACATGTGTGCTAGAGTGTGTGTGTGACTGTGAAGGGTGAATCATGAATAGTGTGTGCGTGTAGAATGAATGTAACAGTGATAGGGAGTAAAATAGTATGTGGTAGGGTGAACACAAGTGAGTGTGTGTGTACGTAGGGTGTACAGTGAGTTTCTGGACAGAGGAAGGGAAGGAAAAGGAACTCAATTCATTAATTCCAGTTTCAGTTATCAGCCCACATGTTTTCAAATCCCATTTTGAATCCAATACTCAATGAAAATCACTCAAAATTGACATATAGCTAGAACACATATAGGAGAACCACATTAGGGTTTTAAATCATGCTAATAACAGTATTAAATGGGTTAATTAGACTGCCCAAATTCGATTTTCAAAACTGGAAATACTGAATAGGGACTGGTATCAGAAATTTAGGGTAAATGTAAAAATGAAATTCGAAATCAAACTAAAATGCAAAAATAAAGGTTGGTAACCCTAGTATAGGGTGTGCACGTGTCCAACATGTTGTTCGTGTCCCACCACAATGACACAACGTGTCCAAAAATCAATTAAACCCTAATCAGTACAACCTGGACACTGCACAGCAGTACAGTCTCGTACACGTGTTCACCTAGGTCTAGGACACGACACAGGTGTCTAAGTGTCTCGTGGTCGTGTCCCTAGGTTCGCCTAGGGTTAGTCTAGGTGTCTAGGTGCCTGCACGGTGTCCAAGTGTCACGCTCCAGAACCAGAATACTGGAGAGCGGGGGCAGACATAGCCAGCTACGTATATGAAATGTATTCCATCTCGCTATACGGTCACGACTGTCTAGATACATGAGGGTTTAACTACAAGCCAACAGTCTCTTAAGGTCATGAACAAGCCTAGTGTCTCAATCACAAGCAAGTAAGTAAATGTTACAAGATGTAAGATCACCAAATATACAATAGTAAGGCATCCCAAACATTACATATTCTGCTGATCATGAAGCTAGTCGTTACAAAATGTCAGGACTAGCAAGAGTTTTAGTCATACATGATCAACCCTAGGATCTGTCAATCATGTTACAGCCCGTAGACAGATAGTAAGTAAGTGCAATCGAGCTAAATAGGTGCTCGTCGGCTAAACGCCTCAAAAGAATTGTAGCTTCCCTTTCCGGAATTTTGAAATATTTTATTTATTTACTTGATTTTAATGGTGATATTAGAATTTTTATAAATAATTATTTAGTTAGTTATTACGGTAGAAGACTTTAGCTATAGTTAAGTTTTGAAATACAAGACGGTTAGGAATTATGGCACGGATAGTGCAGTAGCGTGCTTTGACTAGTGTACTAGCCATGCCCGGGGAAACCTAGCCATAGGGACGTCCTAACTAGGAAAACCAGACCAAGTTGTGACATGACCATTATAAATAGTTAATTATTTATTATTATATTATTTGACGTTTAAGTGACCCGGTCGTACCGAACTAGTCAAACAGGATCCGAACTGAATCCAAGCCCAGATAGGCATGTAGTGGGACCAAGTACGACCTTGTAGACATGTTTGGTAAGAATTGTGTCATGTATATTGATAGAGACTCAGTATCTTGTTTCATTGTCAAACAATGTTTTTCTTCATGTAACTATCAGTATAAGGATAATTTTGGGATTATGTCCATCTTATTAAATTCCAACAAGAAATAAAATTTCGACTACTTAGCAACATGTTCAGAAAATCTTTGAAGATGGGGCATTCTCAGTTAGTGATTCAGCTGTATCACTTTCATCTGCTCTCTAATTATAAGTTGTCTGTACATCAAAATTATAGTCACTCATTTTGTTTTTCTTGCATCTATTCAGCTTCTCTGTTGTTAAATGGAATAGGATTGTAAGTATTGTAGAACCTAGCTACTCAGGACTGAGTGAACAACTTGCTTATAAAAGGCTATAATTGATCTCTGGGCTTGTTTGTTTTGCTACCAATTTGTTGCATCAAATAAGCTTTAGGCAGTACTTTACCAGCAATGGAGCGGCCGAAGCCCACAAAGCAGCAGCAACCATCAACTAACCCAGCTGTGCCAGGCCCACGACCAGCATTTCACCCTGCAAAGGAAACAAAACCCACCTGCTTATGAAACCAACCCGCGTAGCAGCAAAGCCCAAGCAGCCCCAAGCATAACCTGACCCCCCATGCTAAATTTCACGCGAGAGAACCGAGCGTTTAAACTACATATAAAGAGTTATCGAGAGAACGGAGGGGCAGACCATGCAAACCCTAAACGTGCCGCCCCAACCCCCGACCTGGGCGGTCGCTCGTCGCCGGCCACAGCGTCGCCGTCCCGCAGGACCAGCGCGCGCGCGCCGGGACAGCGCGCAGAAGCAACAGTAGCAGTTACAGCAATGGGGCTGACTTCGCGGCCGGATTGCGATCTACTCGCTCCATAATTTTTCGATTCGTTTCCTCGGGTACGTCCCCAACCTATACAAGAGTATTTCCTTTCAATTAGATCGAATTGATATGCGTTATATTGGCCGAAAAATCGACACGAAGTTGACCAAAAACTCGTTCGAAAACAGAGAGTAGGACAGTCCAATCACCCGTGTTCGATGATCGATTTCGATCGATCCAGTAACCTTTTAGAATTTCCATTTGAACACACTTTTAGATCATATATAGGAGATTAGAAATCATTTTGTAGATTCGGATTTTATTAAGTATGCACAGAGAAATCAGTTTTGGAAATAAAAAAAAACCATAAAAAATAGTTTTCAAAAATATGAAAATTCATCCACACGACGTGCGTCCCGCCATTTCGGGCGACGTGGTCGCAAACCGTAAGCATCGAAAGCTGCGTAACGGCTTCGTGGTCGTGTGGGCTTTGACGGAATTTAAATTGGTCGCGTGTGCGCGACGAATTTGATGCGTATCCGTCGAAATTCCTCGTATCGGCCTCTGTGTAAATTTCTCAATTACTTTGTGCACGCTCGTCAGATCGAGACGAAACTTGTGCCATCAGGACCGTATCGTTTTTTTGGTCCTGTATGCCAAGTTTGGTCCAATTCTGAGACAGTTGAATCATACGTCGTTTTACGGGTCCCACGGTCCCACTCAACGGGCGATTTTGTGCACGGCCCGTCGGAATCCAACTCTGGAAATACGGTTGGTTTCGTACCAGAAAACCGGATTCGTAGACATATAGTTTGACGACTTTAGAGACCATTGACCCTAGCACACTTTTCGGTGCAAAGCGGGTCCAACGGCGGACATCGTTTTTGCCCGAAATTACCGTTTTGCCCCTGTGTCCAAAATTGGACTTAAGGACAGGCAATTCTAGCTAATTTGACTATTCTGAGAATGTTGGTAACATTTATTTCAGGTTTTGGAGACAGTTGTGATGACTTGGACTTTCTGACTTGTGATTAGCGATACATTGTTGGTTCTCCGTGCAACCCCCAGGCAAGTATACCTTGCCCACTCTACAGTATTTTCATGCATTTTTCTATATTACAGTTTCTTTCCTGACACATTTTATTATCTGCTTCTTATGTTCATGTCAGTGATATTTTCCTCGTTTACGTGCACGTACATTATTTTCTTTATCCAGTATATCACTGTTACTCCATGTATAGGTCCTGGTAGTATTTCCTTGTCCTGAGTCACATTCACTTGACATGTCTTGACCTGTTAGTTGTACTTGACTTCATTCGACTTGACTGGACACCTGTATAGTTCCTTGTGACATAGAGGACATTTACTAGGCATGCGGGCTATATGATAGTTTCTGTTGGCCGGTAGTTCGGATGAGCTTCGGTTGTATTGATTATTCTGTTGACCGTTAGTTTCGTGCTACGGTTGTGATATTTTGTTGGTCGTTATTCTCGGAGGAGATGTGATTGTGATTATTCTGTTGGTCGTTAGTTTCGGATGAGCTACGATTGTCATGGTACCCCTGTCTGTTAGCCCAAATGTCGAACATTGTCTTTGATGTTGCATTGTCAGGTATTTCGTGTAGAAGTACAGTGTTCTATTTCTGTTATTTACTTTATGCATGTTATACTGTAGCGTGGCATGTTCTTCCTGTATCTTGCTAGTCCTTTGAGGACCTGATGATCTCTTCAGGTTTAGCGATTGCATGGAGTTAGCTAGTAGTTCTGGATGGCAGATGTGATGACACGTTTGCGGGATTCAGGTATCCTTATTGTATTTATTATCCTCTCGTGCTTTATTTTCAGTACCATATCATATTCTGCTTATTTTATAGACTCATATTATTCTTGGAGTCTAATCGAACAATATGCTAATGGGCTGCAGACCATGATCCATACTTGTTCATTCTTGTTTATATGATTCTTGTGGATTGAGATATAGTTTAGATTAGACATGATACCGATGACCTTGACAGCTTATACGTACTCGAGTCGGGCTGGAGTCCGCTCGATACGTAGCTGGCTTGCTCACGAGCTCACGTCCGAAAAGCGGGTGCGGGTCGTGATAAGAATATTTTTACAATAGAGTGGAAAAGCCAAAAATAACCCACTCGTTGCCCTGGTTACGCCTGGTGGTCACCATCGGGCTGAAAAGTTGGTAGATCCTCTGGAGCTGCTCCAAAATCTGGCCATATAAAACCAGCTGGGTCAGACCCCAGAAAGAGCAAGTGCCACAAAGGAAGCTTCACTTAGGAACTAAAACCAGCAATTAGCACAGAAGATAATAATATATAGTAAAACTGGAGAAAATATAACATCACGATGATATATGGTAAGATAACCATGGGACCATTCAGATAACCAGGTTACAATCCTTAAACCAAACAAGGACCGGGATTCTAACCCTTCGTCTGAACCGAACTTGGTTTCTCCCATTTAACAGCAAGATAATATAAGAAATTTGGGACATGCAACAATTTATACAGGATCAAGACTAGACAGAATATTCCTCATTCAATCAATCACGGCCAAGCAATGAGTACGGCTTGATACTTTAACTAACTAGGGTTATCACAGGCCTAATTACTAGCAAGATGTAGTGAGATTATTCCACAGCCACAAGCCCTGCAGACCATCCAGGTTACCCAGGTCGAAAGATTAGGGTTGAATTCAGGTGGGTACATCGTCCAGGAAACGCATGTACCCTTAGGTAGCTTGAAGGGTGCAACACATGACAGTGTGCTGGAAATGTGTCCTACTCGACGGCAGGCTACAGATCCCAGGCGCGCCCAGGTAACGGGATTGCCTGTAGCTGGGAAATCTCTTTATGACTAATGTATTAATCTAGTTATTAGCCTTAGTCCATTTCAGTAGGTACTCCTGACCGTGGTACTCAGGAGTCCCCTCCTAGACATGATGCAAGACATGACTGGATTATTGTACAAGCACAATCGCCCACGGTGTCCGGGTTAATTATACAGGTCCTCTCATGTCAGGTAGCCGTCGCAACAGCTTATCGAGATATATCATGTCAGGTTATCATGTCAAGTGTTCTGGTCAGGAGTGCGCCACGACGGGCCACTATCAGGTCATGTCATGTTCACTTGTCAGGAGTGCACCACGACGGGTCACTATCGTGTTCAGGTACATATGCAGGGCATCATAGTACAAGCATTCTGTCAGGAGACCTAAGTTGATCTGAGGTTACAAGGCACAAGTTATTAGTAGAATCCAATAATGAAACATAGAATACAATCAATAGAAAACCATACGGCTCAGGTACATGTGGCCAAGGAGAGAATCCATGCGGGAGCAGCTCATGCGGCTGAGGGTACGAACAGCCCATACGGCTCAGGGTTGCGGGATCCATGCGGCTCGGAATGACTCGGCCTCATGCGGCAGGGAGGAGAACAGTACATGCGGCTGAATAGGGTCAGGCGCATGCGGCTGACAGCAAGTGGGACTGCATGCGGCTCAAGACATTGAGCCTCATGCGGCAAGCAGGAAGCAGGTCAATGCGGCTAGCCGACCAATCAGGTATATGCGGTCGGAGTCAAGTGGGTCTCATGCGGCTAACAGGGTTCGGCCTCATGCGGCGGGTGGACATGCGGCTGCAGGAGCAAGGGCGTATGCGACTGAGTGGGGAGAGGAATTCATGCGGCTGGAAGAAGCAGGGTCCCATGCGGCCAGGAAGGGGGAGGGCGCATGCGGCTAAATGGGTAGCGCCTCATGCGGCTCAAGAAGTTCAGAGTATTATGCGGCTGGGGGTTGAGCGAGTTATGCGGCTAGATGAGTTCGGCCCTCATGCGGCTCGAAGTACTTCTAGTCATGCGGCTGAAGATAACACTTGCCGCATGAAATATTCATGCGGTCAAGTCAAGCACAGTTCATCTTCTCCAAAATTCCGAGAAGAAGAACACCATGAGAGCCAAGTTCTCAAGCTCTATAACTCCATCATCCGGAGCCCAAATTCGAACTTCCAAAGGTCAAAATGGGACAGAACAAGATTCTCTATAACATGGAACCATCCAAACTCAGAAATAACAAGATTAAGTAGATCAAAACCCATAAAATCCGAAAATAATATAAACTTAGATCTACAAGAATCTGGTCATGGAAAGTAAAAATGCCAAGTACTAAAGTAAGTTAAAATGTTGTAAGGAAGAGAATGAAGCAATAAAATTGGAGATCCTCCATGAAGCAAGTTGCACTTGTCTAGACCCCTCTCTCTCTGGTAGGTGAAGAAGTAAATGGAAGAAGAAGAAGAAGAGGTTAATGAAGAGAGAAAAAGAAGAATGGGTTAATAAATAGGGATTATGGTGGTAGGTAGGGGTTCACTCTTTGGTCCATGATGAACCAAAAGCAACCCCAAACCGAACCAAGCTAACCCGAACCAAGGATAAACCAAGCCAAGAAGGAAGCTAAGCAAGGAAACAAGCAATACAAGATAAAATACGTACACGTATTCCAAAATACGTAATACGAACCACATGTATTACAACTCTACCCATCTTAAAAGAATTCCATCCTCGGAATTTAATTAAGAGGCTAGAGAGGCGAGGACAAGCTATATATTAATCACAAGCAAGCTATAACTAGGCAGGCAATCACTCATTCAAGCAAGGAATCGAAGGTATGAGGCATAAGGAAGATATTATACCTCACGAGTCAAACAAGTCGGGATACCGCAATCGGATGTCATCCTCACGCTCCCACGTTGACTCCCCCAAAGAGTGATGGCCCCAAGCAACTCGGACTAACTTGAGAGTCTTGTTCTTGAGTGTCTTCTCTCTCCGGTCCAATATAGACATGGGCCTCTCTTCATACGAAAGGTTGGTACCAACAACCAATATCGAATGATCTAGAATGTGGCTCAGGTCCGGGATATACCGTCGTAATTGGGATACATGGAACACGTCATGCGCCTCGCTTAGCGACGGCGGAAGAGCGAGACGATAAGACACATTTCCTACTCGCTCTAGAATGTCGAATGGCCCTATATACCTAGGACTAAAATTTCCCCGCACGCCGAAACGAATGACGCCACTGTTAGGCGAAATCCTCAGGAATACATGGTCACCGACAGAAAACTCGAGAGGGCGCCGATGAGAATCGGCCCAATGGCGCTGGCGATCTTGGGCAACTCGAAGATGATCCCGGACTCTTCTGACCACTTCAACTATCTGGGCAATCATTTCTGGGCCGAGCATCTGTCTCTCTCCGACATCATCCCATGCTAGCGGGGATCTGCACTTCCTACCATACAGTGCCTAGAACGGTGCCATCTAGATACGGGCTTGGAAGCTGTTGTTGTACGAGAACTCCACCAGGTGCAGGTGATCTTTCCACGAACCACCGAAGTTAAGTGTACAGGACCGCAACATATCTTCAAGAGTCTGGATTGTACGCTCCGACTGACCATCTGTCTGCGGATGATATGCTGAACTGAATTGGAGATGAGTTCCCAAACTCTCCTGCAGGCTATGCCAAAAGTGTGACGTGAATCTTGAATCTCTGTCCGAGGTGATACTAACTGGCACTCCGTACAACCTGACAATCTGCCTGAGGTACATCTCTGCTAACTGAGCTGTCGACTGACCAACTCTGAACGGGAGGAAGTGAGCTACCTTCGTGAGCCGATCAACTATAACCCAGATAGCATCTCTACTAGCTGGGGATCTAGGCAATCCAGTCACGAAATCCATGGTCACATGCTCCCATTTCCATTCTGGAATCGACAAGGGCTGAAAAAGTCCAGCGGGCCTCTGATGTTCAGCCTTAACTTGTTGGCAGACCAAACAACGAGAGACATATCGGGCTCTCCTTCTTCATGCCATTCCACCAAAAATGTTGTCGGATATCACGGTACATCTTCGTACCGCCCGGATGAATGGAATATTGAGAACTGTGAGCCTCTGCCATAATTTCATGTCTGATATCTCTACTGGGTACACAAAGACGCTTACCATGCCTAAGTGTACCGTCTTCATAAATGCATAACTCTGGTCGTCGACCTGCCTCACACTCTGCTCTGAGTCGCTGAAGCTTGAAATCTGCTGACTGCGCCATCTGGATCCTCTCGACTATAGTGGACTGAACTTGCATGCTGGCCATCAATGCTACACTGGAAGGAAGAACAACTTCAATACCCATCTTCTGAAGATCTGCTAACAGCTCTGGTTGCGCTGTTAGGAAATAAACTCCGGCTCTCCTGCTCAATGCATCTGCAACGACGTTGGCCTTCCCGGGGTGATACTGCAAGTTGACATCATAATCCACAAGAAGCTCCAGCCACCACCTCTGACGCATGTTAAGATCCTTCTGGGTAAAAATATACTTCAGGCTCTTGTGGTCGGTAAAAATCTCCACCCTATCTCCGTACAAGTAGTGCCTCCACAACTTAAGTGCAAACATTACTGCTGCCCGCTCCAAGTCATGGGTTGGGTAATTCCTCTCATGATCACGAAGTTGTCGTAAAGCATAAGCTATTACCTTCCCATGCTGCATCAGAACACATCCTAAACCTCTGCCCGAAGAATCACAATACACGGAGAATCCTCCGGTTCTATCTGGAAGCGCAAGAATGGGAGCCGTCATCAAGCCTCGCTTCAACTTCTCGAATGAATCCTGACATTCTGCTGTCCAAGTAAACTTCACCTCCTTGCGGGTCAACTGGGTCAATGGTGCCGAGATCCGGGCAAAGTCTGAAATAAATTGCCGATAGAAGCCGGCCAATCCAAGAAAACTGTGAACCTCTGCAACTGTGCTGGGCACTGGCCATGACTCAATAGCCACAATCTTCTGGGGATCCACTTCTACTCTTCCTCTGGTGATGATATGACCCAAGTACGAAATACGATCGAGCCAGAACTCACATTTACTAAACTTGGCATATAACTGGTGCTCCCTAAGAATCTGAAGAACCACACGGAGATGCTGCTCATGCTCCGCCTCACTCTTGCTGTAGACCAGGATGTCATCCAAGAACACAATCACAAACTGATCCACGTAAGGCATAAAAATACGATTCATGAGATCCATGAATACTGCCGGCGTATTGGTTGTTCCAAATGGCATAACAAGGAACTCCCAATGCCCATACCTCGATCTAAAACCTGTCTTCGGGATGTCCTGCTCTCTGACTCTGATCTGATGATATCCTGAGCATAAGTCGATCTTCGAGAATACTGCTGCCCCTTTGAGCTGATCAAACAAGTCATATATCCTCGGAAGAGGGTATCTGTTCTTGATTGTCACTGAGTTCAAGGTACGATAATCAACACATAACCTGGACGTACTGTCCTTCTTTTTCACAAGAAGTATCGGGGCTCCCTAAGGCGATCCACTAGTACGAATGAATCCCTTGAACCTAAGTTCTTCAATCATCTTGTACAAGATCTCCAACTCGGAAGGCGCCATCCTGTAGACTCTCTAATACTGGGGCTGTCCCAGGAATCAAGTCGATAGTGAACTCGATCTCTCGCTCTGGCAGCATACCTGGAAGCTCTTCTGGGAAAACATCTAGAAATTCTTCGACTATCCGGGGCAATTGTACTGCTGCTACGGCCATCCGCAATACTGGAGGAGAAGGCTCAACTGCGCCTCTGGAAAATGAAAACTTTGGCTCGTCTGGAATGCTAAAAACAACTCTACCAACATGGCAGTCTATTCTAGCATACTGGTTTCTCAACCAATCCATCCCTAAGACTACATCATAATCGGCCATCGGAAATTCTATCAATCTAGCGAGAAATTCCTTACCGCTAACTACGATCCGACACGAGAAAAACACTCTATCGACTCCCACAAGTCCGTTACCAGTAAGTATATTGAGCCTTACTGATAATGACTCGGGCTCCAATCCTATCCGTATCGCGAATCGTACAGACATAAAGGAATGTGATGCACCAAAATCAAATAAAGCTGAAGCTGGAAAGGAGTTGACGAGAATAGTACCTGCCACTACCTCTCCTGGTGCTAATCCTTCCTCTGCGGTCATCACCATATCCTGACCATGCCTTCGGGGTGTTGGTCCCCTCTGCTGAAATCCTCGCTGCCTATTATGACTCAAGGCTTGGGCCTGAGTACGCTGCTGGAGGTTCTGCTGCTGGAATACCTGGGACTGAGGCGGCAAGGGCCTCGGCAATGGATACTGCTGCTGCTGGACCGGAGCTGGTCCTCTCACCGAAGAGCAAGAAAGGTTGGACGATGATGAGCCACCCCTATTCGGGCAGGATCCAACCCTATGGTCTGCTGCTCCACAAGCCAGACACAATCCCTGTGCCCTGCGGCACTCTGCCACAACATGGCCTAGATTCCCACAATAAGAACATCCCACTGCGAAAGACTGCCTCTGCTTCTGCTGCTGCTGCTGAGGGTACGTCGGGGCTGAATGCTGAACCGACGTTACTGAGGTCGCTCGCCTCGGAGCTCCAATAGTCAAAGTCCTGGCTGTCGGGGCTGGTGCTGAAGACTGATTCATCTGGCCGTGGGATCTCTTCCGACCTCCGGCCCTATCCACAATCCTCTGGGAGGTATACTCATGCCTCCTAACTGCTCTCAAGACTGCATCAAAAGTCTGATGCTCAAACTGCTCAACTGCCAACAAAATCTCGAGATGGAGCCCCTGCTGGAATCGCCAAGCTCGATCAAACTCGGTCGCCACCAAGGTGGGAGCAAACCGACTGAGCCTGGAAAACTCGGCCGCATATCCGTCGACCGTCCTGTCCATCTGCTTCAGATTGGTGAACCTCGTCTGTAGATCATACCAAGCTACAACATCAAAATACTTGGTCTGGAATCTCTCTCTGAACACCGCCTAAGCAATGGGTTCTGCTAATCCAATGGCCTGAGCCGTCCACCAGCTGCGGGTAAGATCTAGCAACTGTAGGCGCACCACGGCTACCTTCTCGTTCTTTGGGGTCCTGGCTGCTTCTAGAATCACCTCTGTGTCCTGAAGCCAAGCATCTGCGGCGATAGCATCTTCACTGCCGTCAAAGAACGGAGGGTTCAAGCGCTTGAAGCTGTTGGCCGCGCTGTTACCCTGATGACCGTCCCTGGTCAAAGCATCCGTCACTGCCTGGTACAAGGCATCTCCTCGACGATCTTGGGAAGCTATCAAGGTCCTGACGAGTCATACCAAAGTGCCATCATCAGGTTCGGTAGGCTGAACTGGCTGGACTGGTGGCTCTCCGCCAGAAGGCACGACTCGGGAGGCTACTCCGGAATACTGGGCTTGATCCCCGGGTTGCTGTTGATCCACGGGAAATGCTCCGTCTTGCTGACCGGCAGGTCCAGGAACAATGCCTGTGAAGAAGACGACATGGGGAACAATAAAGAAGGACCATGATAGATCAACGATACAAGCATATGATCAGGACAAGAATCCAGGGATCCAGAAGATACGAGCAGAGATCAAGGACGAATACTGATTGAGACATCTATTCGGTAAACCCTCACATATCTTGATTTACAAGACCTGCATGGGCCACCACTTAAACCATGTCACGCCCCAGAACCAGAATACTGGAGAGCGGGGGCAGACATAGCCAGCTACGTATATAAAATAGATTCTATCTCGCTATACGGTCACGGCTATCTAGATACATAAGGGTTTAACTACAAGCCAACAGTCTCTTAAGGTCATGAACAAGCCTAGTGTCTCAATCACAAGCAAGTAAGTAAATGTTACAAGATGTAAGATCACCAAATATACAATAGTAAGGCGTCCCAAATATTACATATTCAGCTGATCATGAAGCTAGTCGTTACAAAATGTCAGGACTAGCAAGAGTTTTAGTCATACATGATCAATCCTAGGATCTGTCAATCATGTTATAGCCCGTAGGCAGACAGTAAGTAAGTACAATCGAGCTAAACAGGTGCTCGTCGGCTAAACGCCTCAAAAAAATATTTTTTACAATAGAGTGGGAGAGCCAAAAATAACCCACTCGTTGTCCTGGTTACGCCTGGTGGTCACCATCGGGCTGGAAAGTTGGTAGATCCTCTGGAGCTGCTCCAAAATCTGGACATACAAAACCAGCTGGATCAGACACCAGAAAGAGCAAGTGCCACAAAGGAAGCTTCACTTAGGAACTAAAACCAGCAATTAGCACAGAAGATAATAATATATAGTAAAACTGGAGAAAATATAACATCACGAGGATATATGGTAAGATGACCATGGGACCATTCAGATAACCAGGTTACAATCCTTAAACCAAACAAGGACCGGGATTGTAACCCTTCGTCTGAACCGAACTTGGTTCCTCCTATTTATCAGCAAAATAATATAAGAAATTCAGGACATGCAACAATTTATACAGGATCAAGACTAAACAGAATATTCCTCATTCAATCAATCACGGCCAAGCAATGAGTACGGCTTGATACTTTAACTAACTAGGGTTATCACAGGCCTAGTTACTAGAAAGATGCAGTGAGATTATTCCACAGCTACAAGCCCTGCAGACCATCCAGGTTACCCAGGTCGAAAGATTAGGGTTGAATTCAGGTGGGTACATCGTCCAGGAAACGCATGTACCCTTAGGTAGCTTGAAGGGTGCAACACATGATAGTGTGCTGGAAATGTGCCCTACTCGACGGCAGGCTAAAGATCCCAAGCGCGCCCAGGTAACGGGATTGCCTGTAGCCGGAAAATCTCTTTATGACAAATGTATTAATCTAGTTATTAGCCTTAGTCCATTTCAGTAGGTACTCCTGACCGTGGTACTCAGGAGTCCCCTCCTAGACATGATGCAAGACAGGATTGGATTATTGTACAAGCACAATCGCCCACGGTGTCCGGGTTAACTATACAGGTCATGTCATGTCAGGTAGTCGTCGCAACAGCTTATCGAGATATATCATGTCAGGTTATCATGTCAAGTGTACTGGTCAGGAGTGCGCCACGACGGGCCACTATCAGGTCATGTCATGTTCACTTGTCAGAAGTGCACCACGACGGGTCACTATCGTGTTCAGGTACATGTGCAGGGCATCATAGTACAAGCATTCAGTCAGAAGACCTAAGTTGATCTGAGGTTACAAGGCACAAGTTATTAGTAGAATCCAATAATGAAACATAGAATACAATCAATAGAAAACCATGTGGCTCAGGTACATGCGGCCAAGAAGAGAATCCATACGGGAGCAGCTCATACGGCTGAGGGTGGGAACAGCCCATGCGGCTTAGGGTTGCGGGATCCATGCGGCTCAGAATGATTCGGCCTCATGCGGCAGGAAGGAGAACAGTACATGCGGCTGAATAGGGTCTGGCGCATGCGGCTGACGACAAGTGGGACTGCATGCGGCTCAAGAAGTTGAGCCTCATACGGCAAGCAGGAAGCAGGTCTATGCGGCTAGCCGACCAATCAGGTATATGCGGTCGGAGTCAAGTGGGTCTCATGCGGCTAACAGGGTTTGGCCTCATACGGCGGGTGGACATACGGCTGCAGGAGCAAGGGCGCATGCGACTGAGTGGGGAGAGGAATTCATGCGGCTGGAAGAAGCGGGGTCCCATGCAGCCAGGAAGGGGGAGGGCGCATGCGGCTAAAAGGGTAGCGCCTCATGCGGCTCAAGAAGTTCAGAGTATTATGCGGCTGGGGGTTGAGCGAGTTATGCGGCTAGATGAGTTCGGCCCTCATGCGGCTCGAAGTACTTCCAGTCATGCGGCTGAAGATAACACTTGCCGCATGAAATATTCATGCGGTCAAGTCAAGCACAGTTCATCTTCTCCAAAATTCCGAGAAGAAGAACACCATGAGAGCCAAGTTCTCAAGCTCTATAACTCCATCATCCGGAGCCCAAATTCGAACTTCCATAGGTCAAAATAGGGCAGAACAAGATTCTCTTCAACATGGAACCATCAAAACTCAGAAATAACAAGATTAAGTAGATCAAAACCCAGGAAATCCGAAAATAATATAAACTTAGATCTACAAGAATTTGGCCATGGAAAGTAAAAATGCCAAGTACTAAAGTAAGTTAAAATGCTGTAAGGAAGAGAATAAAGCAATAAAATTGGAGATCCTCCATGAATCAAGTTGCACTTGCCTAGACCCCTCTCTCTCTCTGGTAGGTGAAGAAGTAAATGGAAGAAGAAGAAGAGGTTAATGAAGAGAGAGAAAGAAGAATGGGTTAATAAATAGGGATTATGGTGGTAGGTAGGGGTTCACTCTTTGGTCCATGATGAACCAAAAGCAACCCCAAACCGAACCAAGCCAACCCGAACCAAGGATAAACCAAGCCAAGAAGGAAGCTAAGCAAGGAAACATGCAATACAAGATAAAATACGTACACGTATTCCAAAATACGTAATACGAACCACAGGCATTACATCAAGTGTCCCCGTGTCTATGATACAGTTGTGTATCAGAGCCCGAATACTCGACTGATTCAGTCAGTGCAAAATTGATGCACGAGCCCGTGCTCCCTCGACACGACACGAGGGGTCGTGCCACTTGGGAAGTGTCGTGTCAGACACTGCCCCAACGTGTCCATAAAGTTTTACGTGTCCCCGTGTCCTACCCAGTGAGCACTTGGCCCCAAGTAGCAGGACACGCACACTGCTCGCACACATGTGTGCACCCGCGTGTGCATGTGTCCAAATCGATACGACACGATACGACACCAAATCAATCCCAGTCGACCAGAAACATGTAAGCCACATCAAAACACAAATTTCTATTTAAACACTTTTCAAAAATTAAAACGAAATCCCCTTTGGGGCATTTCATCGAACACCTTAACTAGTGGGCTGATACGTGTCCATTTAGGACACACAATGGACACAAAATCCTACAGAAATCTAGGGTTAGCTAGGGGACACTTAGATCTAGGTCATTATGCAAAAATAACAACATCTAATAAAGAGTTTTAGGGATTTACCTATTGGTGTCACAACTCCTCAAAAAGCTCCAAAGAGGGGGTGTCTCCTTGCTCCCCAAACTTCACCAAATTGCTATCAAACTGAGAATAAAATATACAAACAGCAAGAATTCCTAAATTAAAACCTATTGCAATTTGTTTGAGGGAAAAACGAATTAATTTGGATTTTCTATGAATTAATGAAGTTGGTACATACCTCTCTTTCCAAATGAAACTTTCCTAAAAAGGCTAGCCCTAATGGAATAGAGTATTTATAGGGTAGGATTCCCTAGGCTAGGTGGCCGGCCAACTAATGGATTAGGGTTAGGGTTTGACAATAGCTAATGGGTTGGGCTTAGTTAAAATCAATGGTTCAAAGCCATAATTTCATGGCTTATGACTAAAAGCCCTCTATTCTAACTTGAGTTTAATAACTAACCATAGGTTAACTCTAGTCTAACTAGGGTTACATGACCTAACCAAGTCCAAACACAACTAGGATTAGCTTCTAGGTTAGCCTACCAAGTCAATGCTAGTCCAAGTCAACCTAGTCAACCATCATTCAAATAATTCCAAAATAAATCCTAAATTCCCATAAATTCAAATAAATTATAATAAATTCAAATAACCTTAAAAATGACAAAAATAGCCTCAAACTAGAAATGTGGTAGTGACAAGCCAGGCCATGTTTCCGTGCAAATTTCCAAGCATGTCACATGTTGAAACTAGTACTCACACACATAGATAGATGATTCTTGATTCTTGTATATGCCATGATTAGATTCTCTTGTTCTTGCTCTAGTTTACTGCTTTACCCTTGCCATGCTACTTTCATGTACATTTGATTTCTCTGTATATTCTCTCTATTTACGGTTTTATAGCACTTGTCATTTATTGGGAACTGTTGTTGGAGATATGTGCTCGTTCCAATCCTAACTGGATACGTTGACAAATTTTAGAAATTGTTGTGCCCTACATTATTGGACTACATGATGATGCTAGCTGAGACGAACATCGACATTCTTTCACCTTGAGTTGTCTCCCAGGAGTTCTACGTCCTTGTAGTTTGATTTTTGTTTCTTTATTGTATTTTACCTCCGTTACATTCTGGTCTTGTGTACTCATTATAGATTTGGTTGTTTCAAATTTACTTGATATTCTATTTCATATCTTCCTTAGTCGTTTGTAGTATGATTTGAGTACATTTATTATCATGGATCATATAGATGTTGTAGATATTATTGGGTACTGGACAGCATTCTACCGCCGGTACTGCGACGTAGGCTAGCCATGGCCCACGTACTTGTGCCCGATATTCGGGTACGGTTCGTGACAACTATAATAGTCGTTTCCTAATTCTTGATTCGATTATCGTGCCGAACTCTAATTTTGGGCTTCTATATACCAAACTAGGCTATTTGGACTATTCTGGATCCAATAGAACCGCATGTGCCATTGTTTGGGACCATCTTATAGAGCATAGCATCGTACATATCCTGTGTCAATACGTTCGTGTCGTACACGTCAATTCAAACCAAATTGATGCAAGTACCTACCTCTGATTGTCTTTATCATGATAGTATCTATATTACCTGCTCTAGACTACTTTTTTTGATATTCACATATTGTTACAAGAATTGATACTAAATAGATCTTATCAGGAGATGTTATCCCTTATTTGGTACATCGGGTATTTTATGTTCACTTACTTTATCATGTACATCGTGTACTCCTTGTATTCATATTATTCATGTACTCTCATGTGCTATCATTTACTCTCATGTGCTCACATGTGCTTCATGTGCAAACTAACAATCATGTGCATAACGTGTCGTGATCAGATCCATGTTTATTGATTGGGGCGGGGAAGTAGAATGTAGTTATGTGATTAAATCCCTTAGTGTAGATAATGTATATGTCGATTATACCTTCATATATAATCGATTTACCATAGAATAATCACGTACAACCTAAACCAATCACATAACTAACTTGTGCTCTAAATCACTTGTATTCATTTTAAGTTAACATGTTCTCTATCTTATTCATGTACTCAATTTTCTTATATCTTTATGATACTATTTCTCTGTATTTCTATTCCAGTATATCATGTATATTATTCTATTGCTAGTTATATATTTTCTATCATGCAATAAAACTTCTTTCGGAGTTATGTACTTAGCTTCAATCCTGACAGGATAACTATTTTTTTAGAAAATGTTATGCCCCACACCCTGGACTTTTTGATGAAAGATCTCGATGTACTTTGATCGTGAGTTGACCTCTGGAGAGCTGTAGGCCATATTCTTTATCTAGATGTATGTCTTGTTCATCGGATATCTTCGATACATTTCTTGATATGTATGATCATTTGTAGACTCTAGTTGTTTCAGTGTTATTGATATCTTTCCTATTTCATATCTCCATAGCAGTATGTGATTGAGTATATGTGGTTATTGTAGATCATATATGTTGTAGATATTCATTGGGTACTTGATAGCGTTCTACTACCAATACTATTGCGTAGGCTGGGCGTGGCCCACGTACTCGTGCCCGAATATTCGGGTACGGGTCGTAACATTTGTGAGGCCCTAAAATCTAGCTATTATAGAACCCTGGGTTATCGGAACTAAATTGTAGCACTATATAAGAGGATAAGGAAATCATTCTTGGGAGAAGTCAAGATGACTATACATAAGGAGCATTAAGTCATAATGACTTGATCAAGCAAATTAGAGTAGGTAAGGGCAAGTACCTACTGTGATATGGATGGTATATCTATGGAGGTACAGAGGAGTAAAATTTTATCCTTAGTGTGTCTTGACTTAGTATAGCAATATAGGCTTGACTTAGGATAGCAATATTGGCCAAACGTATTCGTAATTGAAAGGGTAGTGGCATGATCAAGGACGAACCCTACCTGAGGTTATAGGACATCATGAGCTTTAGATGATCAGTTAGACGGAGGGTGTCGAGCTCCCACTCTTACTAGAATATTAGCTTTTCTAACAAGGTTTCCTATGATAGCATTTGATTCTCGAGACTATTGCTAACTAATCTTTTAAGGTCATAACCTAACTTATGACACCCTAGGATTTTTTATCTCTGATCTCTTTTCTCCTTTCTATGACAGGGTCTTCTTAGATGTTATCTTCACTAACAAGGTATTACATCCTAAGAATGCAGTCCGTTAGGTCCTCACCCTCTTTGATCTCTATTGACTATCCATAGTGCTACTTCCATGATCCCTACTACTTCATAACCACTACATGCAACTTAGTTAAACCCCTAGTATTCTATCTACAAGGTGTTCTAGGATTTCTACTATCCTATATCAATATGTATGATCCGTTGGTCTTCTTAAGATAAGGTTTCCAATTTCACCGTCGAGTCTCTAGGTAGGTCTAATTCAAAGGATATATTCACTAAACCTATTCCTTAAAATCTTAGCCATACTTTTATAGGTCACCTATCAACTTCCTTAAATGATAGATTATAGTTGGCTCTTTCTAGTCTGCCATCTATCACTCACAAATATGCCTACCCACTCTACACATATCTATTGAGTAAATGTGGAAGTTAATGCTAAAAGATGCTCACTGAATTATTCTTTTCATAATGAGACCCTTTGGCCCCGTCCAACTAGTCTTCCCAGGTGACTACCACTTCTAGTGGGGACTGCAACTAATCTCTAGAGTCCTACTATATGTTCCATCTAGTTCCTCCAAAACATCTCTATCTGTCATAGATAAAGGTAGAAGGGTTGTAATCCACTATTCCTAAAGTCTCTCGCTAGAGTCAAGTTGTCGATGAGAGTCCTATATTACCTATCCAATTTGCTCGGTCTACCTAATAAAGGTACCTACCCAATCCTTTCTTAATAGTCAACCCCTTTCGTAATACTCTATCAACTACGTTCTATCAAATGATGGAATATTTTGTTCACCAAGCACGAGTGTTCGTCCTTCCGAAAGTAGGAATGACAAAAATCCAAAAAAGGATGTTGATCAACTTCAAATTCGAGTTCCAAGGACGATGGATAAATTTAAAAGAATTTTGAAGGAAATTGTGGATTGAGATCCTATTGTATTATCCTATCGCAGGCCCGCTCGGTACAGTAATGTAACCGAAATGACTAACTCGACCTGCACGTGCTACCAAAAAAATATGTCACGTCCCAGTTCCAAAGTATATAGGAACCCAGGATATGATCATGCCAGCTATACGACTAGAATAAGTATTTCCAATTTAATGGACTTATCCTAATCGTAGTACGTTTTAAGGTAAACTAACATATGCTATCTAATCTGTATCTCAACTATGTCTCAATCTACAATAATAAACAAAATTAAGAACAAACAATATGTCTTGGTCTGCAACCCATTAGCATATATGTTTGGAATGGACCCGAAGAATAATAGTGATCCAGTAAAGCTAGGCTATGACAGCAAAGACAGAAATAAATAGTACAAAGGACACAAAAATAATAATAAGAAATACTACCAATAATACTTGAATCCTGCAGAACACATCACGATAACATCATGCTGGAAGTCCAACTAGCACATGGAGGGATCACCATGTCCTGAGAGGTACGTAACAAGATATAACAACTAGCCACAATATGAACAGTAAAAGTAATATACATGAACATGAATATAACTGACAAGGTAAACTATCCATCTAAGTGTATGCACTTGAAGACTACTTTGGTACGTATGACTAGGTGAAGGAATAAAGCATAGCATTTGCTAGAGGCTTATATATATACTAGCATACCTCCCGACTGTGTTCTGACGAGCGGTCAGCGGCTGCTGCCGGATATATCCTCTAGAAATACACCCATAACCGAAAAACTATAAACCCATAACCGGGCAACTATGAGGCTAAATACATACTAGTTATTGATAATATAATCCTATAAATATATATATAACTAGCATTAATAACCATAGTAACATTATTGCTATCATTGATATATATATATATATATATATATATATATATATATATATATATATATATATATATTTTTTATATATATATATATATATATATATATATATATATATATATATATATATAGGATTAACTAACTATTAACTAGTCATAATACATACTAGTCATAATACATCCTAGTCATAATATCCTTTCTAACTTTAATAATATAAAATAAATCTTTAATATTCTAAAAATAATATATCCTATTCATACTAGTCATAATACATCCTAGTCATATATACAATATTCATTATTAATTCCAAAATAAACCTTTAATATTCTAAAAATAATTTTTATATAATTATTATTGCTTAAAAACTATTTAGAAGTCAATTCATGATCAAACTAATATCCACATTAATAAATTAACGATATTAGAAATTGTTTAACCATAAATAAACTAACTTTAATAATCTAAAATAAATGGTAAACAATTATTTAAATTATCAAATATTCATGATCATAAGTCGAGGATCGATAATATGGAGCATTTGATGCACACAAAATTTTTTGGGACTCACAAGATGGTAATGTTGATAGTTCGTTTTACGGCAGAATTTTATCCTTCAAAGATTAAATGATTCAAAAATTAAAACAGCAAAATTGTGAAAAGCTCATTGAATGAGAATTATAGGTAATCTAAATACGGTCATTTTCATATATGATATCAATGGTAAAAGTGAAGTTATACAGTTGAAAACTGTCACGAACTGAACAGTGTCAATTCTGAACACACTTTGGTAAAACGTGTGGCCAAAACAATTGAGAACGAATTTCGAGATAAAATTTTTATAAAGGTAATAGACACATAGGGGAACCAATTATTTTGGGTCCCATGAAATTTTAATGTCTTCAAATGGAGAAACGCATTCACAAGATGGACATACATGCTGTGTTTTTGAACAGCAATGTAGGGTTGACTTTGGACGACTGTCCCGACTTGTAGAGGTTGTTCCAGGCCTTGTGGCTTCTTTGGATGATGGAGGGGGGTCTTGGTCACGTCAAGGCTATGGTGGTTTGCCTTGGGATAGTCGGTAATGGCTCCAAACAGCAGCAAAAACAAGAAGTAGCAACAGCAAGTTAGCGGCAGTAAAAGGGTTTAGTTTAGGGTTTATAAAAGTAGGGGGGTCGGTTACATAGGAGTTTATATCGGTATATGGATAGGGGTTCGGGTAGGGCTATTTTAGGATGGTTTTGTATGGGCTTGGGTAGGTTTTAGAGTACATATACAAGAGGGATTGGCACATGAATATGTAAGCTTCCGAATATAGAAACTTGGAATTATTGAGTTTTTCTATTGGTGTTTAACCCAATAACTACTCAAATAAATCTGAAATAAAAATCTAGCAGGGCCCCTCTCTAGGTGGGGATGACCCTAACAAGTCAACTTGTGCAACCCAGATTTTAGATTTAATAGATTTGTAATTTATTATTATATTATTACTATTTATTAATATTATATAATGAGTTCAAAATTATTTTCAAAATAATAATTAGGATTTTTGTTTGCGAGACCGAGCCTGGACCAGTTTCCCGAAACTCAATTCCGTCCCGAACCCATTCTTCTTACTTCTTTTTAAATCCTGATTATTTATATTAGTTATAAGATATATATATATATATATATATATATATATATATATATATATATATATATATATATATATATATATATAACTAAAAATATATATATATATATATATATATATATATATATATATATATATATATATATATATATATATATATATATATATATATATATATATATATATATATAATAAATATATAACTAAAACCTATTTACTAATTCAAAACCCCAACCTGACTTGGTCCCCCACGTTGGAAGGAGTCCCCCTCCTTTCACTCTACTCCACACATGGAAAACCCACTCCCTCCTTATAACACCACCCCCCACTTTTCCCACAACACCAGCACACGTTCCCAACTCACCAACCCACACCAGCACTCATTTCCTCTCCCACTCTCACTCATTCTCATTTATTCTCTAACTCTTCCCAAGCAAACCCCTCCCCGACTCCAAGCCAACCCGCACCCAGCCGCCTCCCACCGGCCTCGCCACTCCGCCGTGCGCCGCCTCCCTAGGCCGCGTCCGCCCATGGCGGCCACCGCTCGGCCCCGAGCGTCGCCCCAGCGGCCCCGCTCCCCGGCTTCCCCGTGCCCCAGGCCGCGTCTACTGGCCCGACCCGAGCGGCCGACCCCCACGCCGGCCACCGCCCACCTCCGACGCCGTCCCGCCGGACCCCCGTGGCCCCGCTGCCTCGAGCACCGCCCATCGGCCTCCCCGCGCGGCCCGCGCCCTTCCGCCGGTGCCCAAACCCGACCCGGCCTCCCCGCGGTCACCCCCAACTCCAGCACCCGACCCCGATCTCTGTGCCCTAGCCGTTCCCCTCTGTCCCGGTTCCCGCAAGCTTTCCGCGAGCTTTCCGCTGATCCGGACAGCGCTGTCCAGCGCTATCTGCGGGTTTCCGAACTTTCTGTCCGTACTTTTTTGTGCCCGGATCCCGCTGTCCAGCACAGTCGTACCCCGGCGAGGTGCTGTCCCGAGCCGGTCCATTGTCCGTGGATTTCTTTTCTTCTTTATAAACATCTGAGAGCTCTAGCCGAGCAACCCAAGGTATAATTTCGTGTCCCCGTTTCCAATTCGTAGTCAATGATGAGACTTGGTCCCCGATTCCTTCCCGGAAATTCGGTTTTTAGGTGGACGTCGTAGTTTCGGAGTTTCCGAAACTAGTATTCTCTGGTTCTGTGGTTATTTTCGGATTTTTCGATTTCATTTGGAAACGTTCTGTGATTTTTATTGTATATTTATTTGGTAAATGGTTTGGAGGTTAATTTCTGGGTGTTCCCTGGTTTGGGACTTTTATTATGGGTGTTTCGGCGCATTCTTCCAGTTTTTGGTTGTCCCGAATATAGAGGAAATGCTGCCCAAATTTTTATAAAATTTTATAAATAAATTTCAAATCGGTTTTCGGAAATTATTTATTTAAATAGATTTTTGGGCGACGACCATACCGGTCCGTGGGCCCTAGCGAAATGCAAACGAAATCGGTTTTATCCGGACGTTGAGGCATTAGCTAACTGTGATGATTGGACCAAGTCTGAGACTTCTAATATTTAATTAAATTTATGTTTAATTTTGTTTTCGATATTTAAAATACGGGACATTAGTCAGAGCTAACTAATTCTCTTATTTTATTTATGTAAAGTTTGTAAGGGCATAAGTCCAGATTTTATTCTGTTAGCTGTGCCCCTGTATTGTGTAGATTAGAATTTTTTTTCCTTAATTTTTTGGATGGTTTTATCATTTTTAGGCGCTTCGTGACAAAATGGCTATTAAATATTTTGTATAAATTAATAAAGATTTCTCACGATAAAATAACTTGAATAAAATATTAGTAGTTAACAAATCCACGTTTTTCTCATTTGAAAGAAAAATAGTAGTTTTATATATAATATTATAAAATACAAGTTTTTGCCAAATTAACCGGTAACGACGATTTTTCCAAGTAAACCAGAAACTGGCTATCCAACTAAATGAGAACCAATGTAGTACGTGTCGTAAACCGTTAGCAGTAGATTAAATAAACAACTTAAAATTTGACTAGGACCTGCTACTAGAAATTGTAACTAGCACACCTAGAATGGTCTCAATATTGGTTCTAAGTCAAGTTCTCCAACTGTAGGATCTCGGAGACGAACCTAGCATCTTTTCGGAACCAATATCGTTTCCAGTCATAAACAAAAGGCAAGTACATTTTGTGTTAGTTTACAATTATTTAGTAATTATTTTATTGCAAGTTTAAACCACGATGCAACACGAAACTCTCTCTGAGAGCATTGACTGATTGACTGTTAGGTACTGGGGGAGTAGTGTAATGAGTATGACCACATCCAAAGTAGCATTATAACTGTATTAGCTTACCCCTCATACACACGGGGATAAGCTATATCATTCACTGTATAACCTAATCCGGTCATATTCATTGCATATTCACATCACAATATTTTAACTGTTGGAGAACTATTTATTTCAAATTGTTTAAAAGTGCATAACTCTATTATTATTTCAATTGTTGGATTATCATGAATTGTACTTTGCTCCCTCCTGATTGGAGACCAAATATTTTAGGTGTCACTGATGATTGCTGAGCTATAGCAATAGCTAATATGACCCAGTACCATTTTCTGCTGTGTTACCGGAGACCCCTTGGAGGACGCAGATCCTGAGGCTGACGAGACGGCAATTCTAGCTAGTTGTCGTTTTAATTCGAGTTTCTTTTATTGGAATTTTTGTAGACTTGAATTCAGTTTTTTTCCTTTCAGCACTTTCAATTTCAGATGTATTCCATTTTGTTGATTAATAAAAGTTTTAAAGTTCCCGTATATAAATGTTGTGACAAGTATTTAGATGTTGTTGTGATTACCTGCAATAAAACAGCTTACTGCCGTCGTCTCACAACGGTGCAGGCTGGGCATGATCCGGTTCGACCCAATAAGTTGGGATCGGGTCGTAACATATTTTTAGTGGTGGCCCATGCAGGTCAGAACAACAACTTAGGAAAACATACCTAGAAACATTTAGAACACTAAAACATTAATTTGTCACACCATAGGACCGAATTATATTATAAATAAATATTTTTGGTTGTTATAGACCGGTAGGCTACCTTGCTTATGTTTGCCTCCTAAACCTTTTAGACTATGACTAGAGGAAAGACAACACGTTCTAGTCCTGCTGATGACAAGGTGTTATCTCCTGAACACACCCTCTTTCTCAGGCCCGTTCCAACCCTTCTCCTTTGCAGCTCATCAATCCCTCCTTTGCTGCACAAGTCCCCAGCACAGCTCATACTACAGTCGAACCTATTTCGCCCACGGCAATTTTACCATCTCCTGTTATGATAGTTACTCCTGTCGCCCCACCAGTACCAGCAGACACCTCCCAAATGGTTGCCCTATTTCAAAGAATCCTGGAGTCCCAGAAGGCCCAAGCCGAGGCCCAGCAGAAACAGATTGATATCACGAGAGATATTATGAAGGATGTAAATGACGTAGCCTTGGCTATCTTAAACCGAGTTGGTGCGGAACCTCACCCTATGAGGGATACACCTGAATCTAGAAGATATTTGGGTCCCATCAAGTACTCTACTTTCCGGCAGTCATGTCGTAAGAAGCTATTGGCTTGTGCCTACTGCAAGAGGCCTGGTCATCTAGCCAATAGTTGTCGCAAGAGATTGGGACAATGTTTGGCATGTGGATCCGCTGAACATCGGGTAAAGGACTGCCTCTTATCTTTCCATCGTACCAGAGCACCTATCCCAGCAATACCTTCTACGCCGCAACCTAGGGACTCTCTTCCTATCGAGCAGACCTTGCCTCCTAAACCCACTGTAGAAAGGCATGATGCAGACTTGAGGATCATAGAAGAAGATGAAGCAGTTGGAGACTGCTCGTACAAGAGCCAGAGCCATGAAGACTAGTACCTAGAACTGCTGAGTAGCATTATCTATTGTTATAAGAAGTTGTAACAAGATGTCCTTAGAATAATCATGAGAGTCTTGCTGTAATTCTCCAATATGAATAAAATTCTTGGTTACACCTTTATGGTAGATATCTTTCCTAAAGTCTTTCCCCTACGATACAATTTCTAAAAATTGTAATCTTATTGAGAAGGTATGTAAGGCGGTATTGTCAAGGATATATTGGTGATTAAGAATTGGAAGAATAGAATTTTGGAATACCCGGATATTAGTTGGTACTTATAACAATTGGGAGTGATAATGACATAAGGAGTGAATTTTGACCTTAACCAGTTTAGGCCGACTGTATGATGGTATATGTTACTAAATATTTTATTTCCTAGATTTTTGTATCTTTTAGCGTCCCATGATTTTCGGGAATTATCTCCTTTCCATATCTTTAACAGATTTTTAGCATCCCTTAGGATCTATGTTTTTCGCTATGTATGGACCAATATTAGAACTCTTCAATCTCCTTCGTCAGCAAACCTATTTTTTTTCAAACTTCTCCACTAGTCGATCAAATCTTATTTCTCTATCTTTATTTGGAATCCAGACTCGTTCGCTATCTAGAGTTTCTAATTCTAATAAACCCTTATCTATCCGAGTACTTCTACGACTAGCGTATCCAACCATTCGCCTTAACCTCATTTTAATTGACTTTCTCGGAACTAATCTTGAACCAAATTCTTCTGGAACTATAAAGCCTCAAGGATAATTATTACCAAAAGAATTGGTTCAGCTTAGTTAGTTCATGATTTTCCTAAAAGATATTTTCAAAAAATACTTTCAATACCGATTGTTATCTCCTAAGTTATTCCAAATATTTTATTTTGATCCCCTCCACTCAACCTGAAACCCTACTCTCTCTATGTAACTTCTTGATCAATTCAAGGCCTAGACAGCTTTTAAACTCAATGCTTGAGTATCGTGGAGTACGAGCGGTCAGAGAATTGATTCCATCCTATTATTAAATCTTCTTTAAATCATTGAAAAACTTTTAAATTATTGAACCATCCCCTTGTTGGCTTTACTAAACCATTTTAACTTGACTTCCTTGAATCCATAAAGACATACTTCTTTTGTGTCAACCCTACTTACCCATCACATTCTCAAAACTTTTCTTGGATAAGAAATTATTTCTTCAAATAATTTTGGTAAACGTCTGTATCCTTTAAGTGATTGTCGGGAATATTCTCATTGGCTTCTTCAACTCAACTCAAAGCTCTGATTCTTCTACCTTATCATGTGTCCAACTCAATTAGTCATACTCAAGCTTGATCAATTCCTTCAAAATCAAATCTCTTAAATCTCAAGAGCTACTGGAACACATATTTATCCTGATAAATTTTCTTGAAACCAGAAGAACATACATCAACATCTTTTCCTATCATGACTAGAATTTTTTTTTCGAAAACTCCTTTGAAATTCTTTTAGACAAAGTTTGGGAAAATATTCCGTGACCTAATATGACTTCGCACATTGCGTTATAGTCAATTGTCTGAATTATGAAAACTGCGAGTTTACTGTAGCCAATTGCACACTGGCGAGGCAAAAGACTTTAAAGTTGAAGTGATTTCGGGTGTTCATAGGTTTTCGGATATTATTGTGACTGTCCTAAATGTACCATGTTGATCTTCTATGTTGCTTAGCCATGAAATAGATAAAGTTGAAAGATTACTCGGTAACCTAAAATTATTCAAGTTATTGGGTCAAAAATTCACTGCAGTCAGGTGCACTCTGGCGAGGCATGAATTTGAGACAAAGTGACTTCAAACATATTTGGTTTTCGAATATTATTCAGACTATATTCATACCATGGTTGTCTTTTACACCATCAAATCATTCTGACTTTTGCCTGATCAGAGTATTTATATTTCTAGCGGTTGTCTCCATTTCCAGAAATCTCTTGTCACAACCAGAAAGAAAAGATTTCCTATAAAATTCTACTTGATTTTCCTAGAACTTATTAGGACCATATCAATCTCTATTGGCTCAATTCCTTTCAAGGTTCCATTTTTAGGGTGTTGCATATTTTTGTGGGTAGTTATATATTTTTACAGCTATATAAAGTTGGTTGATAGTTATATGTGGGGAAAACCTAGATAGTCACCTAGCAACCTTATTGCATTAATCTGATAAAAGCACACTTAGGGGATCGATTTTATTCTAAAGAGATTAGATAGCTAAGGGTACCAAAGGGTAGCATGGCAGGGCACAAAAGCAAGTTAGTCTAGAGAGAATTATAAATTGTGGTTCATTTAGGAATGAATCATTAGTGGAGCATATTAGTACTTGGGTATTGGATTTGGTGAATGAAAGAAGGTGATAATTTTGAATTTTATGATTTGGGAAAATAAGTTATGGCAGGATGGGAGGAGACGTAGAGGATCAAGGATGATGATGGTAAGAGCTAGTAATTATGACGTACAAGTAATTGATGGAGCGTACGTTGCAAGCAATATGGAATTGCATCGCTTAGTAGATATCAAATCGACTAGCAAGATGAAGAAGTTTAGATCCTACCCGAAGATTATAGGTACGAATGCAAAGAGTAAGTTCGCACAACCATTCCGGTGGCTGACAATTCAGAAATAGAAGCAAAATTTTAATTATGGGCTATGACTGTGTTTCTAAGGAGGAAAGACTGTTGATTCGAAGGAAGTGCATGAATTGATCAAGTTAGACTATCTAGCGGTTGTCAACATTACTAAGAGACAGTAAAGGAAACTTTGGTCTACATGTAGAGATTTTGATCATTCCCCTAGCAGTACCCTCTGAATTTTGAGGACAAAATTTTCTAAGGAGGGAAGATTGTGAAACCCAGATTTTAGATTTAATGGATTTATAATTTATTATTATATTATTACTATTTATTAATATTATATAATGAGTTCGAAATTATTTTCAAAATAATAATTGGGATTTTTGTTTGCGAGACCGAGCCTGGACCAGTTTCCCGAAACTCAATTCCGTCCCGAACCCATTCTTCTTACTTCTTTTTAAATCCTGATTATTTATATTAGTTATAAGAAAAAAAATATATATATAATAATAACTAAAACATATTTACTAATTCAAACCCCCAACCTGACTTGGTCCCCCACGTTGGAAGGAGTCGCCCTCCTTTCTCTCTACTCCACACATGGAAAACCCACTCCCTCCTTATAACACCACCCCCCACTTTTCCCACAACACCAGCACACGTTCCCAACTCACCAACCCACACCAGCACTCATTTCCCCTCCTACTCTCACTCCTTCTCATTTATTCCCTAACTCTTCCCAAGCAAACCCCTCTCCGACTCCATGCCGACCCGCACCCAGCCGCCTCCCGCCGGCCTTGCCACTCCGCCGTGCGCCGCCTTCCTAGGCCGCGTCCGCCCACGCCGGCCACCGCTCGGCCCCGAGCGCCGTACCAGCGGCCCCGCTCCCCGGCTTCCCCGTGCCCCAGGCCGCGTCTACTGGCCCGACCCGAGCGGCCGACCCCCACGCCGGCCACCGCCCACCTCCGACGCCGTCCCGTCGGACCCCCGTGGCCCCGCTGCCTCGAGCACCGCCCAGCGGCCTCCCCGCGCGGCCCGCGCCCTTCCGCCGGCGCCCAAACCTGACCCGGCCTCCCCGCGGTCACCCCAACTCCAGCACCCGACCCCGATCTCTGTGCCCTAGCCGTTCCCCTCTGTCCCGGTTCCCGCAAGCTTTTCGCGAGCTTCCCGCTGATCCAGACAGCGCTGTCCCGCGCTGTCCACGGGTTTCCGAACTTGCTGTCCGTGCTTTTCCGTGCCCGGATCCCGCTGTCCAGCGCAGTCGTACCCCGGCGAAGCGCTGTCCCGAGCCGGTCCACTGTCCGCGGATTTCTTTTCTTCTTTATAAACATCTGAGAGCTCTAGCTGAGCAACCCAAGGTATAATTTCGTGTCCCCGTTTCCAATTCGTAGTCGATGATGAGACTTGGTCCCCGATTCCTTCCCAGGAATTCGGTTTTTAGGTGGACGTCGCAGTTTCGGAGTTTTCGAAACTAGTATTCTCTGGTTCTGTGGTTATTTTTGGGTTTTCCGATTTTATTCGAAAATGTTCTGTGATTTTTATTGCATATTTATTTGGTAAATGGTTTGGAGGTTAATTTCTGGGTGTTCCCTGGTTTGGGACTTTTATTATGGGTGTTTTGGCGCATTCTCCCAGTTTTGGGTTGTCCCGAATATAGAGGAAATGCTGCCCAAATTTTTATAAAATTTTATAACTGAATTTTAAATCGGTTTTCGGAAATTATTTATTTAAATGGATTTTTGGGCGACGACCATACCGGTCCGTGGGCCCTAGCGAAATGCAAACGAAACCGATTTTACCTGGATGTTGAGGCATTAGCTAACTGTGATGATTGGACCAAGTCTGAGACTTCTAATATTTAATTAAATTTATTTTTAGTTTTGTTTTCGATATTTAAAATACGGGACATTAGTCAGAGCTAACTAATTCTCTCTTATTTTATTTATGTAAAGTTTGTAAGGGCATAAGCCCAGATTTTATTCTGTTAGTTGTGCCCATGTATTGTGTAGATTAGAATTTTTCCTTTATTTTTTGGATGGTTTTATCATTTTTAGGCGCTTCGTGACAAAATGGCTATTAAATATTTTGTATAAATTAATAAGATTTCTCACGATAAAATAACTTGAATAAAATATTGGTAGTTAACAAAATCCACGTTTTTCTCATTTGAAAGAAAAATAGTAGTTTTATATATAATATTATAAAATACAAGTTTTTGCCAAATTAACCGGTAACGACGATTTTTCCAAGTAAACCAGAAACTGGCTATCCAACTAAATGAGAACCAACGTAGTACGCGTCGTAAACCGTTAGCAGTAGATTAAATAAATAACTTAAAACTTGACTAGGACCTGCTACTAGAAATTGTAACTAGCACACCTAGAATGGTCTCAATATTGGTTCTAAGTCAAGTTCTCCAACTGTAGGATCTTGGAGACGAACCTAGCATCTTTTCGGAACCAACATCGTTTCCAGTCATAAACAAAAGGCAAGTACATTTTGTATTAGTTTACAATTATTTAGTAATCGTTTTATTGCAAGTTTAAACCACGATGCAACACGGAACTCTCTCTGAGAGCATTGACTGTTTAACTGTTGGGTACTGGGGGAGTAGTGTAATGAGTATGACCACATCCAAAGTAGCATTATAACTGTATTAGCTTACCCCTCATACATACGGGGATAAGCCATATCATTCACTGTACAACCTAATCCGGTCATATTCATTGCCTATTCACATCATAATATTTTAATTATTGGAGAACTGTTTATTTCAAATTGTTTAAAAGTGCATAACTCTATTATTATTTTAATTGTTGGTTTATCATGAATTGTACTTTGCTCCCTCCTGACTGGAGACCAGATATTTTAGGTGTCACTGATGATTGCTGAGCTATAGCAATAGCTAATATGACTCAGTACCATTTTCTGCTGTGTTACCGGAGACCCCTTGGAGGACGCAGATCCTGAGGCTGACGAGACAGCCATTCTAGCTAGTTGTCGTTTTAATTCGAGTTTCTTTTATTGAAATTTTTGTAGACTTGAATTCAGTTTTTTTTCCTTTCAGCACTTTCAATTTCAGATGTATTCCATTTTGCTGATTAATAAAAGTTTTAAAGTTCCCGTATATAAATGTTGTGACAAGTGTTTTAGATGTTGTTGTGATTACCTGCAATAAAACAGCTTACTGTCGCCGTCTCACAACGGTGCAGGCTGGGCATGATCCGGTTCGACCCAACAAGTTGGGATCGGGTCGTGACACAACTACAACTTGTTAGACAAGCTTAGGCTCAAGAAAAATTACCCGATTTGGAAATAGGTTTAAAAGTCACATAAAGGATCTTATGTGCCATTTGAATTTAAATAGCACATGGGGCCTCGATTGAGGAGGACACCCTAGGAATGTGTGTAGTATGCTCAAAAATAGTCAAAATTATATATTGGATCGTTTAGGTTGGATCGATATCGAGTCTGAAATTTAAGTTGAAAGTTACGACAAGTCTCACAGTAGATAACTTCTTGGCCTAAATTGGCCCCAAAGTTGTGCGTAGCAAATAGAATACAAGAAAACATATGTGATTGGGATATGATATACCAAATCGAAGATAAACTTGTCTAGGTCAAAACTCATGAAGGAAGTTTATAAAGTTTGGCATTTCTTGTGCTCCAAAAATCAAAGCTACGGAAGAGTACATTTTATGGTCATGAATAAAAGTGGAAGAATATATATATTAATAACTATATTAAACAAAATAAAAAAATAAAAATAATAACTGTAAAAATCCAGGGGGCTTACATACATGATTAGCATAGGCCTTCTTGGTATTCTTTATATTCTGAGAAGCACATGGCTTAGTTGATGGCTCATTGGTAGAGCCTCTTCTAGACGCATGGTATATATCATGCGTCTCAACAGCAGAAACGTCTTTAGACGGTATTGTGGGTACTGAGCCATGCACCTTCGAACTGTTGTTTTGGTCCACAGTAGCCAGAGCTTTCCCTTTGCCAACAGCGGTGTTAGGAAGTTCGTGGAGAGACTTCGGGACCCAAGCCTTACGAACACACTTGGCTTTCTGTCTCTTGGCGTGTAACTCCAATTTTCAAAAATCAGAGATTTGGTCATTTCTCCTATTATTTTATCCTATTATGATTATCTATTTTCTATATTTAAATTTCTATATAGTTATATTATGTTACACTTTTCATACATTATTTTAGAATGTCTAAATCCATTTGCCATTTATTCCTATAATGGTTGGTTACATATATTCTATTTATTCAAACCAATTTCATTGCAAATAGCCCAACTCTAGATAGGCTGAGCCATCTATCTGTTAACCAAACATTTTAGGTTAAAACACCTCCCCACCTTTCTTAAAAACACAAGTTATGGGAGTTCGGATAGTAGGTTAGCAAACCCTAGTAATAAACCGACCCGACGCGCAGCATATCCGACCTGACCCGATAAGTTTATAACCATCGTCACCTTCACTTTCGTTCAGATCTGAACCAACTCTGGTTCTTCCTTGTTCCTTTTCTTCCCTCCGTCGAGCGATCAACCGCGGTCAGTCATCGACGGTCAGCAACCTCTCTCTGGCCACTCTAGAGCCTTCTCGATTCTTCTCCGCCACCGCCTTACTTCCCACTATCTCAGCCGTCCTTCACCACCGACTTAACTCCGCTTGATCTCGTTCGTCCGCTTCTAACCGCCGGCCACTCTCTCCACTGCTATAAATAGACCCTCTCACCTCCTTCTTCTTCATCACTCATCATTCTGGCGAAGCTCTGCCAAAATCCATCATCCGCCTCCTCTTTTCTTTTCGTCCGAGCTCTCGGCCATGGCGACATGGCTCTCCGGCATCGGCAACGAGTTGACAACAGCCGATCTCGTTTCCTAGACGTCAGATTGGTGTTCAATCCTTCACAACAGCAAGGTCATGACCGCAGCTGCGTCATCCATTTCCTTCCTCGATCCATTCTTCTTTCTCCTTCCGGTCTTGTGTTCCTAGCCATAGCAGACGGAGCGTCTGGTCAGACTTTACAGTAAAGACGAAGAGTCCTTGTTTGACGAAACGGTGACGTAAGGAGCAAGTGGTGTCCAGCAGCGTGCAGTGATTCGACGAACAGCGGTGAGTTGATTTTCTCCTTGTTGAATTATCCTAATTGATCGAATCAATCTCTAATGGATTGGCTTCTTTGTCCTCCAATCGATCGATTGGATTATTGGTATTGTAGCCATGGCAGTATCTCCATCGAACAGAGCACGACGAGGTGAACCATTGTGATCAACCATTCGATTCTCATTTGGTGAGTTCATCTTCTAATGATTCGATCCTCGGTGACTTCTTCCAATCTGTGGAATTTTTTCTAACACTACTGTTCTTTTCAGTATGTGTAAGTCTTCACCATGAGCGATCAAAATTCATCATTTCCGTAAAGATCATTCTTGTTTAGAGATTTCTGATCTCTGTGCACCGATCACAAGAGAGTGATATTGGTGAGTCTTTTGATTACTTATTTTCCTTTGTTTCAATACTTCTTTTCCCTTTCTCAGTTTTTTGATTCGATAATAGAAGGATCGATACTATTTTCAATTCTTGACCATGCATATGTTCGATGGAATGCTCCTAACAGCCTCGCTGTCGATTTGGACACAAGGATACGGAGTTGGACACAGATACGTGTTCTTGATTGGCTCAACATTATTACACGAATAAATTTTGTTGGGTTTTGGTCTTTTTCAAAGTGAATTTTAGTTCCACATCGGCTAGACCAAAGGACTTGTATCTCTATATATTAGCTTTGCTAGTTTAGAGATGCACATGTGGTGTGGAGGTGCACATGGATGTGCCATGTGGGGTTGTTTTTCTAAAGAGAAAAAGGCTAAATCAACAATTGAAATCATTCATGCTTTTTGCTCTTGGAAAATTTATTTCCATGGGAGCTAAGCCCCGTAGGGGCTTAGCGACTCGGACTCGGGCTCATGGGCTCATGAGGCGTAATGTAGCGTTTTGTTGGCGCACTTTGCACTTAGCACGTCGCATAGTGCGCGAGCCACTTGCGCTGCCACGTTGCGCGCCACAAGGTCACGTACCCTAGTTGGCACAAGTGCCTCAGTGCGCGGAGTGCAAGGTGCGCGGGGTGTGCGCAGTTGGCGCAACTTGCAGCAGAACGTGCGTTTGCACGTTCTGGGCGGTTGCTACATGTTCGGGGTGGTTTTTACCATGTCCCTAACTTTGTGGCAACCGAGCAGTTGTTGCAGGGCCTATATAAGGCATCCTCTCTCTCACAAGAAAAGATATACAAGTAAAAGAAGTCTCCACAGAAAGTTTACGAAGTGTTTTTTTAACACAAGTAAACAGAGAATTCAGAAGTGTTCTTTAACACAATTCTGATCGGAATTTGCTTGCGAATTCCAGCAGCCTTCGAGAGAGAGGAAAGACGCCGCACCAGCGTTGCTTTTGCACGGGAGTTCGTGTCCATCCGAGGAGTCAGAAGAGCAGGAGTGTTCCAAGTTCTCCGACGAACTTGCTGGTTCCAGGAAGCTGTTCGTATATGACGAATAAAACTTTGAGTAACGGTGATTATTCACCCCAGCAGGAGTTCTTCCATCTTTCGTCAGTCACCTTTTTCGTTGCTGCCAGTAATTCTGATTGTATCTTCTTTTTAGAAGTACTACGATCGATTGCTGTTGATTACGAAATCTTTTTAGATTCTCGTAATTAAGGATCACCTTCCTTGAAGTGTTGATTTGAAACATTGTCTTTACAATCGTTTCATATTCTCAAGTTTTTCATCGAAAATTGTGCCCTGGCACTAACAATCTCAAAGCTTTATTGCTACGATGGAAAACTTTAATGCTTCACTCCTCAATACTGACTTTTGTAAGTTAGAAAAGTTTGATGGAGAGCATTATCAAGTCTGGAAGAAGAAGGTTTATCTCACTCTTCAACTCAGAGACGTTGATCACGTGCTTCTTGAAGAGGAACCTACCGTTCCAGATACTGGGTCTGCTGCCGCAATCACTACGGCTACTAAACTTCAAGCCAAGTGGAGAAGGGAGAAGCATTTGCAGGCTGCTTATCCTGAATGCTATGGAAGATTCTCTAGCAGAATCTTACAGTAAAAAACTAATTGCCAGAGACATATGAGAGTCTCTGGAGAAACTGTACGAAGAAGACAAGAACAGGAGCAAGATATTTGTGGTTAAAAAATATCACAAATGGCTCTTTGAGGACGAGAAGTCCATGTTGCCGCAGGTAAAAGAATTTCTGAAGCTGCGACAGAAGTTGAAAGACGAGACGATGCCCCTCCCTGAAAGTTTGTTGTTGGAGGTATTGTCTCAAAGCTCCCCGCTGGGTGGAGTAAGTTCTATGCAAACATGCATAGGAAGAAGCTTGAGATCAGCCTTGAAGATCTCTTGCAGGAAATCTATGTTGAGGACCAGATGCGGGCTCAACTGAAGGTGGACGCACTGTCCAAGCAATTGGCTAACGCCAATCTGGTTCATACCAAGGAACCAAGGGGAAAGCAGGCGGCTTCCCACAGCAAGAAGAAGGACCCTAACAATTTGAACGTGAAGGGGACTTCCTTCAAGCGAAAGAAGGCAAAGTCTCAGATACCTTGTTTCAAGTGTGGCAAGAAGGGCCACTTCAAAAGTGAATGCAAAACAAAGACCAAGCAATCAGAGCAAGGAGAGCCTAGTAAGGTATCTATGATCACTGACATTGTTGCTATGATTGTGCAGGTTGATGCGGTAGGGACTGACTCTGACTGGTGGGTAGACACTGGAGCCTCCTGCTATGTCTGCTCCCGTAAAGAGTGGTTCACCACCTACACAACTACTTCTGAAGTGGTTATGATGGCGAACCAGGCACAAGCTGAAGTGCTCGGGATCGGGACGGTGGTGTTGAAGCTGACTTCGAGGAAGTCTCTGACGCTTCAAGGCGTGAAGCACGTACCTGCTATCGCCAAGAACCTGATCTCAGGAGGCCTACTCTGCAACGCAGGCCTCAGGATGGACATCAATGCTGGCCAGATGGTGATGTCTATCAAGGGAACATATTTCGGGAAAGCTTTTTATACCGAAGGAATGTTCAAAATTCAGCTTGTAAATCAGTCCAATGTAATTAATGTGATTAATGAAATCACTCCTTCTGCTTATACTCTTGAGTTGTGGCATAATAGGCTAGGACATGTTCATTGTAAACGAATAAACAAAATGTCTAGTCTAGGACTTATCTCCAAGTGTGGGGGTAAGGTAGAGAAATGTGAAGTTTGTGCTCAAACAAAGATCACAAGAAAACCCTTTCCTCTGGTTAATCGAAGTACAGATCTTCTGGAGTTGGTACACTCCGATATCTGTGATTTCAAACAGTTCTCTACAAAGGCCGGGATGAAGTATTTCATAACATTCATCGATGACTTCTCCAAGTATGCGTTCGTCTACTTACTGAAGGCTAAAGACGAAACATTCGAGAAGTTCAAGGAGTTCAGAGCCGAAGCTGAGCGGCAGACTGGACAACAACTCAAAAGAATAAGAAGTGATCGAGGTGGGGAGTACAGGTCTCATGAATTCGCATCGTTCTGCAAAGAACATGGAATTGTCAATGAGACTACGGCTCCGTACTCTCCTCAATCAAACGGAGTAGCAGAGAGGAAGAACAGAACGTTAACAGAAATGATTAACTCAATGTTGTTGACTGCTGGCCTTCCTAAGTGCTACTGGGGAGAAGCTGCATTGACGGCCACTTTTATTCTAAATAGAGTGCCTCATGCAACTTCAGACGTTACTCCTCATGAACTCTGGTTCAAGGTCAGACCTAACTTGAATGTCATTCAAGTGTGGGGGTGTCTGGCATATGTCAAGCTTCCAGATCTGAAGATTCAGAAGCTTGGGACAAGGACTACTAAGACAATCTTCTTGGGGTACGCCGAGAAGAGTGATGCTCGAAGATTTCTTGATATTGAGTCAAATCATATCATTGAATCTCGCGACGCAGAATATTTTGAAGACAAATTTGTAAGGCACAAAAATATTGTTCTTGCGGATGTACTGGAGAACAATGAGGGTGCGCAGAAAACTGAAGTCTTCAATGAAGATGTGGTCCAAGAAGATGTTGTCGTTGAAACAACGATTGAACCAGAACAAGCTGAGCCGTCAGCTAAGCGTATGAAGAGGCCGAAGGACTTCGGAAGTGACTTTGTCACCTATCATGTGGAAGCTGATACGCTTACCTATGATGAGGATGAAGACCAGAGACACGATTTTCTGGAAGGAGGCGATTGACAATAAAATTGATTCCATCACCTCAAATAACACTTGGGTGTTGGTTGATCTTCCTGAAGGAGCGATACCCATCGAATGCAAATGGATCTTCAAGAAGAAGATGAAAGCAGACGAAATTATTAACAAGTTCAAGGATAGGATGGTAGCCAAGGGGTTTTCTCAGAAGCAGGGGATTGACTACTTTGACACGTATGCTCCAGTAGCCCGGATGACCACTATCAGAATGTTGATTGCTCTTGCAACAATACATAAGATGGTGATCCATCAGATGGATGTAAAAACAGCTTTCCTAAATGGCGAGCTGACCGAAGATATATACATGCAACAGCCAGAGGGATTTGTCGTCAAGGGTCTTGAAGACAAAGTTTGCAAGTTGGTAAAATCTCTGTACGGTCTTAAACAAGCTCCCAAGATGTGGCATGAGAAATTTGACAAAGTTATAAGGTCAAATAGCTACATGGTCAGCGAGACGGACAAGTGTGTTTACACGAAGTTCGCTAATGGAAGAGGTGTGATCGTTTGTCTGTACGTGGACGACATGCTTATCCTAGGTACGGATATGAGCTGTGTCACGGAGACAAAGAAATTCATCTCGAGCAAGTTCAGTATGAAGGACTTGGGGGAAGCTGATGTGATCTTAGGGATCAAGATCATCCGGACAGACACTGGACTAGCGTTGTCACATTCTCATTATATTGAGAAAATGATCACTCGTTATGGGTATCGGGATCTTCCAGGGATTGATACGCCGTGCAGGTGTGATCTGAAGCTGAAGCCTAATTCAGGGAAAAGCGTCAGGCAGCTGGAGTATGCAAGCGTAATCGGAAGTTTGATGTATGCTACTACTGCCACAAGGCCTGACATAGCTTTTGCCTTGGGAATGCTGAGTCGTTTCACAAGCAACCTAGGTGTTGAACACTGGAAAGTTGTGAAACGGGTTATGAGATATCTCAAGAAAACTCAGACATATGCACTGTACTACAGTGGAGATCCGCCGGTAGTAGAAGGCTTCAGTGATGCCAGCTGGTGCTCAGAGGTGGAGAGCGAGAGGTCCACAGGTGGATTCATTTTCACAATGAGTGGAGCTGCTATATCGTAGAAATCGAAGAAGCAGACTATGCTCTCGCGGTCATCCATGAAATCTGAGTTCTTTGCACTTGATACCGCAGCCGAGGAAGCAGAATGGCTTCGGGAGCTCATGTATGATCTTCTAGTGGTTGGGGCGCAAATACCGACGATACCGATATACTGCGACAACCAGGCGACTGCGGCGGTGGCATCAAATGATCTCTTCAACGGGAAGAAGAGGACTGTGCGGTTGAAGCACAGGGCAGTACACGATCTTATCAAGAGAGGTGTTATTGTAGTGATTGATGTTCGGAGTCAGGAGAACCTGGCGGATCCGTTCACCAAGGGCCTTAAGCGCCAGCTGGTCGATGACACAGCTTGTAAAATGGGCTTGAAGGCATTCTGATATTGTATTATTGTATTCATACCATAAAGTTTTATGCTAATAGTTCAAAGAGAAATCTACTAGGCATCTAGCTTTTGGTTCAAGGGAGGATCACTAATCGGAAGAATATCAGGAACGGTGGGTACATGTTCTATTGGGCATGGAGAGGTTACGTACCTACAACCACTGTTGTCTACTGTTGTTTTCTGCGGAAAACAGATCCTGTGGGAAGGTTGGCTTAAATGCCTTCATGAGTTCACAGGCAGAGTGAATGCCCGGTGTGCTTTACAGGAAGCACGGTAGAGCAGCACTACAAGGAGTGAAACTTCATGCTACAGTGGGGTGACTCCACAATGAGGTTCCTATATGTGGGGTGCTGCCCAGGAATAGGATAAAGCCTCGGCTTTGCAGGCCAAGTCACAGCGACGCAGCACCGCAAATAGGCAGTTAGCCTAATGTTGTATGTTAAAATAAAGAGGGATGTAGTCAGCACTACAAAGAGGAGGAGTTTCTCATGTTACAGTGGCACGACACCACGATGAGGTACCCGGTTAGGGATAAAGCTTCGGCCTTGCAAGTCATGTCGTTGCGACGTAACACCGCAAGGGAGCCTAAGACTTCATGCTGGGTAGTTTGGCACTACAAAGAGGCGGTTGCCTCATGCTACAGTAGTATGACACTACGATGAGGTTTCCGGTACGGGGTAAGGCCTCGGCTTTAAGCCATGTCATAGCGTCGTAGCACCGCAAGGGAAGCGCAAAGCGCTTTATGCCAAATCTCTTTATAATGAACTCACCTATAGTGTATGGACAGAGATATTAGGCCGTCTCTTGAGGGTAAACTTGTAGACGCCCAAAAGTATACACTGAAACCAGGCTGGCATAGGGCCTTTAATGTGTAGCCAGAAGCACATGTAACTGCATTATGTGAGTGGGAAGAATTTCAGCTATGATGCAGAATTCAAGGCTTAGTTCATTATGTGAGTTTGAACCATGCAGAAAGATTCAAGTCGTCAGCGACATCTCTCCTAATGCATGATGGACAGTTACTGTGGGGAACACTTATACTCATATATAGAGATATGTGGGGGATTGTTGGGTTTTGGTCTTTTTCAAAGTGAATTTTAGTCCCACATCGGCTAAACCAAATGACTTGTATCTCTATATATTAGCTTTGCTAGTTTAGAGATGCACATGTGTTGTGGAGGTGCACATGGGTGTGCCATGTGGGGTTATTTTTCTAAAGAAAAAAAGGCTAAATCAACAATTGAAAGCATTCATGCTTTTTGCTTTTGGGAAATTTATTTCCATGGGAGCTAAGCCCCGTAGGGGCTTAGCGACTCGGACTCGGACTCGAACTCGGACTCGGGCTCATGGGCTCATGAGGCGTAATGTGGCATTTTGTTGGCGCACTTTGCACTTAACACGTCAGCATCGTCGCATAGTGCGCTTTAGTTGCACTCGTTGCGCGAGCCACTTGCGCTGTCACGTTGCGCGCCACAGGGTGCGCGACCAGGGTGCGCGCCAGGTTGCGCACAGGTTGCGCCTGTTGCGCACGTTGCGTACGTTGCGCAAGTTGCGCGCGTGGCGCACGTTGCGCGAGTGGCGCAAGGTGGCGCAGGTTGCGCAGTGGTGCAGTGCGCGCAATGGTGCAGGTTGGCGCAAGTGGCTCAGTGCGCGGTGTGCAAGGTGTGCGGGGTGTGCGCAGTTGGCGCAACTTGTAGCAGAACGTGCGTTTGCACGTTCTGGACGGTTGCTACATGTTCGGGGTGATTTTTACCATGTCCCTAACTTTGTAGCAACCGAGCAGTTGCTGCAGGGCCTATATAAGGCATCCTCTCTCTCACAAGAAAAGATATACAAGTAAGAGAAGCCACCACAGAAAGTTTACGAAGTGTTTTTTAACACAAGTAAACAGAGAATTCAGAAGTGTTCTTTAACACAATTCTAATCGGAATTTGCTTGCGAATTCCAGCAGCCTTCGAGAGAGAGGAAATGCGCCGCACCAGCGTTGCTTTTGCACGGGAGTTCGTGTCCATCCGAGGAGTCAGAAGAGCAGGAGTGTTCCAAGTTCTCCGACGAACTTGCTGGTTCCTGAAAGCTGTTCGTATAGGGTGAATAAAGCTTTGTGCAACGGTGATTATTCACCCCAGCAGGAGTTCTTCCATCTTTCGCCAGTCACCTTTTTCATTGCTGCCAATAATTCTGATTGTATCTTCTTTTTAGAAGTATTACGATCGATTGCTGTTGATTACGAAATCTTTTTAGATTCTCGTACTTAAGGATCACCTTCCATGAAGTGTTGATTTGAAACATTGTCTTTACAATCGTTTCATATTCTCAAGTTTTTCATCAAAAACTGTGCCCTGGCACTAACAAATTTTTGGATGAACTGATAATCGAGTAATCATGTCGTGTTGGGGGTACTTAGGAGTCTACGTTTTACTTCAAAAGGTTTGTGTCCGATTGTTGAGAGTTGACGTTTGGACACGGCTAGTTGGTTCGAGTGAACAGCCCTGTAGCCGATTAAAATTGGAGTTATTGCTGAACAGAGAGTTTGAGTTCAAGATGTCAGACTGAGTATGGGAAAGACTGTATCAGTGTTGCAATAGTTTTGTGTTCTGTCCTTGTAATTTGAATGTCCTATTAGCCGTTGGAGTATTAGGGTTGTTTTGCTGGCTTAATCTATTTTGACTAGATCGGTCATAAGACTAGGCTATGCTTTGGTGGGCTATATATTGGTCTAGCCTTTGGACCAGATGATAGGGTTTTTTTTACACTCTTGCATATGATTTTTGGATCAGTAATAAGTTAGCAGCATCTGTGAAGGTTTTACTATGGGCAATTGTGGGGTTATGATAATAATTTGGACTATTGGGCCAACCTTGTTGGCCGAACCACATATGTTCTTATACTGAATGGCTGTAGGCAGATTGTTAAAATAAATAAGTTTTGGTTGGGTTTGAAATAGGGATTTGTGAGTATTTAGTCCAAGGATAGATTAGAACATTAGAATTTCTTTAGAATATTCTAAAAGAATTTTTCCTATTTTAGGTGATTAGAAGATTGACATTTCTCAGGAAGAAGGCAAGTACTTGTACTCAATCAACACATTGCATGCATACCAAATTGCACATAATTCTTGCACTTTATTTTATTTGCTTGCATGTCATCGTGTCATGTCGTGTCGGGGTGGGAAGAACATTATAGGGCTTGTAGTCATCTAAGTCTGGGCGTATACCTTATTGTTAGTATAGGCACGATATACCTTATATTTTTATTTGATGGCTAGCATATCGTTGCCCTATACAGTTTGCATGTTTACTTGACTGCTAGTATATAGTACACGATATGCCTTACACTAGACATGACTGATAGTATATCGTTGTTATATATCCTTGATAGTGTAGCGTACATGGTATACCTTACACCTGTACATGTCTGCTAGTATACCATTACTCTATACTCTTGACTTGATAGCCCTACATGCTTGACGGTGTTCTTATGCATGATTCATATAGTTAGTGCATATGTTTGTTATTTCCTTTACTTATCATTAGTTCATGTTATTTCCTTTGATATTCTGTCGTGATTGGTTGAGCTACTATATACTTTGCTCTTTTCCTGACAGGATCGTTGATTACATGTGAGACTGCTCATGTAGGGACTATGACCAACAGGGAGACCTAGCAGCGGACCTTACTCTGGATGCTCAGCAGGATTATATTCTTTGCCTTTAGATGACTGTATAGGATTGATATGTTGTATTGAGATTGAGGATGTAGCAGACTTAGATAGGTTTTATCTTTCATTACTGGTTTTGTACCCGGACATTCATGTAAAAGGCTGTAATAACTGCTGAATAGTGATATGTGACGGATAGTAGTACTATATTCGTGTTGAGATTATAAGATTTCTGGATAATGACTAGACTAGACGGCTGACTACCGCTATCAGCGACAGTGTAGGTCGGGCATGACTCGATTCGTACCCAAATATTCGGGGGCGGGTCGTGACATATTTTTGTGGTGGCCTACGTAGGTCTTAGGAAATTTATCACAGCATAGGACCGTTATGATATATTTTTCTAATATTCTGTCTTAACTTTTTTTGCTCACACACACAGTACACAAACAGTCATTGATGGTGCTTTTCCTACCATTTCAGAAAATGGCCAAGGGAAAGAAGGACCATCAGCCGCGTGACCGCACTCTTAGTCGGGTCAACTCTGTAAGAGGATCGTCTGCCCCACATGTGGGCCCAAAAAATACTGACACCCATACACCATCTCCTACCACGAGAGCTTGCAGCCGATGATCCATCACTATGGGAGGGACTGTCACGACCCAATTCCAATGTAGTGGATCTAGTCGGATCATGTCCAGCCTGCACCGTTGTGAGAAGGCGGTAGTAAGCTGTATCAAGCAGTGAAACACAACATGCAGAAACATCTAACGGAAATAAAATATTTTATTCAACTGGAAAAAAGTCTGGAAATAAAACAAACAACAACAATATTCATTTTATTACAAAAGATTCTGAAAAGGAAAGTAAAGGAAAGTGCTAAGCCAACATTCTAGAATTCAAGGGTTCCTGATTCAGCCTCTGCGGGACCCAAGTCTGTCCCGTAGAAAGTGCAGTAAGGCAGCTTCTCTTCGTCGCAATTACCTAAAAATGTTGGGTCTCCAGTCAGGAGGGAGCAAAAATATATTTCATCCACATCTAGCAATTCTAAATTAATAATAAATGTAAAGTGCGAGACAGTTAAAGAAACAGTATATTTTTGTATTTAATAGTAAAAAGACCAACAAGCAAGATGATGTCAATGTCAAGAATGATGCAATGCTAAGCTAGTTTTGAGTATATAACAGGGCCTATGACCGGCTAGGATAGAGGCAATATGTATACTAACGTTTTGGCCAAAACGAATAGTATACGGTACGGCTCAACCCCCTGTGTGGTAGGGGTTAGCGCGAGACGAGAAACGAATAGTATACGGTACGGCTCAATCCCCTGTGTGGTAGGGGTTAGCGCGAGACGAGAAACAAGCGAGATTTGACTTTGGTCACAAACGTTATACTACTCTCCCAAGCAATCCCCAAGTCAATGAGTCAATGAGTCAATAATCAATAACTAATATATCAAGATAGCCATCCAGCAATCCATTAACCTATGTGGAGTCCGAGAGGAATCCACGGTGAATCAGTGTAACTATACTACATGTAACTAACTGATGCATACATTTAATTATCAAAATAAAATACAGACATGGAATAGATATGCACTTGCCTTAGACTGTTCCTCGGCGTGGCCAGCAACAAGTGGTAACTGCTAGGATTTTAGGGCACATAACCTACAAGATCGTAGTACCAGATTTTTAGTAACTAGAACTACGCATTAATTCTAAAGAACAATGCTAGAGACTAAGTCTGGTAGGTTGGAAAACCTAATTTGGAAAATACTTATATATTTTAAAAGTAGATTTATTACTAAAATAATAATTTTGACAAAATAACTGTTTTTGAATAAAATATAAGTTTTGTCGAAATAATAAATATTAAGAAAACAACTTTTTAATAGTATTTTAGAGATTAACATTTTTATGGAATTTAGGTTTTCCAAAAACTAAAATTTTAATAATATAGAAATTATTTACCAATCAATACTAATAAAACGATTTTTCTTAGAAATCTATTTTTAACCATTTTTCGTAATAAAGGGAAAAATAGCTTTTAATTGCAAAAAATAATACTTTATAAAAATACGGTTTTTACCAAACTAATGATTTAAATTAATAGCAAAATATTTTCGATTATTATTACTAAAAACCATTTTATTTACCAAAATCTATTATTTTAGCAAGTAAAAATCATTTATAGAAATAATATCATTTATATTATTTATTTTAATTATTGAAAGCTTTTAGTATAAAACGTTTTAGGAAAATATATCTATAAGTTTCTAGTGACAAATCAAATACTAATAATATTTTGGTAAACTATTTTATTACTATTTTGAATATAGGCGAAAAATAATATATTTTGGAGTATTAACACAAAAATAGCAGTTTTTAACGAACATTATTTTAATAGAAAAATATCTCATAAAACTCGAAATTATTAGAAAACTAATTATAATTATTTATTTATTTTGAAAGTACAATATTCCAGTTCTTTATTTAATAATTAGAACTTAGGAAAATGAGGTTTACTTGTAGAATATATCTGTAGTGATAGTTCGTTTGAGAAGTTTAATAACGAAAGTGAGTCGTAATTATTAAAATATTAAGTTAAACATAAATTCTTTTCTAAAACACTTATAATACAAAATACTAACTGATTTAATTATGAAGAAATACGTTTTCTTAATTCATTTATAACAAATACGTATTTATGAAAAGAGCTACAATTTATTTAAGAAAATATATTTCGCCAAGAATTCAGTTACAACATTATCGGCCTAATCTATTTAATCAGTACTACAACATTTAGCCAACAATCTATAATTAGTTCTAATTAATTCTAGTTAAATCTAATTTAACTAAACCAGTTATCAACCTAATAACCGAACCAAAACTAATAATAACCAATGTCTGACAGAACCAAAAATCTGTCAAACCCGAAAAAGCTACATGAAAAAAACTCTAACTATGCTACTGGGAGGGACAACTACTCTGATAAGGAACTACCGAAAGATTGAAGACAAAATTGGAAGGGTGGCCTCGAACTTGGATCGCGGTGCGTCATCACCGGCTCGAGAGAGTCTCGGAACACGTCTCTGGATGGGAATGCAGCGGCCAGGGGTGGTCGCGGGACTGACCGCAGATAACGGACAGGTCGAATCTGGCGTGGGGGTGTCGGCTTGCTGGGGTCTCCGTAGGTACGCGTACGAGCTGCGGGAGGCGGAGACGTGGTCGCCGGAGGTCGGTGGCTAGGGCACGCGGAGGCGGCACTGGCCGAGGGTCGGAGGGGTCGTCCGCGGGGTGGCAGCGGTTGGAGGGTGCTGGCCGCGCGGGGGCATGAGTCAGCGGTCAGCCGCGGTGACGAGAGGGGGGGTTTGGAATGGATTTTGGAGTATGGGAAAAGTAGAGAGAATGGAGAGGGGGAAGGGAAGAGATGAGTTTTGTCTCTTTATTTGTTAGTGAAGGTGGAACAAATGAGGTTCTGGTGGTGGTAGTAGGGAGAAGATGATGGAGAGATAAGGGGAAAAGGAAAGGTCAGGAGAGAATTAGGGAATAGTTGGGAACGTGTGAGAGAGGAGTGGTGTTGGTCCATTTGTTTTTTTTAAAATTAAAAGAGTGTTTTACAACCTTCCCTCCTTAGAAATTTTCGTCCTCGAAATTTCAAAGATAAGGGCCGGGGTACAATTAAAATCACTTAGCCTTGCCCAATAACGGGATTTTAAAAACATCAGGCACAATCGAATTCTAGGCATAATCACCAAGTACAATGATAAAATATAGACATGATTAGAATTATCTAGATATGATCTGAGATAGAGTTGGAATATTGTGGTGATCAAAATTATTTTAGGCATGAGTAAAATCTAGGTACGATTAAAATATAATCAAATGATCATAAAATAGGTAAAAAATCAGATGAGGTCTCGTGAAACAGAAAATGCAAGAAAGAAATGAATGCCAACAGTTTATTGAGAAGACATAATATAATAGAATCTTCTAAGATGAGGGACTAAAAATTCTAAATCAAATTGGAATTGGGTATAAGGTTTTTGACTCAGAAAAATCAACAAGTTGTATGATAGTAGGATAATGAGGGTGATTAGAATAATATAGCTATGATAGGAATGTAATCGAATAAGATATTTCCATTGAGGACTAAGTGATGATCAAAGGGGATATAAAGAATATCGTATCACTATTTCAACGGTCAGAAGATAGAAAATGTAGAAGAGAAAAAAAATGACTTACAAGATAACCATCTTACTAATACCCATACAAAAATCAAATTCTAATTCGCTAAACTAGCTAAACTCCCAGTATCTACAGAAAACTAAGGCAGTTTCCAAGGTATTAAAACTAAATCTATGTGGAATCACAAATCATCTAGATCAAATTTCCATCCGTCGTTGTACGTAACTCGTATGCCAAATGTATTTCAAATTTCAAGTATTTCTCTCGATCAAATTATTTTACAGACCTCAATTTCTTATTGTCAGTCATTCTTCCAAAACTGACTACATCAAAGTCACAATCTTCACTTGTTATAGTAAATCCTTAGAAAGTTGATCCATGATCTATATTCGAGAATTTCCAATTCTTGAAATCAATTGACCAAATTATAATCACTAATCAAATTTTAATCTTTAACCATGCACATGTCAATTGTTCTCATCCAAACACATTAGCAAAAATATCACAAAATCTCAATTATTTTTACCATAACTAATATGAGTCTCCAATGTGGTAGAAATTACAAACACAATTGCTCTTTCCAAAGTTGCATGCCAATAGTTTTATCTTAATTTCTCACTGCTTATTCCTTCTCTAGAACCTATCATTCCATTGCTTGTGATATTCCTTCCATGGTTATATTCGTTCCTTCTAGGTACAGTAGTCATCTAATCATAAAAGTTGATTTCCGTCAAGTTTTCCTTTACTTGATCCTCATATTCTCATGTTTATATATTATCCAAATTCACTTCCTCCATGGGAGAATCTTACCAAATCTTAGACTTTCCTCGCTAACTCTACCTACATCTTTCTCTATCTTCCATAACTCTTCTTTAATCATAAAATTCAAAGTTGTCAAATACCTTCATTTGTTTGAATGAGGTTTAGACACTAGTGAGCACTAGTAACAGTTCTAACCCAATAAGCCACAAGTTAAAATATACCACTCTCTCAAGACAAGCTTACTCAAGTTATTCTTCTACCTTTCTACCCTTTAGCTAACTAATATTGATACCAAAGATGCCCTTACTAGAAATGAGATAGGTAACAACCTATGTTTCTCCCGCATATAGCTATACACTATATACATATAGTCATCCATAAGATGTATATCAACAATTTAATATATAAAGATAACCACAACTATCTATAGCTTCCAAAATATGTAACAAAATATATGCAACGCACTAAAGTTGAACCAGGAAAGAGATTGAGCTAATAGAGATCGATATAGTCCTAATAAGTTCTAGGAAAATCAAGTAGAATTTCATAGGAAATCTATTCCTTTAGGCTTGTGATAAGAGATTTATGAAAATAGAGACAACCGCTAGAAATACAAATCCTTTAATCGGGCTAAAGTCAAAATAATTTGATGGTGCTAAAAAGACAACCATGGTATGGATATAGTCTTAATAATATTCAGAAACCAAATATATTCGAAGTCACTTTGCCTCAAATTTATGCTTCGTCAGAGTGCACCTGACTGCAGTGAATTTTTGGCTCCATAACTTGAATAATTATAGGTTACCGAGTAGTTATCAACTTTATCCATTTTATGGCTGAACAACATAGGAGACAAACATGATGCATTTAGGACATAGTCTCAATAATATCCGAAACCTATAACACCTGAAATCACTTCAACTTAGAGTCTATGCCTCGCAAGTGCGCAACTGGCTGCAGTAAACTCACAGTTTCCATAATTCAGATGAATGGTTGCAACGCATATGTGCGAAACCATATTAGGTCAATGAATATTTTCCCAACTTTGTCCATGGGAATTTCAAAGGGATAGCTCGACGATTCAAAAGTTTTCCAATGACTAAAAGAAATTCAATAATAGAATAGAATCAATTCTCTGACCGTTCCTGCTTCATGGTACTCAAGAATTGAGTTTAGAAGTTTTCTAGGCCTTGAATTGATCAAGAAGTTGCTTAGTGGAGGAAATCAACAAATGAGAATACTCTCGGTCTTTGGAATAACTTAGGAAAATATCAATCAATATTGGAATTTATTTTTGAAAAATAATTCCTTTGGAAGATTCGTGAACCAGCGAAGTTGAACCAATTCTTTTGTTAACAATTAACCTTAGGGCTTTATCGTTCCAGAAGAATACGGTACATGATTGATTCCGAGAAAGTCAATTGGAAATAAGATCAAGACAAATGGTTGAATACACTAGTCGTAGAAATACTTTGGGTAGATAAGAGTTTACTAGGTTTGCTAAAGGAGAATTTTGAAACTCTAAATAGTGAATGGATCTAGATTCTAAGTAAATATAGAGAAGTAAGATTTGATCAAACTAATAGAGAAATTGGAAATAGGTTTGCTGAAGAAGGGGATCAAAAAATCTGATATTAATCCACAAATAGCGAAAGAGTGTAGATCCTATGGAATGCTAGAATCTGATAAGGATATGGAGGAAAATAATCCCCGGAAGGCATGGGACACTAAAATATATATAAAATCTAGAAAATAATATAGGCAGTAAAATATGCAATCATATAATTGGCCTAATCTAGGTAAGTTTTGGTATAAACATAAGCAAGGTAACCTACGAAACTATAAGCAAGCAAAAATAGATATTATAAATAAATAATTTCGGTCCTATGTTGTGACAGGGTAAAACTAATCTAGGTGTTCTGATTGTTTCTAGAGTCTGTTTTCCTAAATTCTCATCTAGACCTATGTCAAGTTACAGAACTGCATGTTGGTCTAGACTAAGTTGACCAGACCAATTCATAGAACCGACCTGCATAGGCCACCACTAAAAACATGTCACAACCCGATCCCAATGTAGTGGATCTAGTCGGATCATGCCCAGCCTGCACCGTTGTGAGACGACGGCAGTAAGCTGTATCAAGCAGTGAAACACAACATGCAGAAACATCTAACGGAAATAAAACATTTTATTCAACTGGAAAAAGTTTGGAAATAAAACAAACAACAACAATATTCATTTTACTACAGAAGATTCTGAAAAGGAAAGTAAAGGAAAGTGCTAAGCCAACATTCTAGGGTTCAGGGGTTCCTGGTTCAGCCTCTGCGGGACCCAAGTCTGTCCCGTAGAAAGTGCAGTAAGACAGCTTCTCTTCGTCGTAATTACCTAAAAATGTTGGGTCTCCAGTCAGGAGGGAGCAAGAATATATTTCATCCACATCTAGCAATTCTAAATTAATAATAAATGTAAAGTGCGAGACAGTTAAAGAAACAATATATTTTTGTATTTAATAGGAAAAAGACCAACAAGCAAGATGATGTCAATGTCAAGAATGATGCAATGCTAAGCTAGTGTTTGAGTATATAACAGGGCCTGTGACAGACTGGGATAGAATAGTATACTAACGTTTTGGCCAAAACGAATAGTATACGGTACGGCTCAACCCCCTGTGTGGTAGGGGTTAGCGCGAGAAGAGAAACGAACGAGATTTGGTTTTGGTCACAGACGTTATACTACTCCCCCAAGCAATCCACAAGTCAATGAGTCGATAATCAATAACTAATATGTCAAGATAGCTATCCAGCAATCCATTAACCTATGTGGAGTCCGAGAGGGATCCACGGTAAATCAATGTAACTATACTACATGTAACTAGCTGAAGCATACATTTAATTATCAAAATAAAACGCAGATATGGAATAGATATGAACTTGCCTAAGACTGTTCCTCGGCGTGGCCAGCAACAAGTGGTAACTGCTAGGGTTTTAGGGCACAGAACCTATAAGATCGTAGTACTCGATTTTTAGTAACTAAAACTACGCATTAATTCTAAAGAACAATGCTAGAGACTAAGTCTGGTAGGTTGGAAAACCTAAATTGAAAAATACTTATATATTTTAAAAGTAGATTTTATTACTAAAATAATAATTTTGACAAAATAACCGTTTTTGAATAAAATATAAGTTTTGTCGAAATAATAAATATTAAGAAAATAACTTTTTAATAGTATTTTAGAGATTACATTTTTTAAGGAATTTAGGATTTCCAAAAACTAATTTTTTTAATAATATAGAAATTATTTACCAATCAATACTAATAAAACAATTTTTCTTAGAAATCCATTTCTAACCATTTTTCGTAATAAAGGGAAAAATAGCTTTTAATTGCAAAAAATAATACTTTATAAAAATACGGTTTTTACCAAACTAACGATTTAAATTAATAGCAAAATATTTTCGATTATTATTACTAAAAACCATTTTATTTACCAAAATCTATTATTTTAGCAAGTAAAAATCATTTATGGAAATAATATCATTTATATTATCTATTTTAATTATTGAAAGCTTTTGGTATAAAATGTTTTAGGAAAATATATCTATAAGTTTCTAGTGACAAATCAAATACTAATAATATTTTGGTAAACTAATTTATTACTATTTTGAAAATAGGCAAAAATTAATATATTTTGGAGTATTAACACAAATATAGCAGTTTTTATCGAACATTATTTTAATAGAAAAATATCTCATAAAACTCGAAATTATTAGAAAACTAATTATAATTATTTATTTATTTTGAAAGTACAATATTCCAGTTCTTTATTTAATAATTAGAACTTAGGAAAATGAGGTTTACTTGTAGAATATATCTGTAGTGATAGTTCGTTTGAGAAGTTTAATAACAAAAGTGAGTCGTAATTATTAAAATATTAAGTTAAACATAAATTCTTTTCTAAAACACTTATAATATAAAATACTAACTGATTTAATTATGAAGAAATACGTTTTCTTAATTCATTTATAACAAATACGTATTTATGAAAAGAGCTACAATTTATTTAAGAAAATATATTTCGCCAAGAATTCAGTTACAACATTATCGGCCTAATCGATTTAATCAGTACTACAACATTTAGCCAACAATCTCTAATTAGTTCTAATTAATTCTAGTTAATTCTAATTTAACTAAACCAGTTATCAACCTAATAACCGAACCAAAACTAATAATAACCAAAGTCTGACAAAACCAAAAATCTGTCAAACCCGGAAAAGCTACATGACAAAAACTCTAACTATGCTACTGGGAGGGACAACTACTCTGATAAGGAACTACCGAAAGATTGAAGACGGAATCTGAAGGGTGGCCTCGGACTCGGATCGCGGTGCGTCGTCACCGGCTCGAGAGAGTCTCGGAATGCGTCTTTGGATGGGAACACAGCGTCTAGGGGTGGCCGCAGGACTGATCGCGGATTGCGGACAGGTCGGATCCGGCGCGGGGGTGTCGGCCTGCTGGGGTCACCGTAGGTACGCTTACGGGCTGCGGGAGGCAGAGGCGTGGTCGTCGGAGGTCGGTGGCTAGGGCACGCGGAGGTGGCACTGGCCGAGGGTCGGAGGGGTCGTCTGCGGGGTGGCCGCGGTTGGAGGGTGCTGGCCGCGCGGGGGCGTGCGCCAGCGGTCAGCTACGGTGACGAGAGGGGGGTCTGGAATGGATTTTGGAGTATAGGAAAAGTGGAGAGAATGGAGAGGAGGAAGGGAAGAGATGAGTTTTGTCTCTTTGTTTGTTAGTGAAGGAGGAACAAATGAGGTTCTGGTGGTGATAGTAGGGAGAAAGATGATGGAGAGATAAGGGAAAAAGGAAAGGTCAGGAGAGAATTAGGGAATAGTTGGGAACGTGTGAGAGAGGAGTGGTATTGGTCCATTTGGTTTTTTTTTTAAAAAATTAAAAGAGGGTTTTACAGGGACCCAGATGCATTAGTTGATCCATGGACTACTTGAGGCTTAGACATCACAGATCCAAAGTCTATTGGATGCCCAGAGAGAGCAAACTATTATTCTTTGAGAGGGTATATAGAGACTAGTGACTCCTCTCCCACCGCCTCCACCACTTCCTCAGACCATTTCCCTGACCACATCACAGACTTCTATTCCACCACCTACCAAGATTCCACCTCCACTACCTATTCAGATTCAGATCACTCCTATTCAGACTCAGACCACTTATATCCATCATAGAGAGGGTTCTATCTTGGACTTCAAGAGGATGGCACCTCGTGAGTTTCTGGGCACCGAGGGCATTCTCTATGCCGATGAGTGGTTAGAGGACATAGAGAGAGTGTTACGTCTATCTTGTCTACCAGAGGACCTTAAGATAGAGGCAGTAGGGCTACAGATGCATGACTTAGCTCGTACTTGGTTTCGAAGCGAGCCTCAATTGCGGCACCCGGACTTACCTGGGATCAGTTTGTGGAAATCTTGAAGGAGAAGCTTTTCCCCGTTGTAGCTAGAGAGGCTTTGGAGAGGCAGTTTCAGACCCTTAAGCAGGGGACCCGCTCGGTTGATGAGTACGCAGCGGAGTTCGGATGGCTTAGCTAGTTTACTGAGGGTAGGGCTAGAGACCCAGATGTTAGAGCCTAGATGTTCCGTCAGGGATTGAACCATGAGCTTCGTATCTTGGTTACGGCCAATGGTGTGAGAACTTATGCTGGAATGATTACTAGTTCTCAGTGGTTGGAGATTAACCTAAACCTCCGTCTGAAGAGAGACCGTGACACAGTTAGAGGAGCTAGCCACTCGGGACCACCCAAGCGTTCCAATACCCAGACGAGGACCTTACACCCCAGTTACCCACTAGATCCCCAGTTCAGCAGAGGCAGACTGTGCACATTCCTACTTGCAGCTATTATCAGAAGAAGGGACATAGCTGGGAGGTTTGCCGTCGGTGCTTGGGATAGTGTTTGCTTTGTGAAGGGACTGATCATCAGGCTAGGGATTGCACCGCTCCTCGACCAGCAGTAGGCCCAGTTCTACCGCAGAGAGGCCCCATAGTTACACCCACTAGACTTCCACCGAGAGGGCCACCTCTGCCTACTCAGTAGCAGCGGTTCGCCTAACATCAGCAGAGAGGTAGACCGCCACAAGGTAGAGCCTTTGCTATGGCTACCGAGGAGGCAGAGCTGGTAGCAGATGTGATCACAGGTAGCATATTGCTTTATTCCTTCCCCGCCACTACACTGTTTGATTTTGGAGCATCCCACAGTTTTATATCACTTGAGTTCATGCATAGACAGCACATCATACCTGTATTTACTAGGAGGAGTTCTAGAATCCTAACCGGTGGCGGTATAGTACCAGTCAGTGATATTTGTGATCGTCCGATTAGCATAGCCGGGAGAGAGTATAGGACCCAGCTCCTCATAAAGCCACTTCTGGGATTCAATGTAGTCCTCGAGATGGATTGGTTGAGTGAGCATTATGCCTTTATATATTGCCATCAGGGGAAGGTTATATTCAAGCCGCCAAAAGAGTTACCATTTAAGGTCATCAGGAGTATTACAGAGGGATCAGAGGGAGTCAGCTTCGGAGTAGTTATGGAAGAGAAGCCTCTACCGCGCCCCATCATAGCAGAGTTCCTAGATGTTTTCTTCGAAGATTTGCCGGGATTTCTACCAGATCGAGATATCGAGTTCAGTATAGACTTAGTTACTGGATCAGCACCAGTTTCCTAGAATTGCTATAGTGTCAATCCTAAGGAGGCAATGGAGATGAAGGCACATATTGACGAGTTAGAAGGGAAGGGTTTCATTCGATCGAGTGCTTCACCTTGGGAAGCACCGGTACTATTTATGCCCAAGAAGGATGGGACTGTCAGGTTGTGCATAGACTACAGAGCCCTCAACAATATCACCATCAAGAACAGATATCCTTTGCCTAGGATTGACGAGCTATTTCATCAGTTGAGTGGAGCCAAGGTCTTCTCCAAGATAGACCTTTGATCCGGGTATCACCAAGTAAAAAGCAGGGAGTAGGATATCCCTAAGACTGCTTTCAATACCTAGTATGGACAGTATGAGTTCTTGGTCATGCCATTTGGACTCATTAATTCCCTAGCCGTCTTTATGAACCTTATGTATTCATTGATGATGGTATTCATTGATGATATCTTGATATATTCCAAGACTCCAAAAGAGCACGATGAACATTTGAGGATAGTGTTGGAGACTTTGAGAAAGGAGAAATTATATGGAAAACTCTCAAAGTATGAGTTCTTCTTAGACAGAGTGGAGATTTTGGGGCATGTAGTAACTGGGAGGGCATAGCAGTGGATCCTAAGAAGATCGAGACAGTGAAGGCATGGACTACTCGCAGTTTAGTTGCAGAAATCATAAGCTTCTTGGGCCTAGCCGAATATTACAGGAAGCTTGTACAAGACTTCGCCAAGATTACAAAACCAATGACCAGGCTCACAAGGAAGGATGAGGAGTTTATATGGACATAGGCATGTCAGGCAGCCTTTGAGGAATTGAAGAGCAGATTAACTTCGGATCCAATTCTAGCCTTGCTATCAGGATCACGAGGGTTTTCTATCTATAGTGATGCTTCAGGAAAAGGCTTAGGCTGTTGGTTTGGGTCGGCTTGGGGAAGTCTCGGGTTTGGGGAGTTGGTTTCTGTTAGTTTTTTTCTTTTTCTTTTATTCTTTTATTCTTTCTTTTACTATTTCTTTTCTCTCTCTCTCTATATATTATATATATATATATATATATATATATATATATATATATATATATATATATATATATATATTGTTTTGTTTTTTTTCCAGCACGTGCGGGCTCAGCTAAATCGTGTATCTCCCCGCACACAATTTTTAGCCGGTCGTCATGTCGCTTCGGACTTTTCGTGCGGATCTTGTCCGCACTAGCTTTTTTCATCATAGCCCCACACGTATGTCTCGCGCACTTTGCGCGCTCCAGAGCCTCACGGGACGGCCGACGTCTTTCAACGCCGGTAACTCAACGCCTCGCTTCGCCCACGATGTTGAAGGCGGCCCCGACGTCTTCCCGACCCCTACTACAGCCGATGTCGCCCAGCCACCCGCTCTATGCGCATGACGCCCTTACGACGTCTTCTCGATGCCCATAGGGCGTCGCACGACGGGCCGCATGGTCGGTCGTCGTTTATACCCGTGGTAGAATGGTGTCGATCCTCGACCGCCCGTACGGTGCCCTAGTCGTTGAGTTTTCATGCACGGGGCACCCCATTCTGTCCCACGCCAGTTCAGATCGTGGCCATTTTTCGTCAGTCCTCTGACGTTGTGGATGCCCCCACATCGCACAGGCCAGGCTCATCATCGCCCTATATAATATATAACTTCATATACGTATTTACAACCATTATACATATACCTACATATTTTTACATATACATGTATACATATAGAATGACTTATTTACACGTAATAGATTAATACAAAAATAATCTAATCTATCATAAATCCTACTCCTATGTTACATCATACTCCTATGTCACGTAATTTTTATGATAAATAAATGAATGAATAAAGAAATAATAACTGGATAGAATGACATAAAATACTAAAGATTTGGAAGATAATATTATATACCAGTCTATACCTATATATATAATGCATAGATCTATTTAATATTGAAATAACTTTTAGATTATACCTATAACAACTATTTAATATCAAAATATACATACAACAACGTTTAATATCAAAATATTAGTCCATTAAAATAAAATACAAAATATATGCATATACATAAAATATATCCACATAGGCGTCTTCCTGCACATGACATCTCTACTTGGGCTTGGATTGGTTTGGGTCCAGTCTGGACTAGTTTGGTACAACCGAATTTCCTAAAAGTCAATAATTTTAATAATAAATAATTAAATTATTTATAGGGGTTAAGTCGCAACTTGGCCTAGTTATCCTAGTTAGATCACACATATGGCTTGGCCTTCCCTACCATGGCTAACACATAGTCAAAACACTCGATTACCCTCTCCGTGCCACAATTCATATTCATCTTGTACTCCAAATCCTAACCATGACTAAAGCATTCTATCATAATAACTAATTAATTAAATATTTAACAAAAATCCATAAATTACCATTTAATTCAAATAAATAATAAAAAAAATATTTTCAAGATTTTGGGAAGAGGGGTTACAGAGAGTCCCTACAAATGTTAAAGAGAATGCATAGGCCTTAGTTGACGTAAAGTTATATTGAAGATTAAAATTGTTTTGAGTTTATTGCTTGGTTATTAGTATTCTTACTTAATATGCAGCAAAACTTTATTGTTGACCCACGAGCTAAAAAAAATTGATGCAAACGATGGGTGTTGCAACAAAGTCATTTCTGCATAGTTTAACAGACTATGTTCTTGCAAATAAGGACGACCTTGCTATTTTGAAATATCCACCTCCAATGTATAGTTTTATCCATCAAACTCAATGGAGCAAGTTTGTGACATCTAGACTTTCAGAGGACTTTCAGGTATCGGTCTCGAGAATTTGGTTAACTTGTCTACTTCATAAGTTGTTACTTATCATATGTTGCTTATGATTTCAGAACCTTCGTATAGAGCAACAAAATAGAAGAGGCAGACATGTATACAACCATAGGCTAGGTCGAAAAGGTTATACGGGTTTAAGAGAAGAAATAGTAAGTAATCTGAACTCTGATACAACTCTTTGAAACAAGTGATGGATTCAATGCAAATGTGTACACTCACCTATGTTCATTTTTATGATAAAAACAAAAAAAGGATGCAACGTATACTGAGGAGGAAGTTGGCTGCTGCCTTTTTTGGAAGCTAGCCCGAAAAAAGCAAAAAAAGTCTACAAGAAAGTCTACAGGGAATGCCGATGCTAGTGAACATGCTGGAGATGATTCTGTTTCGATGGTTTATGATCCAGCTACTCAAGCAATGGTGGATAAGATGTAAGAAAGTCTCAACTTTAGTTCAATTTCATAAAATTCACTAAGTTTCATTGTTGTGCACTGGTTTAATCTACTACCGGTGTGTTCATTCTTGGTCTTGCACTGGTACTTCACAAACTGCGATACTGTACTGGTTAAAGAATTACTCCATTAACTGATACCTATCGATTAGATTTAGATATCTGCATTTTGATGTTTTACACCCTTTAATAACATAACACTCTAGTGGGTAAATTACTGCACAGTAGATCATTGGAATGGGTTATTGTCTAAACCTATCTATATTTTTTTAGGATGAAGTGAAGAAAAAAATTTCTTATGGCGAGTTGTTTATTCCTGTGAATCGTGATGCTCTTTGTTATGCAATGGAGAAGCCCGAGCACAGTGGTCGTGTTATGGCCATGGGTAAATATGTCACCCCAAGCTCTTATTTCCACACTTCTAAAGCTCCAATTGGTTGGGAGGAGAAACAAAAGTTGCTCGAGAGATTGAGAGAAAAAACTAGATGATAAGCAAGTTAATGACACAGGTGAACTGTGGTACACCAATATCAGATACTGGTTCCAATTTCCCGGTAACCAGATCCTCAATTCCTCCAATGCATCCCATCAATGCATCGAGTTAGCTTTCGAAGGATAACAGAGGCTAAGTCGTATGAGAAAGGTCTAATTTCATCCCCTTAGCTAGCATTATGAATTTAAGTGCTAACATTTTCCAACTTTTCTGATACGGTTGTAAATGCACAATCTCATTTAAAAAGTAATGAGGAGATGGTACATGTGGAAAAATCTGAATATGGCCAGAAGGAGAAGATACCAATAAAAGAGAAGACACCAAGTAAGGTCAAGTCACCCATGAGAGCTTGTACAAGAATTACAAGGTCTTATAAGAATCCATCTGGAATGGAATTCTTTGCTGTGCTGGCACAGAAGTTGATCAGCGAACAAACGACAATTCGGGTTCCATGAGATATTGACTTGTTTGGTACTCCAATACTTATTGCTCTTCTCCAAGAGGATATTGACAGTTTCGTTAATATGCATCATCTCTCAACAAACTGCATTCAATTATACATTAGGTACAAGAATAATTTGCTCTTTAAATTTTTTTTCTTTGTTACATTAGAAAGTTGACTTAAATTATTTACAAACTTTAGGTCATTGTACTATCGTTTAAAGGACATAAACACTGTTGAAAATGTTTTATTTATCGACCCAAGAAAAGTATTCACTTCTGGGTTAAAGATATTTGCGCATCACGGGATGCAAGAGCAAGCGATATTTGTAACGGTCTGAAATATGGAAAACAAAGTCGACTCTTTTTCGTGCCATACAACCCAAGGTATTACATTTCTTACTTTTTTCCTTTTATAAAGTGAATTCAAAATTTTTGTGGAATACAATCACACACACTCTGGACACACTATCATACTGAACTCTGATTTCTACACACTATTGTACACTTGAGATACACACTGCAGAACATTTACCTAATAGACCCTCTAACACTGATACTTAAATTTTTATATATCTTGGTGTTATATGGTGTAATTACAGAGATCATTGGGTCTTGTTTGTCATTGATATTCTACTTATGAGAGCGTACTATTTGGATTCTCTAGGAGGTCACATATGTGAGGACCTTAAACAAATTGTAACAAGGTATGCATAAATATATTTGTCCCAAATCTTTGCACCAATATAGTAAATAATATATGCTTTAATAATGACAAATATTGTTGTCTACTTTAATTTGCATAGTAGGCTTCGAAAGTATCATGCTCAATGTGAATACCAACTTAAAAAGTTTAGATTGCATTGGTTATCAATTCAGGTATAATATATTTCTCTATCGTCAATATATATATATATAGATAAAAAATGAACAAGTGTGTAAGGACTTTGCTTTTCTATGCATAGGCGCCAGTACAAAGTGGCTCTATCGAATGTGGTTACTACGTGATGCGATATATAAAAGAGATTGCAAATGATCCAAGCTTGTTTAATCCTAAGGTGATGTTCTGCTTAATCAACATGCATGTATGTTTAAAATATATTACGATCACTTATATTTTTTCCTTCCTACTTACAAACAGTACAATGAGAAGCATGAGTACAGGCATAATGAGATTAATGAAGTTCGCATTGAGTGGATGGATCATGTGTCACCGTTCTTAACCTAGCCATTCCTGAAGGTAATTTTTGGATTTTATCTAAGACTTTGATACTAGTGGATATTAGCTATGATACTTTGACATTAGCTTTGTTCATCATTCTCTGCACATCATTCGTGGATACTTTAATACTTTGATACTAGTAGAACTTGGCTTTGATGATCACATTAAAACACAAAGCATATCATATAATACTGAAATGAAAGACCATGGTACAATTAAAGATTTGAATAGTGAGTAGAATATCAATCAAAACCAAAGACATTTGCAGTTCATATCAATTATCCAGTTTGCAAAGGATTCTTGGAAGTAAGTGAAGTGCAGTACACTAGTTGGTACCAGGTTTAGTAGTTAGCAACAGAACAAATGAAAGTTGATGTTCGGAAAGAGTAAAACACATCAATGTATTTCCAAAACATGGAGACTAAAGTATGTCAATATAGAAGATTAATTAGGTTCAGTTTTGAGTGGTGTGTGCAGCTAGTTATTTGAATGCCAAGTACCAGTTTGGCAACAAAAATATGTATCAACATGGCAGCATCTTAGTTAGAGGGGTCATAAATGTGAACTAGTAAGTATCAGATGCTAAGATATACCAGGAATGTAGTAATTAACTAATATCATATGTAAAGCTTAGGTGCGATCTAGTTTAACTATTAGTTATCAAAAATTTAGTATTAGTTCTTCATCCCAGCCAACATAAAGTAGCAGTTTGTTGGTTCCAGCATTTGCAAGTAGAAGTAGGTGAAAAGCAATTTTAGTTAAAATCTGACTTGCAATTGGGTGGCAGCAGTGAGTATCAGAGTTCTGACTTGTAATTCAAATGGACTTTGATACTAGCAGATACTAGCAGTGAGTATCTCTACATATCATCATTCTCTACTAGTAAATATTAGCTCCGATATTGTGATACTAACTATACCTAGTAGATATTACCTCTGATTACTATACTAAGCCACAATGCTTTGATACTTAGATATTAGCTCTGATCCTTAGATATTAGCTCTGATACTAAGGCACAATGCTTTGATACTTAGACAAAATACTATGAATGATGGTTTTTGAAGCTAACAATGTGTTTTTAATTGGCTACAGGGATTCTCGATGAATGATGGTTTGTGAAGTTGCGGGCTTCGGTTGCGATATGGTTTGTGAAGCTGTGGGCTTCCATTAAGGGTATTTTGTTGTATTCTGGAATTAATGAAATGGGGTTGGTATATCATGTACAAGTGTGATCTATGAACAAGTTTATCTTTTTGTTAGTTACTGAACAAAAGTACTGGTTGAATGTAAGAACATGTTTATTTTGTTAATATAAAATGTGTATTATAAATTATTTGATGTTTGAGAGAGATTCTATAATTTATATTATGCATTTCTTGATTTGTTATTATGCATAGATCTCGTAAAGTCGGCAACGTAAATGGGAATTGATTGTCACGACCCGTACCCTGTTTAGGGACACGAGCACGTGGGTACGTCTAGCCTACGCCACAGTATCGGTGTTAGAATGCTTTATAGGTCGTCTATAAAGTCTAACATCAACAAATATATATTTGTACCTGTCATCTCCGTACGGAGGAATATATATATATATATATATATATATATATATATATATATATATATATATATATATAACTCAATCACATGAATCTAAGGAAGATACGCATGAAAAGATAAAGATATGATGGAAATGGGAAAACGGGAAATAGATGCAAGTCACAGAGTCACAACCAGAAGTTCAGAGTTTAAAACATTATACAATCCCAAAAATATATATATATATATATATTACAACCCAAAATAATAAGCTGGAACGCAGTCCAGTCAAACCTACTAGTCTAAGATCCCTACCGGTGGTGCATCCTCTAAAGGCACCGGCTCCACTGATTCCAAGTGGTAAACCGCGTCTACGCAAAACCTGTAGAAGGTCAGGCAGTCTATATCTGAATCCTTTGAAAAACACAATGAAGTTATCCTGTTAGGATATGAACAAGTACAAACGCTAACAACAGTTCCATGTGAATTGACAAATTCTATAAGAGACAGTTATAATGAAATACAAGATGAAATATCAAGACTGGAATATAAATATAATATGTAAATCTGGATATCATGTCAGGGTATGAAATACTGAAAATGTAGAGCAGTACAGTAATAACTGATGTATAATGTAAACATAAATGGTACCTTGAGATATTATAGCGTTATGTGATCAGCTTGGGACACATGATCAGGCTCTTCCATTTGACTGGCTATGAGTCAAAAAATACAAGAAAACATAAATCAGGCCTGCTACAATAGAAAGCTATGAGGCAAGTAGTAACACAGGTCAGGCTTTACCCTACGTGAGGCGAGGGTAAAGCTATGATGCAAGTAGTAACAGAAATACAGGAGGGGTATTGATCACATAACCTCTAATAACTCTCCATCCCCGAGTAGTATAATGGATCCAACCATAACACGTTATGGCATGGGATTTAAGGAGCAGGGGGCCAGCCTACTCCCAAATCGGTGTCTACATAAGTACAGGAAACAAGATCGAATAATGTACTTATATACCAGGTAAATCAGGAATAACCTCTTATGACGAGATCCAACGTATACTAGTCCGTGTACCATCGTATCGAGAATCAAGTAAGACACTACAACTCAATCGGATATAGCAGATATCAAGACAATGAAAACTATCTGAGAATATACTCGCCTACGGTCCTGAGCAGTCAATAGGAATCGAGGCATAGAGGATAGTCACAGACCTAAATATGATATATACAAGAGTTAATTAGGGTTTAATAGTATTTGGTATGTTTTCTAGTGTATGATATGCAAATCTAGGTCAAACTCAGTCAAACTAAGTCAAACTAGGTCACACTAGGTCACACTAAGTCAAACTAGGTCACATAAAGTCAAAGTAGGTCAAAGGTTGACTTACAGTTGACTTTTGGTCAACTGTTAACTCCTAGTCCAATATAGGTCAAACTAGGCTAATAGTTGACTCACAGTTGACTTTTGGTCAACTGGCCAACTCTGGTCAAGTTCTAGTCAATTCTAGATCCGATGTTGACTTTTAGTTGACTTTGAGTCAAAATAGTCAACTATGGTCAAACGGGGTTAACTCTAGCCTAGGTATCCTATTCCTAGCATTTACCTACCAAGATACCACATATCTTGGCCCTATTGGTATCCCGATACCAATATCTTGGTTTAGCACAATTACCTTAGCCTAAGGTAAACCCTTACCTGTAATACCCCAGAACCAAAATACTGAAGAGCATGGGCGGACATAGCCAGCTACGTATATTGAAGTGCAACCCACCTCGCTATACGGTCACGGCTGTCTAGATACATGAGGGTTTAACTATAAGCCATCAGTCTCTTATGGTCATGAACAAACCTATTGTCTCAATCTCAAACAAGTTATAACATTTATAAGATGTCAGAACACCAAATATACAATAGTAAGGCATCCCATACATTACATATTTGGATGATCATGAAGCTAGTCATACAAAATATAAAGACTAGCAAGAGTTTCAGTCATACATAATCAACCCTAGGATTTGTTCATCATGCTACAGCCCATAGGCAGACAGTAAGTAAAGTGCAATCGAGCTAACACGTGCTCGTCGGCTAAACGCCTCAAAAGAATATTTTTATAATAGAGTGGAAGGGCAAAATAAAACCTACTCGTTGCCAGGGTTACGCCTGGTGGTCACCATCTGGCTAGAAGGTAGGGAGATCCTCTAGAGCCGCTCCGGTATCTGGCCATACAAAACCAGCTGGGTCAGATCCCAGAAAGAGCAAGTGCCACAAGGAGGCTTCACTTAAGAACTAAAACCAACAATTAGCACAAAACATAATTTTATAATAAAAGACTGGAAATATGAAAAATCATGATGATATACGATAAGATAACTATGGGACTATTCAGATAACCAATTTATAACCCGTAAACCAAACAAGGACCGAGGTTGTAACCCTTCATCTGAATGGAACTTGGTTTCCCACCATTTATCGATAAAGTAAGCATAAGCATTCAGGTCATGCTAACGATCTTGTACAGGATCAGGACAAGACTAGACTGGGTTAGACTCCATCCAATCAATCACGGCCAAGCAATGAGTACGGCTTGATACTTTAACAAACTAGGGTTATCACAGGCCTAATTACTAGCAAGATACAATGAGATTGTTCCACAGCCACAAGCCCTGCAGACCATCCAGGCTATCCGAACGCAAATTAGGGATTGAATTTATATGGGTACATCGTCCAGGAAACACATGTACCCTTAAATAGCTTAAAGGGTGCAACACATGACAGTGTACTGGAAATGTTCCCTACTCGACGACAGGCTACAGATCCCAGGTGGGGCGCCCAGATAACGGGATTGCCTGTAGCTGGAAAATCTCTTCATGACTACTGTATTCTTCTAGTTATTAGCCTTAGTCAATTTCAGTAGGTACCCATGACCGTGGTACTCAGGGGTCCCTGCCCTAGACATGATGCGTGACATTACTGGTTTATTTATACAAACACAATCGTCCACGGTGTCCAGGCCATTCATTCTTGTCATGTCATGCTAGCCGTCGCAACAGCATTCAATAGTTCCCATCATGCTTATTAGTCATGTCATGCCACGTCATGTCATGTTTACGTCATAACATACCGTGTACATTTACCATTTCGAACATATTAAATAAATTCGTGATTATCAAGTTCATGACAAAAGGCGTAAGAATATAAAAGGGCAACGGGGTACGCCATAGGGACTCAAAGTCTCTACGCGAGCAAGACTACGCTAGGCCAAATAGACCCCGAGCGTAAAATAGCTCTACGCGGGCAAGACCTAAGGATAGGCAGCTCTACACGAGCAAGACTACGCTAGGCCAAATAGACTCCGAGCGTAAAACAGCTCTACGTGGGCAAGACCTAAGGATAGGCAGCTCTACGCGAGCAAGACTACGCTAGGCCAAATAGACCCCGAGCGTAAAACAGCCCTACGCGGGCAAGAGAGCAGGTGGGTGGGATTCTACATGAGTAAGTGCTTTACGCTAGCCAAGTCACATGCGAGCGAGACTCTACGCGGGCGAACCCTCAACGCGAGCGGGAGTCTAGCCTCTGCGTAGAGCTCGGTTCAGCTCTGCGTAGAATAGATTACGCGGTCACGTTTGAACGTATGCGTAAAGGGGGTAAATGGTATGCTGGCATGTAAAACGTGGGCGTAAAAACTAAATACTACGCTAGCACGTAAGAACGTGTGCGTAAAAACTTCATCTTCTCCCCAGGGACAATACAAGCAGGCGTAAAAGCTTAAGAGCTCAAGAAAGCCCCATCTCGGTCAAGACTCGATGAAATCCAACCATTCCAAAACCAAACTTGCGTAACATCAAAATGCCTTCTACATAGAACCCTTAGTTTTCGAAAACAAGCCAGTTTAGTAGATCAAAACTGAGAAATCCAAAAATACAAAAAACTTAGATCTACATGGAATGAACCAATAAAACTAAAAATGCTAAGTATTAAAGTGTCTTAGAATCTCGTGAGGAAGACAATGAAATAATAAAACTTGAGTTCCTCCATGGAGCAAGTTGCACTTGTCTACGGCGGGTGGTCGGTGGAGGAATGGAGAAGAAGAAGAGAGTTATGCGAAATGAATGAGGAGAGAGAAGGGTTGTTGGGTTAATAAATGGAGGATGGTTGTAGGTAGAGGTTTGTATACTAACCCAAACCAAACCCAACCAGACCGAACCCAATCGAACCCGAACCAAGCAAATGAAATGCCAAAATAAATCATGCAATGAGACATGAAATGTGAGTCAAAATACGTACACGTATACCAAAATACGTAATACGAACTACGGGCGTTACAACTCTACCCACCTTAAAAGAATTCTGTCCTCAGAATTTAATCAAGAGGTTAGAGATGTCGAGCAAGCTACGCTAATTACAGGCAAGATAAACTAAGCAATCAATCAAACAATCAATCATATAAGCAAGGAATCGAAGGCCTGAGGCATAAGGAAGACATTATACCTCTCGAGTCAAACAGGTCAGGATATCGCGATCGGATGTCATCCTCATGCTCCCACATTGACTCACCCAAAGAGTGATGACCCCAAGAAACACAGACTAACTTGCTAGTCTTGTTCTTGAGTATCTTCTCTCTTCGGTCCACTATGGATACGGGTCTCTCCTCATACGAAAGGTTGGTACCAACAACCAATTTTGAATGATCAAGAACATGACTCGGATCCAGGATATTTCGTCGTAATTGGGATACATGGAAGACATTATGCATCTCACGTAACGACGGCGGAAGGGCGAGATGATAGGACACATCTCCTACTCGTTCTAGAATGTCGAATGGTCCAATATTCCTAGGACTAAGCTTTTCCCGTACGCCGAAATGAATGATGCCACGGATAGGCGAGAACCTGAGGAATACATGGTCGCCGACAGAAAATTCAAGGGGGCGCCGATGAGAATCGGCCCAATGGCGCTGGCGATCTTGTGCGACGCGAAGATGATCTCTGACTTTTCTGACCACGTCAACTGTCTGAGTAATCATTTTCGGACCGAGCATCTGCCTTTCTCCAACATCGTCCTATGCTAGCGGGGATCTGCACTTCCTACCATACAGTACCTCGAACGGTGCCATCTGGATACTGGCTTGGAAACTGTTGTTATACGAGAAGTCTACCAGATGCAGGTGATCCTCCCGCGAACCACCGAAGTCGAGTGTACAAGATCTCAGCATATCTTCCAAGGTTCGTACGGTACGCTCTGACTGACCATCTGTCTGTGAATGATAAGCTGAGCTGAACTGTAGGTGAGTTTCCAAACTCTCTTGCAGACTGTGCCAAAAGTGCAACGTAAATCTTGAACCTCTGTCCGAGGTAATACTGACTGGTACACCGTGAAATCTGACGATCTGCTTGAGGTACATCTCTACTAGTTGAGCCGTCGACTGACCAACTCTGAACGGAAGAAAGTGAGCTACCTTCGTGAGCCTGTCTATAATAACCCAAATAACATCTCTACCGGCCGGGGACCTAGGTAATCCAGTCACGAAATCCATGGTTATATGCTCCCACTTCTATTTTGGGATCGACAAAGGTTGAAGAAGTCCAGCCGGTCTCTGATGTTTAGCTTTATCTTGTTGGCAAACCAAACACCGAGAGACAAACCGGGCTATCTTTCTCTTCATGCCATTCCACCAAAAGTGCTGGCGGATATCACGGTACATCTTCGTACCGCCTGGATGAATCGAATACTGAGAACTGTGAGCTTCTGCCATGACTTCCTGTCTGATATCTCCACTGGGTACACAAAGACGCTTCCCATGTCGATGTATACCGTCCTTATGGATACATAACTCTGGTCTCCGTCCTGCTACACATTCTGCCCTAAGCCTCTGAAGCTTAGAATCTGATGACTGAGCTAACCTGATCCGCTCAACTATACTAGACTGAACTTGCAGACTGGCCATTAATGTCACACTGGTAGGAAGGACCACTTCTATATCCATCTTCTGAAGATCTGCCAATAACTCTGGCTGCGCTGTGAGGAAATAAACTCCAGCTCTCCTGCTCAATACATCTGCAACAATGTTAGCCTTCCCAGGATGATACTGCAAGTTGATGTCATAATCCACAAGCAGCTCTAGCCATCTCCTCTGACGCATGTTAAGATCCTTCTGGGTGAACACATACTTCAAGCTCTTGTGGTTGGTGAAAATCTTCACCCTATCTCCATACAAATAATGCCTCCAAAGCTTAAGTACAAACATTACTGCTGCCGGCTCCAAGTCGTAGATCGGGTGATTCCTCTCATGATCACGAAGTTGACGTGACGCATAAGCTATTATCTTTCCATGCTGCATCAAAATACATCCCAAACCTCTGCCCGAAGCATCACAATACACTGAGAATCCCCCGGTCTTATCTGGAAGTGTGAGAATGGGTGCCGTCATCAAGCCTTGCTTTAACTTCTCAAAAGATTTCTGACATTCTGCGGTCCAAGCAAACTATACATCCTTGCGGGTCAACTGGGTCATAGGTGCTAAAATCCATGCAAAGTTCGAAACAAATCGCCGGTAGTAGCCGACCAAGCCAAGAAAACTGCGAATTTCTGCAACGGTACTGGGTACTGGCCACATCTCAATAGCCACGATCTTCTGGGGATCTACTTCTACTCCTCTTCTGGTGATGATATGACCCAAGTATGAAATACGATCGAGCCAGAACTCGCATTTACTGAACTTCGCGTACAACTGGTGCTCTCTGAGAATCTGGAGGACGACTCTGAGATGCTGCTCATGCTCCGCTTCACTCTTGCTGTAAACCAGGATGTCATCTATGAACACAATCACGAACTGATCCAAATAAGGCATAAAGATACGATTCATGAGGTCCATGAATATAGCCGGCGCATTGGTTGCTCCAAATGGCATAACAAGGAACTCCCAATGCCCATATCTAGATCTGAAAGCCGTCTTCGGGATGTCCTGCTCTCTAACTCTGATCTGATGGTATCTTGACTGCAAATCAATCTTCAAAAATACGGACGCCCCTTTGAGTTGATCAAACAAGTCATCTATCCTCGGGAGAGGGTATTTGTTCTTGATTGTCACTGAGTTCAAGGTACGATAGTCTGGACGTACCATCTTTCTTTTTCACAAGAAGCATAGGGGCTCCCCAAGGCGATCCACTTGCACGGATGAACTCCTTGGTCCTGAGTTCCTCAATCATCTTATACAAAACCTCCAATTCTGACGGCGCCATCCGGTAGACTCTCTCTGACACTAGTGCAGACTCGAGGATCAAATCTATGGTAAATTCGATCTCTCTCTCGGGTGGCATACCTGAAAGCTCTTTGGGGAAAACATCGAAAAACTCTTCTACAATTCTGGAAAACTGAACTGCCGCTACAACTGCCATCCGGAATGCTGGAGGAGAAGGCTCTATTCCGCCTCGGATAAATGAAAACTCTGGATTACCAGGAATACTAAAAATAACCTTGCAGATATGGCAATCTATTCTAGCATACTGGTCCCTCAACCAATCCATCCCTAGGACCACATCATAATCGGCTATCAGGAATTCTATCAACCTAGCGGGGAACTCTCTACCGCAAACTACAATTCGACACGAGAAAAACACTTTATCTACTCCCACAAGTCCGTTACCAGTAAGTATATTGAGCCTTACTGATAATGACTTGGGCTCCAGCCCTATCCGTGTCGCGAATCGAGCAGACATAAATGAATACGATGTACCAGAATCAAATAATACTGATGCTGGAAATGAGTTGACGAGAATAGTACCTGCCACTACCTCACCTGATGCTAAATCCTCCCCCACGGTCAAAGACATCACTTGACCGTGTCCTCTGGGTGCTGGTCCCCTATGCTGGAAACCTCTCTGGCAATTCTAGGTCTGAGCTTGGACTTGTGCATACTGCTGGGGGTTCTGCTGCTAAAATACTTGGGCCTGAGGTGACAAGGGCCTCGAAAATGGGTACTGCTGCTGCTGGACTGGTACTGGGGCTGGCCTCTTAACCGAGGGACTAGAAAAGGTTGATGAAGATGAACTCCCCCTATTCGGGCAGTTCCCAACCCTATGGTCCGGTGCCCCACAAACTAAGTACAAACCCTGTGCTCTGCGACATTCTGACACCACGTGCCCTGGCTTCCCACAATGAGTGCAATCCATTGCGGAAGAGTGCTTCTGCTGCTGCTGGGATATGTCGGGGTCGAATGCTGAATCGACGCAACGAAAGCCGCCCGCCTCGGAGCTCCAATGGTCAAAGCCCTAGCTGCCGGGAAGGGTGCTGAAGAATGGTTCATCTGGCAGTGAGGCCGCTTCCGACTTTCGGTCCGGTCCACAATCCTCTGGGAGGTATACTCATGCCTCATAGCTGCTCTCAATACTGCATCAAAGATCTGATGCTCAAACTGCTCCACCGCCAGCAAAATCTCTAGGTGGAGTCCCTGCTGGAACCGTTGAGCTCTGTCGAACTCGGTCGCCACCAAGATGGGAGCAAACCGACTAAGCCTGGAGAACTCGGTCGCATATCCATCGACCGTCCTGCCCATCTACTTCAAGTTGGTGAACCTCGTTTGTAGATCGTACCGAGCTACAGTATCAAAATACTTGGCCTGGAATCTCTCACGGAATACTGCCCATGCAATAGGTGCCCTTAATCTAACGGCCTTCGCCGCCCACCAGCTGCGGGCTAGATCCAATAACTGCAGGTGCACCATGGCCACCTTCTCGTCTTCTGGAGTCCTGGCTGCTTCTAGAATAACCTCAGTATCCTGCAACCAAGCATCTACGACAATAGCATCTTCGCTACCATCGAAGAAGGGAGGGTTCAAGCGCTTGAAGCTGTTGGCCACACTATTACCTTGATGACCACCTCTGTTCAAGGCATTTTGTACTGTCCGGTGCAATGCATCACCTCGACAATCCTGTGATGCAAGCAACTCCCTGGTGAGTCCAACCAAGACTCCATCGTCCTGCCTCGTAGGCTGGGCTGGCTATACTGGGGGTTCTGGATCTCCGGGAAGCATGACTCAGGAAGCTGCTCCTGAGTGCTGAGCTTGATCCTCTTGTTGCGGGAGTACTCGTTGAGATCCTCCCGGTTGATTGGCAGGACCAAAAATAGTACCACTATAGAAGACGACACAGGAAACAATAAGGAAGGACCAGGACAGATCAAAGATACAAGCATGTGATCAGGTCAAGATTTCAGGGATTTAGAGGATACGAGCAGAGATCAAGGGTGAGTGCTGATTGAGACATCCATTCGATAAACCCACATATCTTGATTTACAAGACCTGCATGGGCTACCACATAAACCATGTAACGCCCCAGAAACAAAATACTGGAGAGCGGGGGCGGACATAGCCAGCTACGTATATTGAAGTGCAACCCACCTCGCTATACGGGTACGGGTGTCTAGATACATGAGGGTTTAACTATAAGCCATCAGTCTCTTATGGTCATGAACAAGCCTATTGTCTCAATCTCAAACAAGTAATAACATTTACAAGATGTCAGAACACCAAATATACAATAGTAAGGCATCCCATACATTACATATTTCGATGATCATGAAGCTAGTCATACAAAATATGAAGACTAGCAAGAGTTTCAGTCATACATGATCAACCCTAGGATTTGTTCATCATGCTACAGCCCGTAGGCATACAGTAAGTAAAGTGCAATCGAGCTAACACGTGCTCGTCGGCTAAACGTCTCAAAATAATATTTTTACAATAGAGTGGGAGGGCAAAATAAAACCCACTCATTGCCAGGGTTACGCCTGGTGGTCACCATCTGGCTGGAAGGTAGGGAGATCCTCTGGAGCCGCTCCGGTATCTGGCTATACAAAACCAGCTGGGTCAGATCCCTGAAAGAGCAAGTGCCACAAGGAGGCTTCACTTAAGAACTAAAACCAACAATTAGCACAAAACATAATTTTATAACGAAAGACTGAAATTAAGGAAAATTATGATGATATACGATAAGATAACCATGGGACTATTCAGATAACCAAGTTTACAACCCGTAAACCAAACAAGGACCGGGGTTATAACCCTTCATCTGAACGAAACTTGGTTTTCCACCATTTATCGATAAAGTAAGCACAAGAATTCAGGTCATGCTAACGATCTTGTACAGGATCTGGACAAGACTAGACTGGGTTAGACTCCATTCAATCAATCACGGCCAAGCAATGAGTACGGCTTGATACTTTAACTAACTAGGGTTATCACAGGCCTAATTACTAGCAAGATGCAATGAGATTGTTCCACAACCACAAGCTCTGCAGACCATCCAGGCTATTCGAACGCAAATTAGAGGTTGAATTCATGTGGGTACATCGTCCAGGAAACACATGTACCCTTAAGTAGCTTGAAGGGTGCAACACATGACAGTGTGCTGGAAATGTGCCCTACTCGACGGCAGGCTACAGATCCCAGATGGGGCGCCTAGATAACGGGATTGCCTGTAGCTGGGAAATCTCTTCATGACTACTGGATTCTTCTAGTTATTAGCCTTAGTCAATTTCAGTAGGTACCCCTGACCGTGGTACACAGGGGTCCCTGCCCTAGACATGATGCAAGAAAATACTGGTTCATTTATACAAACACAATCGTCCACGGTGTCCAGGCCATTCATTCTTGTCATGTCATACTAGCCGTCGCAATAGTATTTACTAGTTCCCATCATGCTTATTAGTCATGTCATGCCATTTCATGTCATGTTTACTTCATACCATACCGTGTACAATTACCATTTCGAACATATTAAATAAATTCGTGATTATCAAGTTCATGACAAAAGGCGTAAAAATATAAAAGGGCAACGGGGTACGCCATAGGGACTCAAAGTCTCTACGCGAACAAGACTACGCTAGGCCAAATAGACCCCGAGCGTAAAACAAATCTACGCGGGCAAGACCTAAGGATAGACAGCTCTACGCGAGCAAGACTACGCAAGGCCAAATAGACCCCGAGCGTAAAACAGCACTACGCGGGCAAGACCTAAGGATAGGCAGCTCTACGCGAGCAAGACTACGCTAGGCCAAATAGACCCCGAACGTAAAACAGCTCTACGCGGGCAAGACCTAAGGATAGGCAGCTCTACGCGAGCAAGACTACGCTAGGCCAAATAGACCCCAAGCGTAAAACAGCCCTACGCGGGCAAGAGAGCAGGTGGGTGGGATTCTACGCGAGCAAGCGCTTTACGCTAGCCAAGCCGCATGCGAGCGAGACTCTACGCGGGCGAACCCTCTACGCGAGCGGGAGTCTAGCCTCTGCGTAGAGCTCGGTTCAGCTCTACGTGGGATAGATTACGCGGTCACGTGAGAACGTATGCGTAAAGGGGTTAAATGGTATGCTGGCATGTAAAACGTGGGCATAAAAACTAAATACTACGCTAGCACGTAAGAACATGTGCGTAAAAACATCATCTTCTCCCTAGGGCCAAGACAAGCAGGCGTAAAAGCTCAAGAGCTCAAGAAAGTCCCATCTCGGTCAAGACTCGATGAAATCCAACCATTCCAAAACCAAACTTGCGTAACATCAGAATGCCTTCTACATAGAACCCTTAGTTTTCGAAAACAAGCCAGTTTAGTAGATCAAAACCGAGAAATCTAAAAATACAACAAACTTAGATCTACTTGGAATGAACCAATGAAACTAAAAATGCTAAGTACTAAAGTGTCTTAGAATCTCGCGAGGAAGACAATGGAACAATAAAACTTGAGTTCCTCCATGAAGCAAGTTGTACTTGCCTACTGTGGGTGGTCGATGGAGGAATGGAGAAGAAGAAGAGAGTTATGAGAAATGAATGAGGAGAGAGAAGGGTTGTTGGGTTAATAAATGGGAGATGGTGGTAGGTAGGGGTTTGCATACTAACCCAAACCAAACCCAACCAGACCGAACCCAACCGAACCTAAACCAAGCAAATGAAATACCAAAATAAATTATGCAATGAGATATGCAATATGAGTCAAAATACATACACATATACTAAAATACGTAATTCGAACTACGGGCGTTACATTACCTTAGCAAGGTAAACCCCTTACCTAGGCATCCAACAACCATCCTAGACTAATAGCTAACTCATACTAGTTATCTATCCTATGACAAGGTAAACGAATACCTTACCCTACCATGGTATCCCAATACCTTACCCCATGACAAGGTAAACCTCATTACCTTGCCTATAACAAGGTAAATCACATTTACCTTAAGATACTAACTTGTATGATACGCTTTAGTACCTTAAGATACGACTCTTGGTATCCAATGATGCCAAGACACTAGCTTATCTAACCATTACCTACCCTTAGACTCTAAGTTTACCCAATACCTTGAGGGTATCACAATATCTTACCCTATACTAAGGTAAACCTCATTACTTTGTAGGTAAAAGGTAAACTAGAGATATCTTAAGGTACTAACATTGGTATCTAAGATACCAAGATACTAACTCAAAACAAACCAATCTAGCATAGCTTAACAAATTCTAACATCTAAATTACATATCTAACATAGAACGTACTATCTAACAAAACCTCTAACATGTCACTAACACTAACTCTCTAACACTACCAACAAACTAGCACACACACACACACAACTATATAAATAAACACCCACACACGCACTAATACACACACACACACACACACACACACACACACACACACACACACACACACACTCCAAAATATTCCGAAACCTATCCGAATACCAAAATCCTCGCAATTCTACCCAAAAAGGCTTAGACGCGTACCCCACACAAGCAATTTAACTCGCGCATGCGAGCGAAAATGAGAAACGAGACCCGAATGGCCAAATGGCCATTCTGGCGACTCCGGGGTGTCCGATTCTTGATACTGCGCGATACGGACACCAAACCTATCCGGATTCGATCCAAATTCTACCCACGAGTCCTAAATAATGATTAAAACCTATTATAAGGGCTAACTTGTCAATTCTAGTGTCGGTGCAAAAAGTCACCCGTGTTGGAATTCGAAAACTCCGAAAAAGCTCATTTTCAAGATTTCTCGTAAAACGACCCCACATATCCAAATATGGACACGTACCTAGCCTCATCTCACCCAAACTAACCTAATTAGGTCTAATTAGACTAGGGACAACACCCAAATATGGCAATTTAGGGTTTTCCCTAAATTTGGCACTAAACCTAGACCAAAAGTCCCAAATTGAGTCAAATAGGTTCCAAATCTCTCCTAATGGGTTATCCTACACCTCAGACATCCTCTAATATGCAAATGATACTAATTAGAAGTAATTATAAAGGTTACAGTGAGGATTTACCTCTTAGGAGTTGGAATCCCACGAAAAAGCTCCAAAATCTCTTCTTTTTAGGTCAAAGCACAAGATCTATACTTTCACCACCATCAAGCTAGCTCTACCTAGATCAAAACCACAAATGAGAGATAAACAAGGATTAGCACCAAGATTAGAAAGACATCTAGAGAAATGGAAGAGATTTAACTTACTTAGAGCTTGAAATCAAAGAGGAAAAAAAGAGAGTTTTTGTGAAATGAGAGAAAAGAAAGAGAGTGTGTGTTTTCTTGCAAATGAGAAGGATAGGGGTTTTGCAATTCTGGCCAGCCACTTCAAGGAGGGTTTTGGGGCATTTGGCACATTACAAAAATGCCATCCAAGTCAAAGAATAGAACGGTTTTGAGTTGGGGTCAAAAGGGTATCTTGGAAACTCCTAATTCCAAGTTCTAAATCTAATTATAAACTCTAATCCCACTAAAATCAAATAGGATTAGTCAAAAATAAATATCTGTGTTTGGTCATGACGAGTTGGTTGGGTCCAATTGGGTCCAAAACTGACCCGGGTCACTAACACAAGTCGAAATGAGGCAAAACTCAAACCCGATCAAATAAAAGCCCAAAACACCATATTAATAAATAAATAATCACAAAATATTAGAATATTGAAAATGAGAAAATTGTCCTCAATTTTTAAAACTGGAGGTGACAAATCTACCCTCCTAAAAAAAATTTCGTCCTCGAAATTAGAGAAAACTAGTACATGAAAGACAAGCAAGAAACAAACAAAACAATACCTCAAGGCACGAAGAGATAAGGATAATGCTCCCGTATGTCGTCCTCCCTCTCCCAGGTAGACTCACCTGGAGAGTGGTGCCTCCATGCAACACGGACCAAGGGTATAACCTGGTTCCGGAGCACCTTCTTCCGACGATCCAGGATCTCCACAGGCTGTTTCGGATAGTTGAGAGTAGTCCCCACCTCGATCGTGGAATAATCTAATACACAGCTAGGATCTGCCACATACCGTCTCAGTTGCGACACATGGAACACGTTGTGTACTCCCTCGAGCATAGACGGCAGGCCTAGTCGATTGGCTACTGTACTGACCCTTCCAAGGATAGTGAAAGGCCCGATATAGCGTGGGCTAAGCTTCCTGCCCCGGCCAAAGCGAAGCGTGCCCCGTGTCGGAGAAATCTTCAAGAACACCATATCGCCAACCTAGACACAAAGCAAGACTCAATACCAATCACAAGCAAATAATCACAAGCAAGCACAAACTGAAACTGAAACTAACCTCGAACTCTAACGATCTCCGGTGGCTATCGGCCCAATGTCGCTGCCTATCCTGAGCCATCCGAAGTCTATCTCTGATCAGTCTAACCTTCTCTGCTGAATCTACCACCATTTCTGGGCCAAGCAACACCCTCTCGCCAAGATCGTCCCATGATAAAGGAGTGCGACATCTCTGTCCGTATAGAGCCTCAAATGGTGACATCTCTATACTGGCATGGTAGCTGTTATTGTAAGTAAACTCTACCAGATGAAAATGATCCTCCCAAGAACCCCCAAAATCTAGCAACACATACGAAACATATCCTCAAGAGTCTGGATGGTCCTTTCTGACTGTCCATCTGTCTGGAGATGATAATCGGTACTGAATTTGAGCTGGGTACTCAAACTAGTATGCAAACTCCTTCAGAAATAGAAAGTGAAACGACTATCCCAATTCGAGACTATACTCACCGGAACTCCATACAATCTGACTATCTGATGCACGTATAGCTCTGCCAACTTCTCCATAGACAAATCCAATTTAAAAGGCAAGAAGTGGGCCGATTTGGTCAATCTATCAACGATGACCCATATCGCGTCTTCCCTCCAGGAGATCGCGGAAGTCCGGACACAAAGTCCATGGTGATGTGCTCCCACTTCCACTATAGAATGGGTAGTGGCTGTAGCAATCCACCTGGCCTCTGTCTCTCGGCTTTCACTTGCTGACACACCAAGCAGCGAGATAGAAACTGAGCTACCTCTCGCTTCATGCAATACCACCATACATGCTCTCTCAGGTCTCTGTACATCTTATTGGCTCCAGGATGCATAGAGTACTGAGAGCGATGCGCTTTCTAAAGAACCTCCTTCCGAAGCTATCTACTCAAAATGCACAGTCTAGTACCGTGCCTCAGCAACCCATCTTCGGCTATAGAGAAATAGTCAAGCAAACCTATCCGAACCTGCTCCCTGATGCTCCTCAGGGAAACATCATCATACTGTGCTGATCTGACTCTGTCCATCAACTCAGACTAAATCTGTAAGCCCCATATCTAAATCTCCATTCCCGTAACAATCACCTCGATACCCAAACTATCCAGATCGGCTAAAAGATGACGATCTATCGTCAAATACATAGCGACTGGATACCTGCTTAAGGCATCTGCAACTACGTTGGCCTTGCCTGGATGGTACTGCAACGAGATATCGAAGTCCTTTATCAGCTCAAGCCACCGTCTCTGTCGCATGTTCAACTCCTTCTGGGTGAACACGTACTTCAAGCTTTTGTGATCCGTGAAGATCTTAACTCGCTCTCCGTACAAGTAATGCTTCCACAACTTCAAGACAAAGATAACAGCTGCCAGCTCCAGATCGTGGGTAGGACAGTTCTTCTCATGAGGATGTAACTGCCTAGATGCATAGGCAATCACCTTCCCGTGCTGCTGAAGAACGCAACCCAAGCCCTTCCCAGAAGCGTTACTGTAGATCGTGAAACCACCAGTCCCAGAAGGCAACATCAAGATAGGAGCTGAGGTCAACCTCTTCTTCAGCTCAACGGAGGCAGTCTGACACTCCTCAGTCCAGACGAACTCCACGTCCTTCCTAGTAAGTCTAGTCATCGGCTCTGCAATCCGAGAGAAGTCCTGGACGAACTTCCGATAATAGCCTGCTAGACCCAGAAAGCTCTGAATCTCGGTGATAGAACTGGGTGTAGACCAAGACTCCACTACTGAAATCTTCTTCTGGTCTACTGAGATCCCGTGCTCGGTCATAATATGACCCAAGAACTCTACCCGCTCCAGGAAGAACCCATACTTCGACAGCTTCCCATGAAGTTGCTCCTTCCTGAGGGTCTCTAACACAATCTGCAGGTGCTCCACTTGCTCCTCCGGCGTCTTCGAGTAGGCCAAGATGTCATCTATGAAGACCACCACGAACATGTCAAGGTATTGATGGAATACCTTATTCATCAAGTTCATGAATACTACTGGGGCGTTGGTCAACCCAAATGGCATAACAGTGAACTCGTGCTGGTCGTACTGAGTCCGAAAAGCTATCTTCGGAATGTCCTCCTGCTTCACCTTCAGCTGATGGTAACCGGACCTCAAGTCAATCTTCGAAAACACCTTCACGTCGTTCAATTGATCGAACAAGTCGTCAATCCTCGACAATGGGTACTTGTTCTTGATAATGAGGTTGTTGAGCGCTCTATAATCGATACACATGCGTGTCGTACCATCTTTCTTCAGTACAAACAAAACAGGTGCACCCCAAGGTGAAGAACTGGATCTGATGAAACCCTTGTCCTGCAGCTCGTCGACCTGCTTCTTCAGCTCTGCCAGCTTGTTGTTGTTGACCCTATAGACGTGCTATGAAATAGGCTCAGCGCCCAGCAGCAAGTCTATAGAGAACTCAACATCTATGTCGGGCGGCATCCCAGGCAACTCCTCGGAGAAAACATCCAAGAACTCTGCTATCAATGGATGTGGCAATTCCTATCCCGCCAACAAGGCTCCACAGAAACCATCTCCCGGCTTAGTTGCTCCCTTGGTAAAATACTTTGGCTCTTCGGGCGGCCTAAACAAAACCCTGCCTCCTCTGCAATCTATACTAGCATGGTGCCTGCTCAACCAATCCATACCTAGTACTATATCGTAGATCGAAAGTGGTATTACGAGCAAACATGCAATCAATTCCCGGCCATCCAGTGTAACACTCCGCCCCTTGCAAACATTATTGACTAGGATAATGCCTTCCCGAGTCATAATCTTGCAATTCCTACCCAAGGATTCAACAATAATATTGTGCCTAAGAGCAAAAGATACAGACACAAACATGTGCGAAGCGCCAGAGTCAAATAAGGCTAACGCAGGAAATGAATCGAGAAGAACAGAACCTGTCACGACATCTGCTACGGGCTCAGCCTCCTCTGCTGCTAGTACGAACGCTCTGTCCTGGGGTGCTCCCCTCTGATGCTGGACAAAACGCTGCTGCTGCGTCTGAAGAGGCGGGCCCCTCGGCTGAACTGCAGGTCCATCTGGAGCTCTAGCAGGTGGTGCTCTATCCTGACCTTCCTTGGCTGTACGAACAGGGCAATTCTTCAACTGATGGTCGGAAGCTCCGCAGAACAGGCAAACGTCCAACCTCCTCTGACAGACCTCTCGGGTGTGCCCCGGCTTCCCACAGTAAGCACGCTGAGGAACCTGTCTCTGTTCCTGCTGCTGATGGGCACGTCCTGGTGCCTGATGCTGCTAGAATGTCCTCTACTGAATGTGGGGACGCTTGGCCGGCTCCGCACTAGAACTAGCTCCCAAAGCACCACCGCTCCTCTGGGCCTAAGACCATAGTCCCCTCCGCTATCTTAGCATCCATCAGAATCTGCTCAAAAGTCATCTCGCGATGCCCAGTTGTGCAAGAACGAACAGCAAGATTAGGCCCCTCCTGAACTTGCGGGCCCTCTCTTCCTTATCCTAAACGATCCCTGGGGTGAATCGGTTCAGGCAAAAGAACTCCGCCGCATACTCATCCATTAACGAGTTCCCCTGGACCAGCCCTGCAAACTGGCCCTCCAACGCGCTGAGAGCTATATCAGGATAGAACTTATCCTTTAATAGCCTCCAAAAGTTCTCCCAAGTCAGCCCTCTAATAGATGCACAAGGGTCTGTGCATTACCATATCAACGCAATGTTGAAGAACTGGCTCGTCGTTGCTGATACCCACAGTCTCTTCGGGATCTCTGCTAGCTCCAGGCTCCTCTCCACGTCCTCTAGCCAATCATCGACGTAAAGGATGCCCTTGGTTCCCTTGAGCTCTCGAGGGACCATCTTCTTGAAGTCCAGTACTGTACCAGACATCGACTGCTGCTGATGCGGCTCTTGGACCGAAGCGCCCAGAACCGGAGCCGCAGCCACCTTCTCGACTGCGGCCATAGCCAACTGATGCGCATTCTCCATGCTCTGTCTCAAAGCCTCTGTCTGACGCTGTAATGCCTCAGCCTGTGCTCGCTGTGCCTCCATCATCTGTTGGAGAAGCACGAACATCTGTGTAGCGTCTATCGGCAGTGCAGGTGGAGGCGGAAGAGTCTCTGGCACGACGATACTGGGCCCCTGAACCTACTGCGAAGGACCTCCAGGTGATGCTGCCTCTACCACCTGGATGGTAGATGTCATGACCCGCACCCTGTTTAG
>JANAVB010003400.1:31012936-31185436 GCA_029216955.1 Iris pallida | reverse complement strand
GATAGTGCCAATATTTGTAATTCGTACCGATAGTGCCGATATTTGTAACACGTAGTTTCCTTGATCCCGATACTCATAGGAATGGTCCCGAGTCACGACCGTAGTATGTAGTATATTCATTTTAGTTTGTAGTTTATTCGTTTTAGTTTGAAGTTTATTCGTTTTAGTATGTAGTATGTAGTAGGAATAGTCCCGACTCATAGGAATGGTCCCGAGTCACGGCCGTAGTATGTAGTATGTAGTATATTCGTTTTAGTTTTGAAGTTTATTCATATTTGCAGATATCTAGAAATGGCTATATTCATGTATCTGCTAGACCGTTCGTGGATGTACAACCGCATTCGAGATGACAGGTGCGGTGTGCGAGATGAATACATCGTCGGAGTAGAACAATTCCTCCAATTCGCGAAGGCGTTTCCTCAATCCATGGACGGCATGGACATTAAGTACCCATGTGCAAAATGTCGGAACATGAAGTTTCAACCAGAATTTGATGTAACGTATCACTTATACACAAAGGGTTTCCTTCAGAATTACAACCAATAGACCACACACGGAGAGCTTGTACCTTTAGCATTCCAAGCGGAGCCTTATGTGGAGCCTTATATGAATGTCCATAACCGAACTGGTGTCGACAACGAGTACGTGAACATGGTCTTCGACGCTGCGGGGCCTAGTTTTGATCCATACAATCGTAACGCAGCTGAGGAGGCACCGAATGCCGATGCCGCGAAGTTCATGGAGTTGCCAGAGAATGTAAGGGCTCCTTTATACCCTGGCTATGAGGACCATTCACCATTAGAGGTGATCACTCGGCTCTTGAGCATAAAGTCTGACTTTAACATGTCGCAAGAATGCTACAATAGAGTGCTCGAGCTGATTACCGATATCTTACCGGAGGGTGCCAAGTTACCGAAAGACTTCTACCGCTCTAAGAGGATGGTGAGATCCCTCTGGATGGGATACGACAAGATCGATTGCTATCAGAACGGATGCATGCTTTACTACAAAGATCACAAGGATGCAGAAGTGTACGGATTCTGTGGTGCTGATCGCTACAAGCCAACTGCTGCAGGCAAGTCTAGAAGACCGACTGCTTCAATGCACTACTTGCTATTGACGCCGTGGTTGCAGAGATTGTTCATGGTGAAAGAGACTGCCAAAAATATGAGTTGGCACAAGCGACAACAGACCGAAGGAGTGTTGGATCACCCTTCTGATAGAGAAGCGTGGAAGCACTTCGATCAAGCATATCCTAATTTTGCTTCTGATGCGCGTAATGTAAGTTTGGGGCTCTGTACTGATGGTTTTACCCCATTTGGTCTTTCAGGCTCCCAATATTTATGTTGGCTGGTAATCCTCACTCCGTACAACCTACCGCCTTGGATGTGCATGAAGACACATTACATGTTCTTATCTATTATCATCTCCGGTCCGAACAACCCGAAGAGGAACATCGACGTGTACTTACAACCGTTGATAGATGAGCTGAAGCAGCTATGGGAAACATGGGCGTACACGTATGATGCTTCAAAAAAATAGAATTTTCAGATACGGACAGCACTAATATGGACAATCAACGACTTTTTGGCTTATGGAATGTTATCTGGATGGAGCACTCATGGTCGACTTTCATGTCCGTATTGCATGGACCGCACTAAGGCTTTTCGTTTGAGACGGAGAAAAGCTATGCTTCTTTGATTGTCACCGACAGTTCTTGCCGAAAGACCATCCGTACCGTAGGAACAGAACTGCATTCCGTACCGGAGCTATGGAGAAGGGCGATCCACCGCCAATATGGTCCGGAGAGGACACATGGGAGCAAGTAAAAGAAATCCCAAGTACTATTGAAGATCCTACAACGAGCAGCCGTTGCGAGGAATTTGGCGAAGATCATAAGTGGACCAAAAGGAGTATATTCTGGGATCTGCCATATTGGAGCACAAATCTGATTAGACATAACCTTGACGTCATGTATATCGAGAAGAACGTATTTGATAACATAATTAATACTGTAATAGACGTCAAAGGAAAGATAAAAAACAATCAGAAGGCTAGATTGGACTTAGCCGAAATATGCAGACGCCCTACATTGCACATGATAGACAACGGGAAGGAAAAGCTTTTACGGCCTAAGGCAATCTACTCGTTGGACAAAGAAGACAAAATGAGACTTTGTAGATGGATCCAGGACTTAAAATTTTCGGACGGATACGTCTCCAATCTAAGAAGATGTGTCGACATAAAGGAGTGTAAACTGACCAGAATGAAGAGCCACGATTGCCACGTATTCATGGAGAGGTTAATTCTTGTTGCATTTCGGGAATTATTACCGCCGGTAGTCTGGGATCCATTAACAGAGCTTAGCATATTCTTCAGAGATCTTTGTTCTTGCAAGTTGCTCGTCGATCGTTTAGAGAAGCAAGAGAAGGACATTGTGGTAACACTTTGCAAACTTGAGAGAGTTTTTTCTCCTGCATTCTTTGACTCAATAGAGCATTTGCCGATTCATCTTATCCATGAGGCTCTTGTTGCTGGACCTGTCGGTTATCGTTGGATGTACCCGTTCGAGCGACAGTTGAACCACCTCAAGAGAAAAGTAAAAAATAAGGCACGGGTGGAGGGTTCTATTTGTGAAGCATATGTCCTTGAGGAGATTTCAAACTTCTATTCCATGTATTTTCAGCCTCATATTGCTACAAACAGAACAAGGGCTCCCAGAAATGACGACGGCTATGAAGTTGGTATTGAGGCAAAGCTGAAAGTATTTACTGCCTACGGAAAACCATCTGGTAAAATAAAAAAAGATATCTAAATGACGACGAGGTTAGCGCTGCAATGTCATATGTATTGCTCAACTGCGACGAGGAAGAAGTGGACAAGCTAGAGGGGTAAGTAAAATTATTTCGCGTGCTTCGTTGCTTCTGAATATAACTAATATACCTATGCTTCGTTGCTTTTCAGCATGTTTAAGGATGAGGTAACGTCCAACAATCCGTACGCAACCGAGGAGGAAGTAGAACAACAAATGAGACTTCATTTTCCTTTTTGGTTGAGAGCATATGTACGGACGTAGTCACAATTTACTTTTTCTGTACATTTATACTTGCACATAATAATTAAGTTAGCATCGTTTATATGGCATTTAGGTTGATTGCCCGGAGGCAATCCTTGAGAATGAGTATATTAAAACTCTAGCCAAGGGGCCAATTTATCAAATGAAGACCTGGCCAAGTTACTGCGTAAATGGTTTCAGGTTCAAGTCAACAAATGCTCGAATAAGAGACGACTTCTTGGATTTGGATTCTACGAAGAATAGCTATTTGTGCATAAAATCTTCAAACTACAAAGACGTCGACCTAGGCAATGACTTCTTTGGCATCTTACGGGAGATTGTGGAACTGACATGCAATTATGCTATAGAACCTTGTAAGATCGTCTTGTTCAGATGTGACTGGTTCGATCCGATCCAAGGTCGAGGTTGGAGAGTTGACAAACATGGTCTTGTTGACATAAATTATCGCCGTCGATATCAAGCTTATGAGCTGTTTGTTCTAGCAAGCCAGGCCCAGCTAGTTTACTTTACCAGCTATCCAAAACGAGGAGTCGGAAGATCAGATTGGTGGGCAGTCTGTAAGACTAAAGCTCAGAATACCTTCGATGTCGATGAGATAGCTTATCAGGAAGACGAACTACCTCTTATTACAAATATTGTCGATGTGACTCAACGAAAGTTCCTCATGACATGTTTCATCAATTGGAAGAGGTAGAAGTATCAAAAGAGGAAGAGGAAGTTGATAGAAGTAAAGAGGAAGAGGAAGAGGAGTCGGAATAAGATGAATTTTCAGAAGAGGATTGAATATGTTTAATTTTCAGATGTAGTATGGTTTACTTTTGTTTTTTCAGATGTAGTATGGTTTACTTTTGTTTTAGCGACGTTTTCAGATGTAGTATGGTTTACTTTTATTTTTTTTAGATATAGCATGGTTTACTTAGCGACGTTTTCTGTTGTAGTATGGTATACTTTTGTTTTTTTAAGATGTAGTATGGTATACTTCTGTATTTTTTCAGATATGGCTCGACGTGGATCATTTGGTTCCGGTGCTGGTGGGAGTCGACGACCCCGACAGTCTCCATCTACCACTCCTACCGACTCCTCATCCCCCCGCACACCAGTATACACTAGCGGTCTAGTCGCCAACAGTGTCTCCATACCCGGCTCTAGCAGTTCGAGGCTAGGGCCTTCTTATTCTACGCAGCCAGTACCGTCGAGCATTCCAGAGGTCGACCCCACTACTGAGGAGCAGGCCGAGGCCCACGTCGAGGTCGAGGGTGATGGCGAGGCCCACGTCGAGGGCGAGGGCGAGGCCGAGGGACAGGCTGCGAGCAGGAGCAGGGGCAGGGACGGGGCGGGGCATAGTGCAGCTCCCATTTGAGACAGATCCTCCGTGTCGCCAGAAGGGGGATCTGAGGCTGGAGATTTGGGCCTGTACTCGGACCAGATGGTAAGTGAAATTATTGCATTTAATTAGTTTAAATTTATTATAAACTTGTTTAATAAATTTTAATTTCTATTTTACATGTATCATCCCTCCTCCGTACACCGGTCGCTGGGTACATTCCTGCGACAGAACTACGGGGGGCCCTGGATCAACTGGAGGGATGTCCCGGCCGACAAGAAGGCCTTCTGGTTTGAGAACTTTTCGGTACATAAAAGTTTATTTCCTTTTAACATTTAGTATATTATGTTATAACTTACGTACTTCTATAATTTTTTCAGCGGACTTACTTCTTCCCTTCCTACCGTGCTGTTGCTGTCGAGGCTATATTTCCAGCGTTGCCAACAAGCTCATTAGGGACGCGATCCTCGACCAAAAGGATCGCGACCGCCGGGGAGAGCCTATTCAGGGTTGGATCTCTGCCGCCGACTGGGCGGTAATGAAGAGGAGATTCGAGGAGGAAGTCTACAAGGAGAAGTCCGCGAAGTCTAAAAGAGCGCGACAGGTGGGGTCGCAGTGGTGTGGTGGATCACGGTCCATCATGGATTTCTTCACCCATATGGTACGTATCTTGTCGTAGACCCATAATAATACTTTATAGTAATATATTTCTTTCAACTTAACTGACAAATCATATAATAATTTTGTAACAGGTTGAATCGGGAGAAGACCCGAATATGGTGACCTTGTTCCTCGCCACGCACACGAAGGGGGAGCGGTTCGTAGACGACAAGGCCCGGGACACCTATGTAAGTTTTACTTAATGCTAGTTCATTAATATTAATTTTTAGTTACGTAGAAAATTTATATAGATGTTATTTCTAGGCCGAGTTTTAGAAGTTTCACCAAATGCTAGTTCATTAATATTAATTTTTAGCGACCACGTGAGAATTCATATCGATGTTATTTCTAGGCCGAGTTTTTGAGGCTTAGGGAGGCCGGGCCGACACAGTCAGAGGGAGCTAGTGCTAGCACTTCCCAGCAGCCCCCGGCCGCCGCAGCTCAGTCAGATGACGAGCTGTCGATAAAGGCCTTTGGTAGATGCATAGGGGTACGTACAATGGTACGGGCTCCTATGGTGCCTTCATTGCGTCACAGGCCTCTACGACCGCCACTAGTGTGCCTGGCCCCGCACAGACTGGAGAGTTGCTCCGCCACCAGCAGAGTGTCCATGCGCAGATCGTAGCTCTGCGTGATGAGATACTGCAGAGGATGGGGGCACCGCTTACATTTGAGACGCTGGAGGAGACTACCGAGGCGCTGCGACAGATGACCCACGCTACGTAGGAGGCTACGCAGCGGTTGGTCGAGCAGATGCAGCAGTTCCAGGAGATGGCTACAGAGCGACCGTCTGCTGGTACGTTGGGAGCATCGTCTACATCCGGCGGTGCACGGGAGGACATGCTCGTCCACCTGTTGTCACCGAAGGAGTATCAGACGATCCTGACGTTGCGACGATAGTCATCTGGTGGCGCTCCTCCTCCAGCTCCGGCTCCAGCACCGGGTCCAGCTCCAGCTCCAGGCGATCAGTAGTTTAGTTTTTGCATTTTTGGACTGTACTATATTTTTGACTTTGTACGTATTTGGGGATATTTAGTTTTTTCGTTGAGGATATTGAGTTTATACGTATTTGCAGATATTGATTTTTTTTGTTAAAGATATTATATATTGACATTGTTCGTTACAGATAGTATTTTTTCTTTATATTTTTTGTATATTCTGGAATGTATTGTGCGTGCCGGTGTTGAGTGTTCCACTGAGGGGGTCGACGAACCCAGGGATTGGATTCTGTATTTTGTATTTTGTTTCTGTATTTTGGCTCAGGCTCCTGCTCCATTTGCATTCTGGAACCTTTTTTTATTTTTTTAACTTAGTGACGTTAGTATTCGTCGCTATAGTAGCGACGTTAATAAATGTTGCTAAAAGCGTCGCTAAATGCTAACGTGGCAACAAGTGGCACCAAATCTGATGTCAGCACGTCGTCGCCAAAACGTCGCAACAGTGTCGCTAAACAACGACCACACAATAACGTCGCCTTTACGTCGCTAATTAGCGTCAACGTTAAAACGTCGCAAATAACGTCGCTAATTAGCGACGTTAATAACGTCGCCACATAACGTCGCCCTAGCGACGTGTCACGCCCCATTTCTCAAATTATAGTAAATTGGGTAGGCAACAACATCTCCAGGCTACGCACCCTAGGAGTACTTTCGCACCCGTATTGCGATTGTCGCCTGTAAAGAGCTAGAATGGAAAAGTACAAGTACAACTACTACATTTAATTGCACCAATTATAGCTATTATACAATAATTTTTTTTCTAAAGATACCATATATACAGTTCCATACTACAAAACAATAATTTACATATGCAGGTTACAAAATGATGTTGGTCATCTCTCATGATTCCTTGGATAGCCTACTCCTCGCCATTGTCCTCACCATAAAGTGGAAGCATATCAGCAGACTCGTCGTCTTCTCCTAGTGAACAAATACTAGGTCGTTTAGAAACGAAAGGCAAGTCCTCGATCAAAGGCGATAATAAGTAAAATAAAAATTTTAGAAGATTTTAGAAAATTCAAGTAAATGACTAATACACACCTTGTGAAACAAATGGAAGTATTAGGTACTTCTAATTCGACAATTATCATACTAGACAGGACTTTATGCCTAATGATTATGCACTTTTATAGAGAACACATGTGGATCATGATCATCCTCTATTTTTTCGACAATAATCCCATTTACCCGGGACCAGGTGGTGTCTGTATTGGGTACGACGCCTTAGATTCCGACCCCTCCACATCTTGTGGAAAAACTTGTATGCATTAACTCTTTAAATTCTGTTTTATTTTCAGAATTTACTGGACTGTTCTCTGTTGGTGAGCTAGGCCTCACCCCCCGACATCGTAAGGCCCTACAGATGCGGGACTACTGATCAGCTTTTTCTGGTGTAATTATATTGCAAGAATTTCGATGGTTGTGATCCAGTTGTTCTCTCCCACCCTATGATGCAACTATAAATATAGACAAGGTCTATTAACTCTCAAGTCTAATATTATCCTCAAACTTGGTTACCGTCCCGTATTTAAGGATAATACGCCATACGGTAACCCTTTGTTGGAGGAAGTATTTATCCAACCTATTACCATCCGTGTGTGACACATCATATGGTAAGTCGTTGGCAAAAAAATGCTCCTCCACTTATCGTACCATCTCGTGTATTAAGATAACACGCCATATGGTAGGATCAACCGGACTAGGAACTAGATATAATTTTATATTTCTATTTTAGGTTTTGCAAAACCTAAAGTTTCTAAAATTTGACTAACTCCCGAAATTATTAAAAATTTCGGCAGAGTCTTCTTTGTATTGGTTGACTCAGAACAATTTAACAATAGACAAAATACAATAATTGGGTACGCCGACCCCTTCGGTGGAGCAACTCTCAACACCGGACCATGCAGTTAATATCCGGGTACGCCGACCCCTTCGGTGGAGCAACTCTCAACACCGGATACTCACGCAGTTTAATGAAATAAGAAAAAAATAAGTGTCGAAATGAAGAATTTCCTTTATACCTGAGCATGCTAGCATTTATTTAATTACAATGCTCCTTGCTGCTACACAATCCAAGTAAACATATAGCTATTGCATAATGCTGTTAAATACATGTTGTGAATAGGTTCAAAAATTAAAAATCTAATATGCTCAACTTCAAATTATACTACATATATTAACCCCTTGTAGTGTAAATTAGCAAAAATTAACAAGTATGTTACCCGGTTAATTCGGTATTCATAAATGTTTCTTCTAACCATGTGTTCATGATAAAATGGTACTTTTAAGCTTGATTTAAATTCTAGACAGATTTAATTATTATATTAAATTAATAATTTGCCAATCATAACTATTATTAAGGTCAAGTTTATAAATATTCCTTAATATATTTATATTCATACTCACATATAATTGATAAAACCCATATGAAACTTCTATTTGTGGACATAAGAGGTTCAAAAATATATATTTACATGTAAAATGATTCAATGACCTTTTGCACCCTTTTTAATATAAAATTTCTAGTAGATTATGAATATGTATCCATATAAGTTGTTACCCCCTTCCTTACAAATTTTTAAGCAAGGTGTCCATATTGTATCTACATATTGTGTCCATTTATATTCAAAGTATCTATTTGTGTTGTGTCCACTTGTTATATTCAATTAAAATATCTATTTGTGTTGTGTTCAATTAAAATATCTATTTGTGTTGAGTGCAACACATGTGTCCAACTTATACATTTATATTATGTTGTGTCCAAGTATGTGTTGTGTCCAAATATATATGTCAATATATATATATATATATATATATATATATATATATATATATATATATATATATATATTATATATGTCAATATATATATATATAATATATAAATATATAATATATATATATATATATATATATATATATATATATATATATATATATATATATATATATATATATATATATATATATATATATATATATATATATAATTCTTGGATGTAATTCACACGATTCCACTTAAATTAGAATTGAAGTGCCCATACACATATTATCATTCAAGGTATCTATATTGTGTCACATTGTGTCCATATATATTAATTTTAGTTTTCCAACTACTCGTATCCATAATTTATTTCTTGCAATATGGAATTTACCATAACTTTACTTAAATTCCAGAATTAAATACCTATTATTTTAATTCATGAAAATTAGGAATTAGGTTTTGCACAATTTCTAGGAGGAAGAGAGATGGAGGACTTGTCTTGCTTGTAGATGACCTAGGTTTTCTCTTCCATTAACTCCCAAATTCACCACCATAATTACAACAACAAGATTATGTACTAGAACTTGACCTATATCTAAAATCTGAGAAGAAAAATTTGTCACCCCCAGTTTTTGAATTAGGGGTATTTTTGTCATTTTTTAAGTTTTATGATTTTTAGGAATTTTAATTGATTTTATATGATTTTTAGGGATTTGTTTGATTTGGTTTGAATGTTATCCAATTCGGACTTAAGTTAGAGACCCGGGTAGTCTGGACCCAAGTGGGACCCACATACTAGCTGGGCTTGGCCCACATACCATCCTAACTAGGCTAGAAATCATAAACCCTACTTCCATGGCTTAATTAGTAGTTTTAGAGGCTTAATTAGTTAATTAGGGTTAAACCGAAACAAACCGAACCAAACCGAATTCAATTTAAACCAAACCAAGTCTATTGGGTTTGGGGGCTTATTGGGTCACCACCCATACCCAATAAAACCCCCCATGGCCGCCCGTAGAGGAGCCACTCCCCTCTCTTTCCTTCACAACTAAGTTAACTCTCTCTCTCTCTCTCCATTCCACTTCTTTTCTTCAAGCTTCTTCTTTCTCCAAGGAAAACCAAATCTAGGTATGCCATAAATTCTCTATTTATTTCTGTTTTGCACTTATTGATTTTACAATAAATGAAGAGGAGCTCATTCTCCACCATTTGCTCATAGCTTTTAATAGGTTTCCTAAAAATCTAGGTTAATGATTAATTAGGGGTTTTCATAGATAGAGTGTATATATATGTATATGTGTATATATAATTATATGTATTTGTGTGTGTGTGTAGAAGAATGGTGGTGGTGATGGTGTATGAGAATGGTGGTAGTGATGGTGTGTGAGAATGGTGGTGGTGGTGTGTGAGAGTGGTAGGAAGAGAGTGTGTGTGGTTGTGTGAGTGTGTGTATGTATTTATATATATATATATTTATTTAAATGTGTGTGTGTATATATATATATATATATTTAAAAGTGTGTGTGTATATATATATAGATAAATGTGTGTGTGTATGTATATTTACATGTAGATATGTGTGTGTTTATATTTATATATAGTGGGATATATATATATATATATCCCACTATATATATATATATATATATATAGTGGGATATATATATATATATATATATATATATATATATATATATATATATATATATATATAAAATATATAAATATATATATATATATTTATATATTTTATATACATATATATATATATATATATTTTTTTTTTTTATACATATATATATATATATATATATATATATATATATATATATATATATATATATATATATATATATATATATATATATAGAGAGAGAGAGAGAGAGGAGAGAGAGAGAGAAAGAGAAAGAGAGATAAGGGAAAGGAGTAGAGGAAGTAAGAAGGAGAAGAAGAATAAGCAACTGCAGCAGGAGCAGTAGCAGTATCAGCTGTAGCAGCAGTTGAATGCAGCAGCAGCTGGTTGCAGCAGCAGCAATGCGCTGCAGCAGCAGCAGCAATGCGCTGCAGCAGCAGCAGCAATGCGCAGCAACAACAGCAATACACAGCAGCAGCATAGCACAAGCAGTAGCAGGAGTCGCAATAGCTTAGAGAAAAGGAAGAATAGAAGAAGAGTTAAGAAGAAGAAGATTTAAGAAGAAGAAGTTAAGAAGAAGATTAAGAAGAAAAGATAAGAAGAATAAGAAGAGGAAATTAGAAGTTAGGAAGAGAAATAGAAGGAAAGAATAAGAAAAAGTTAGGAAGAGAAAGAGAAAGAAAGAATAGGAAGAAGGAAAAGAATAAGAAGAATTAGAACTAGGAGAAGGAAGAAGAGTTAGAAGGAGAAGAATTAGAAGAGGAATGAGAAGTAGAAGTATAGGAAATCAATTTAGGGGAAATCGAGTTAGAGAGTGAAATTGAGCCCCGAGTGTCGGAATGAGATGAAACTTGGGGGAGACTTGGAATACGTGAATTAGACTTTGCGGGTAGGCTCCCGAGTTGAAATCGGGATTATAGGACGACGGTATCGTGCCGTACCATTGCGTATCGCGAGATATTTAAGATATCGACAATAGGCCGTAAGATGGACTAGACGTCCACTCTACCTTGGAAGCTTCGTAGGTAATGAATGTATAGGCTAGTATCCTACTACCCTAGGGAGCACGGGTCGAAATACCAAGCGTAGGTAGGCTAACTTGGTATTCACCTAGGCTAGAAATTTATCTTTGTAAAGGGTAAATTAAGATACCGGCCTACGACCAAGATACGGGTTTAGGAGTCCAAGATAGACTTGGATATGGGTTGTAAGGGTTGGTAATGATTAGAAATAGTCGCCTAGACCTAGTCTTGACCTTGGTTGACCACGGTTGACTTTTTAGACCAAAAGTCAACTATGGGTCAACACTTTACCCAATTTAGTCCCAAATTCCATTAGACTTGAAGGTTGACCAAAAGTCAACTGTTAGTCACCATTGACCTAGGATTGACCTAGGGTTGACCTAGAGTTGACCAGAGTTGACCCGTTGACCAAAAGTCAACTGTAAGTCAACTTTCGACCTAGTTTGATACGGATTGAATCCCAATACTCTCCCATGACCAAAGTTGACCCAACTTGACTTGTCTTGACCTAGAATGACTTAATAGGATTTAATTTGATTTGACTTTACTTCTTAAACATAGTTGTTTGCAAAAACAAAAGTATGAACTTTATTGATACAAACTTTGTAAAGATTACAAGAATTCTGGGAAAGTACAACTGTAGAAATCCAATCGAGAAGACGATTGCTTTATCCCTTGGACGATATGAACTTTGAAGACGGTAGCCTCTGAAGTTGAAAGCAAAAGCCTCGGAAGAATGCAGCAGCACTTGGGCAAGAACTCCTGAACTCTCTGATATTTCTGAAATTTATGTTTGATCCCCCTGAATAAAGACTTGAAACTTTATTTATAGAGTTCTGGAAATAACTAACTTGTAGTTATTCTGAATGGCGCAAGTTGGATTGCACAGGCACTGTATTGTGCAGCATCAGACTGCGCAGGCAGTTGTCTAGTCGTGGGCCAACTGTCTTGGACACATGGCATCATTTGATTGAAATACGTATGATCGTGTGCAGACGGTTGCCACGTAACGAGCAATTGATGGCATGAATGCTACGTGTACTTTTGTCAGTTGTCATGATGAAGTGCGCCACATGAATTGTGCTGACTTTGGATTACGCTCGGTTGGACTGCGCTGAGCTGGATTGCGCTGCAAACAGATTGCGCTGCATGTACAGCTGTCCTCGAGCACCGTGCAGCGCAATAAACGAACAGTCTCCTCGTTCTTTATGCTATCAGTTGTCAGAAGATTTGATTGTGTCAGGTAATGATGACATGGCCACGTCACCCTGCGCTCTTGAAAGTGTGCTCAGTTCAGTCTGTGCCATCTGGATGATGCGCAATCTGATGTCTGCGCAGTTCATTTGAAAGCTATTTTTCTTGATGTTCATGATTTTGTTGATGGGTGCAACTTGATTTTTTAGGACCTACAAGACCCCCTTCAAAGTTTTCGAAAGTTGAATTTATTCAAAATTTTGAAATACTTTGAATTTTGAATTTTAAATCAAGTTGCACATATGTTGAGCTGTCTGCGCAATCGGATGAATCAGCCCTACTTTTTTGGCGCAATCTGTGGCGACCGTTGGTTCTTTGAAAAACTATAAATAGTTCTCTCGATCCTTCAAATTATTCTTTACTTGCTTTCATTGTGTTTGAGAGAAAGAAACCCCGAGCCTACTCCGACTTCAGCCTTTCTTCCCCGTCGATCTCATAGATCCCAAGCGTTCCTCCGCAGCAGCCAAGGGCAAGGCCCCCGCCGAGTCTTCGACTTGTGTTGCGCCTCGTCCTTCCCGTCATGAAACTGCGCACCCTGCTTTACGAGGTAGATGAACCGATCGAAAACTCTTTTTAGAGTTTTTTCGACTTTGCTGGATCTTAAACTCCATCTCTTTTTAGAGATGTGATCATACTGTGCCACCCTTTTTAGGGTTTTGGTTGCACAAACACATTATTCTTTATTTTTATGAAGAATATCTTTTCACGCAATCGGTTGAATTGCGCTGGCAAAAGTCAGCGCAATCGGCTGATTTGCGCAATCTTGTCAACGTAAAATAATGCTTGCACAAGCTTTGTCAGCGCAATCTGATGATTGCGTAATCTGATGGTTGCGCAATCTAATGTTTGCGCAATCTGATGTTTGCTCAATCCGATGTTTGTGCAATCTGATGACAAAATTTCTAACTTTGACTTGTACTGAATTTGTGATTTTTCTGTTTAATGCATTTTGTTGGCCCATTCCATGGTCACACCCGATTTCGATAATCAACATACACTTAAGTCAATACACAAAATATAGAAAATGCTGCTAATCATTTCAGGATACATGAAATCAAATTCAACGGACGATGTACTGCATCAAACAAAGCGTCAACATCATCAAATCTTCAGAAGACTTATTTCTTATTTTATTCTGTATTTTATATTTTATTGAGTCTAGGATTTATTTTGTAAAATCAGTTTTGGTAATACTGGCTTAGGGTTAAAACTGTCCACATTCTAAAAGCCTACCTATTTACCATTCGTATTTCATTTACAAAACATTTCAAAAACATATTTTGAAATTAGCCGTTACAAATATTTTTACAAATAACCAAAAACATATTTTGAAAACTGTTTTTACAAATAATTTTCAAATATCTCCTGACAGAACTCGTAACCGAGTTCGGCCCGAGTTCGGTCCGAACTCTGACCGAGTTCGGTCCAAAATGATTCAAACTTCTGTTGCCTCCAAATCAGCGAGCAACGTCTCTTTGCGAGATATTTGCATCCGAACTCTGCCCGAACTCTGCCCGAGTTCGGTTCGAGAAAACACCTATAAAAAGAGAAGAACTTTTCATTTCATATCATCAATTCATTCTTCATTCTCTCTTCTCTACTATTCAAGTGTTTTCAAACGATCTAAGATTTTTAAATCATACCTATACATCTCTTAGCCAAAAGCCAGTACTATCAGAGTTGATTTAGAATCTTTTGGTGTTTCAAGAGTTGTAAAGAGGTCGTTCCAAGGTCAACAACTTTTCCTGTTGTGGAGCTGGTCGTGCGCTCGTCACCAAGCACGGTGTGTGTTGTGGAGCTGGTCGTGCGCTCGTCACCAAGCACGGTGTTGTAAGAGACTGCAAGCTCTCAGTTAAAGCTTGTGCCATAGTGGATTAACATCGAGCAAGAGTACTCGAGACTGGATTAGTCCTCTCAGAGGGATACTAGTATATATCGCTGTGTTACTGAGTTTGAATTCTCTATCTTTATTTACTGTCTCTTATATCTCTGCCATAGTTTAATTTTTTAATTGGTGATTATTTTCCGCTGCACACACATACTCTATTCACCCCCCTCTAGAGGTGCTCAACGGTCCTACAATTGGTATCAGAGCAGGTTATATTCTTATATAACATACCTTAGAGAGTATATATGGCAGCCGTGAAATCAATATTCAACGGTGAAGGGCAATCCACAAATAGACCTCCCATATTTGATGGAACAAATTATACCTACTGGAAAACACGAATGACTTTCTTTCTAAAGTCTCTCGACTTTGATCTTTGGTCAATAGTCATTGATGGTTATAAGAAACCAGCACCAACAGTGGTTGAAGGCCAGCTGGTGGAAAAGACCCATGATAAGTACACTGAAGCTGAAAAGGCTAAAGCTAGCCTAGATGCTCGTGCCATCAATGCACTATTCTGTGCAATTGACAAAACCGAGTTCAACAGAGTTTCAACCTGTAAGACGTCTCACGAAATTTGGAAACTCCTTGAGGTAACCCATGAAGGGACTTCCCAAGTGAAGGAATCCAAAATTAGTAGACTAACACAGGAGTATGAATCTTTTAAGATGAAACCCGGTGAGTCAATTACACAGATGTTTACTCGTTTTCTTGATATAACTAATCCTTTACAATCTCTTGGCAAGGATTACAGCAATCACGAGAAGATCAGAAAAGTGCTGCGGGCTCTAACAAAGAACTGGAATCCAAAAGCCACAGCAATCATTGAAGAAAACGATCTCACCACTATGACTCTGGAAACGCTGATGGGCAAACTCATGACCCATGAACTCAACTTGCAAGATTTTGAAGAAGCAACACCAAAGGAAAAATCTATTGCCTTCAAAGCTCAAGCAAGAAAATCAACATACAACGATTTCGATGAAGAATCATCAAGTGGTGATGAACGAGCCCTACTTGTGAAAAACTTCAAGAGATATCTAAAGTTCATAAGCAGAAAGAAGAAAGATGTCCAAGAAAGCAACGAAGATGAAACTATATGCTTTGGATGCAAGAAGTCAGGGCATATGAAGAAGGACTGTCCAACCACCAAGAAAAGCAGTCCATACGATAGATCAAGATCAAGCAGAAAAGCAACATCTGGTCGAAAGTATGCCAACACAAGCATCTGGCACGAAAGCGATGCCAGTGATACCGAAGAAGAAGACAGACCCTGCGACAATGCAAATGTTTGTCTCATGGCATTTGATAAGGTATCATCTAATCCTTTGTTTGATGATTTCACTTTCGATGAATTAGAGAATGCCTTTAGCGAACTACTTGAAGATCACAAAACTGTGCTCGACAAGTATAAGCAATCTCGAAAAGAGATTAAGGCATACACAACCGAGATAGCTAGACTGTCCAATCTGATTGAAGATATTAAAGAGACATCTACTATCGGTAACACGAAAGAGATAGCCAAACTCAAGGTAGACTATCATGAGGCTATCCTCAATATTGAAAAGAAAGAAAGGGACTATGTCAAAGTACAAAAGCTTTATGACATAGAGAAGAAGATGCACTTAGTAACTGAACAAAGACTCCTAGATATGACTGCTAGATACGAAAGGTCTATTGCGATTTCTAAAAAGTTAGAAATCAAGTTAGGCAAACAGGCAATACCTGTGACACAGCCTAAGATTAGTCCTAATGCTATGCATACACCTAAAAGGACTAAACACAAGAAAGCACAGAAGAAATACGAACATCATCATGCTTTCACTTATAGGTTCTCCAAACAAAACAAGCTTGCAAACACAGATTCTACCACTAAATTGACTTGCACTTATTGTAGCACGCACGGTCACATATCACAGTATTGTTTAGCAAGAAAGCTTGTTGACAATCACACTTTAATGTGGAGACCTAAAGCTAATCAGAGTGGACCCTTCAGAAAATGGGTACCAAAGGATTCATCTACTTGTCTTGTAGGTGGACCCTCAACCCTCTCATGCTAGAAGCAAATGGATCCTCGATAGCGGATGTTCGTGACACATGACTGGTGATGCATCTTTATTTGCTACGCTATCGATGAAGAAAGAAGGATATGTCTCCTTCGAAAATAACTTGATAGGTGATATAATAGGTAATGGTACTGTAGGTATTTTTCCTTATCCAATAATAAAAGATGTTTGTCTAGTAACTGAATTGAAACATAACCTATTGAGCATAAGTAATTTGGCAGATAATGGTTATGGTATCAATTTTGTGAAAGATAAATGTACCATATATGATATGTCATCTGGTGATCCCGTATATAAAGGGATTAGAGAAGACAACATTTATGTTTTCTTTTTGGAGAATACTAAAAATACAGGAAGGTGCCTAGTAGCCAATCAAGATGAAAGCCGGCTATGGCACATGAGACTAGGACATACAAACATGGATACTATCTCACGTCTAAATACAAAGAAGTTGGTAAGAGGACTCCCTGAAATTCTATTTAAAAGAGATATAGTATGTGCTGACTGCGAAAGAAACAAAGCACATAGATCTACTTTTAAATCCATCAACGCTGTAAGTACTTCGAGACCTTTGCAATTAATTCATATGGATTTATTTGGTCCTAGTAGAGTCGCTAGTCTTGGCGGTAAGCTCTACGCTTTTGTTATTGTTGATGATTTCTCTCGATTTACTTGGGTTTATTTCTTATCAAACAAAAGTGATGCAATTTTTGAATTTTAGATATTTTGCAAAAAGGTACAAAACGAAAAAGGCTTCATGATTACTCGTATCCGAAGTGATCATGGTGGCGAATTCAAAAATTCTGATTTCAAAAAGTTTTGTGATGATAGTGGATATTACCACGAATTTTCTTGTCCTAGAACTCTCCAACAGAATGGTGTTGTGGAGCGGAAGAATCGTACTCTAAGCAAAATAGCTAGAGTCATGCTGAATCAGTATAATCTTCCTAAATATTTTTGGGCAGAAGCTGTTAGTACAGCCTGTCATGTTTTAAATAGGGTGTTAATTCGACCAATATCGAAGAAAACACCATATGAGCTTTGGTTTGGAAGAATTCCAAACATTTCTTATTTTAAAGTTTTTGGTTGTCGCTGTTTTATCCTGAACACCAAGGATAACTTGGGAAAGTTCGACTCCAAAGCAGATGACGGGATATTTCTCGAATATGCTGCTAAGAGTAAGGGATATAGAATTTTCAATAAAAGATCTATGATTGTTGAAGAGACTATTAATGTTACTTTTGATGAGTTAAATAGTCACAGATCTAGCGACAGTGATGATGAAGATACACATACAAAGACTAAGAAGAATTCTGAGAAAGATCTGACCCAAGAGGCAAGGACTGATAAAAGTTCCGGAGATGCAGGAACTGAGAAGAGCCTTGTGAAAGATATAGCCCAAAGATTTGAATCATTGAGATTCAAACCAGATCATCTAGAAACTCTCATTATAGGTGATGTATCCAAAGGTGTAAGTACATGTTCATCTCTTAAAGATTCTGAATTAGCAGCAAATGTAGCATTTATTTCAAAAATAGAACCTAAGAATGTAGATGATGCTTTTACTGATGAGTTTTGGATTTCTGCCATGCAAGAGGAACTTAATCAATTTGAGAGAAACCAAGTTTGGGAACATGTTCCTAAACCAATTGGTCAATCTATAATTGGTACCAAATGAGTGTTCCGAAATAAACTCAGTGAAGATGGACAAGTTCTACGCAACAAAGCACGTCTAGTGGCACAAGGTTATAATCAAGAAGAAGGAATTGATTATGATGAGACCTATGCTCCTGTTGCTAGACTAGAAGCCATCCGCATGTTTTGTGCATTTGCATGTTTTAATAATTTTAAACTTTTTCAAATGGGCGTGAAAAGCGCATTTTTAAATGGATTTTTGAAAGAAGAGGTTTTTGTGAAACAACCCCCTGGTTTTGAAGATTTTCAAAAACCTGATCACGTCTTCAAGCTTAAGAAAGTACTTTATGGACTCAAACAAGCACCTCGTGCTTGGTATGAACGCCTAAGCGCCTTCTTACTTGATAATGGATTTTCGAAAGGAAAGATAGATACTACTTTATTTATCAAATCCATGAATGATAATATTCTTCTAGTGCAAATTTATGTAGATGACATTATATTTGGTTCTACTAATGAAAAACTCTGTCAAGATTTTGCCAAGTGTATGCAGAGTGAATTTGAGATGAGTATGATGGGAGAGCTAAACTTCTTCCTAGGACTTCAAATCAAACAGTACTCGAACGGAACATTCATCAACCAAGCTAAATACACGAAGGACATACTGAAAAAGTACGACTTCGAGAATGTAAAGCCAATCGGGACGCCTATGGCTACATCTACAAAGCTTGATGCTGATGAAAGTGGCAAACCTGTCGATCAGCGTAAGTATCGAGGTATGATTGGTAGTTTATTATATTTAACTGCTAGTCGCCCTGATATTATGTTTAGCATTTGCATTTGTACACGTTATCAAGCAAACCCTAAGGAATCACATCTTAGTGCCGTTAAGCGTATCTTCCGATACCTTAAAGGAACTTCTACAGTTGGCTTATGGTATCCCAAAACCAAATCCTTTGACCTTATAGGTTACTCGAATACGGATTTTGCTGGATGCAAAGTGGACCATAAAAGTACAAGTGGCACATGTCATTTCTTAGGAAAGGCCTTAGTCTCTTGGTTTAGCAAGAAACAAAATTCAGTAGCATTATCAACAACTGAGGCTGAGTATATCGCCACAGGACGTTGTTGTGCTCAGATTTTGTGGATGAAGCAAACCTTAGAGGACTACAATCTGCACTACACTAATGTTCCTATTTATTGTGACAACATAGTGCTATAAATCTGACTAAGAACCCTATTTGTCATTCACGCACAAAGCACATAGAAATTAGACATCATTTTCTTCGTGATCATCAACAACACGGGGATATCTGCCTAGAATTTATTGACACTGATCATCAACTAGCAGATATATTCACTAAACCATTGGCTGAAGACCGTTTTAACATTTTGAGGCGTGAGCTCGGCATTCTTGAATTCTCAGACTCATAATGTATATGGTAATTAAAATTGAATTTATGACTTGATACTTTATTATTTATTTAACGAAAATAGTTTTTGGGTACAAACTTAAAAAGGGTATGTCTGTCACCACGACTACGGTCGAAGCGAAGCGGTATTTAAGAGTTCCCCGGTGAACCTCCGTTAGCTGGGACAACCCCTACAATTAACCCAAAAATAACAGTCGTTATTTAATATTACAGTCAAATTATTAAATTCTACTTTTAAACCTACCAGAATGCATTGACTGTCTCGGGAATGCAAGTGGCCGAACTCGGCCCGAACTCTGACCGAGTTCGGACCGAATTCGGACCGAGTTCGGTCGACGCTGTTATGATTCCAGAACCGAACAGCCGGCCCTAGTGCCTATAAATCCCATCTTTTCCTCCACTTTCTACACACAACAACTCGTGGAAATCACTCCTCTCTTCCAAGAAGCTTCTCCTTCTTCATCCTAGCAAGGTTCCGAAGAGATCTAGTGGGTGATCATCTTGTTCCTCCTTCCTTTTTTTTTCTTCAAAATGTACTTTCTCTCTATTTTCTCATGGCTCCCAAGCGTCAAAGAGGAACCACTTCCCAAGGTGCCTCCTCTTCTTCTGAATACACCCCTGCTAGTTTATTCAGTCCAGCAGGACCTAGAGATCCCGATGAATATGACTCTACTTTGTTCCCGGACAAAGATTTTTCGGATCTCTGGTTCGACTCTTTTTCTGTTCGTCGTATTTGTAATGGAGCCTTCGTAAACTTTACTACTTTCTTTGAGTACGCTCCAACTTTTGACCAACTTGGGTACCGAGATTTCTTCGAGGTACAAGACAATATTTATGACAACGCCATCCGTATGTTTTACTGCAACCTGCAAGTAAAACCAAACGGAAATTTCTATTCTTGCGTTGCTGGGCAAGAATTAGAATTTAGCGCCTCCGACATCAGCGAATTTTTCTATATTCCTGATCTTGGTGATGCTTTAGTTGACATCTATCATATTCAATTCCCTGCTGATGTCACTCTTGCTTCCTTCAGGGAACTAATCTGTCATCCTAACCCTGTTCCCCGTAGAATTTTTGCCAAAAATTTGAACCAAACCTTCTATGAACTTCATCGTATGGTTTTCTCCATACTTCTTCCAAAGAAAGGTTCTACTGATGAAGTAACCTTTATGGAACTATCTGCTTTATATCATATTCACTTTGGCATCCCATTCTCCATTCCCAAAACTGTGATGTCCTGGATGCTTAACTGCAAAAATGCAGGTAGGAATCTAGTATATCCAATGCACTTAGCTTCTATCTTTCGACGTTTCGAGATTGATCTTGAGACGTGTGCCATCTCCTCTACTCCTGTCGAGCTGACTAGATCTCGTCGATTTCCTGCTCCACCTCTGCCTCCTGGAGCTCATCCTGCTCCAGCTGCTGATGCTGAGTTCCCTCCTGCTAATGCTCCTCCTGCTCTAGCCCCTATCCCAGGATTTGATCAGGCGTTCTTTCAGCGCTTTGATGACTTTGTTGCTGTCTCTACGCAACGTCATCTGGATTCGGAGTTCCGGCGCATTTCTCAGGCCCAGGTGCTGAGAAATGGCATTGCTGACCTCCACTACAGCCTGGCTCATGATCCTGTCCATCCAGTCACCATCTTACCTCACTCTGCTTTTCCGGGTCCTCGATTTGCGGATGAGGCTTCCTTTCAGTATTTTGACCCGACTACAGCCTACTTTCCTCCTGAGGCTCCTGGTGCGGACGATCCCACGATGTGACGTGGATTCAGCTATGGGCTAGTGGACATTAGTTAGATGATGATCAGTTGATATAGTTTTTTTATTTCATGTCTACACTGATTAGTTAGACATTTTCAGTTGTACTTTTGGATTATTAGTGGAAATTTTCATGACTATTTCAGTTTATTATGAGCTGTTCCTTTCTATATTAGTTGTTTCCATATGTTTATGCTGTGATTATGTCTTTTTGCTTCACTTTGTCTTGTGTTTGTCTATTGTCGGCTTTACATATTACGGGGGAGCCAAGTCATTTTACTACTTGACAAAGGGGGAGAAAAAGAGTACAATACCAGAAAGCAAAGCATATACAAATCCAAAATCAAAACATCTCATTCATTTTTTTAAGGTACTTTGTATTTTGTTTTATTTCATATAAATATATTTTGGTATAGACTCAAGTTTGTCAATTATCAAAATGGGGGAGATTGTTGGCCCATTCCATGGTCACACCCGATTTCGATAATCAACATACACTTAAGTCAATACACAAAATATAGAAAATGCTGCTAATCATTTCAGGATACATGAAATCAAATTCAACGGACGATGTACTGCATCAAACAAAGCGTCAACATCATCAAATCTTCAGAAGACTTATTTCTCATTTTATTCTGTATTTTATATTTTATTGAGTCTAGAATTTATTTTGTAAAATCAGTTTTGGTAATACTGGCTTAGGGTTAAAACTGTCCACATTCCAAAAGCCTACCTATTTACCATTCGTATTTCATTTACAAAACATTTCAAAAACATATTTTGAAATTAGCCGTTATAAATGTTTTTAAATAACCAAAAACATATTTTGAAAACTGTTTTTACAAATGATTTTCAAATATCTCCTGACAGAACTCATAACCGAGTTCGGCCCGAGTTCGGTCCGAACTCTGACCAAGTTCGGTCCAAAATGATTCAAACTTCTGTTGCCTCCAAATCAGCGAGCAACGTCTCTTTACGAGATATTTGCATCCGAACTCTGCCCGAACTCTGCCCGAGTTCGGTTCGAGAAAACACCTATAAATAGAGAAGAACTTTTCATTTCATATCATCAATTCATTCTTCATTCTCTCTTCTATACTACTCAAGTGTTTTCAAACAATCTAAGATTTTCAAATCATACCTATACATCTCTTAGCCAAAAGCCAGTACTATCAGAGTTGATTTAGAATCTTTTGGTGTTTCAAGAGTTGTAAAGAGGTCGTTCCAAGTTCAACAACTTTTTCTGTTGTGGAGCTGGTCGTACGCTCGTCACCGAGCACGGTGTTGTAAGAGACTGCAAGCTCTCAGTTAAAGCTTGTGCCATAGTGGATTAACATCGAGCAAGAGTACTCGAGACTGGATTAGTCCTCTCAGAGGGATACCAGTATATATCGCTGTGTTACTGAGTTTGAATTCTCTATCTTTATTTACTGTCTCTTATATCTCTGCCATAGTTTAATTTTTTAATTCGTGATTATTTTCTGCTACACACACACACTCTATTCACCCCCCTCTAGAGGTGCTCAACGATCCTACACAGTTGATACCAGAGAAGATCCTGAATATGAAACATTTGTAGGAACTTTAGCTGAGCCAGATTTCAAAGAAGACTTATCTCATGTACTGTTCCCACAATATGTCCTTCCATCTTCTCGTCAGACTATTTCGATAGCACAGGATAACGAGACTTTGTTAAGTCTGATAAATGGACAGCCCTTGCAATCTGCTGACGCTGTCACTCATAGGAAGCCTATGTTCCTCTTCGGAGACGCCATTGATAACAGTTCTCAACCAAGACCCCGAGTTGAGTTGAGAACTTTCTAATGGAAGGAAAAAGTGATCAAGTTACCAGACCTAGCTAGATGCCTTCCTCTAGCAAGATATGCTCATGCGAGCCATCCTAGGAGGATGGAATGGGACATAACTCCCTTACAACATGCACGGACCGGAAAGATCTGTGTTAAGAAAGGTCCGAACAATAGGGACATGTTCTATAGTTCTTTCGAATGACACAGCACTTTATTGAGGGGGTTGAAGCCAGGTTGTATTCCCCCCGAGAACTCGTCTTTATTGCTACCGGTAAGGACACCGATTTTTGCCAACGAGTATGCCAAAGCAGAGGGTAAATATCCAGATCAAGACATCCGGTTGACAGGTCTGGTAAACCCAGACTTCAAAAGATGGAGCTGCATAGCTAACTGGATACTGGTCCAGTTTGAAGATAAACTCAGAGAAATTGATCTGTATAATGCGGTACACGCTACTGTATACGGCTTCTTTCCAAATCCTCATCTGTTTTTGGCTCTGGCAGAGAGGTACAACTACAGGACAGGGACGTTCATGACGCCCTGCGAAGAGATGGGTTTGGCTCTCCATGAGATGAAGTATATCTCATATGTACCAATGGGTGAGTTGCCTTACGAGGAGTATGTTCCGACCAACGACGAATTAGATAGACTTCGTCGAGAGAATTCAAAGATGGTGGAAGTCTTCGATGAGCTTCTGTGTCATTATAATATATGCTTTTTGTATTACCAAAGTGGCTCTGCTGGCACGTGCTATTCATCCAAATGGTTGACTTATCTTTTTCTCAACCACATTATTGAGAAAAAGACAAAAGATCATGACTCATGTAACCCTGATTTCTTCCATCCCCTCAGTAACAGTGAAGTGCTAAAGCTGATGGAGGAGAATAAGAGAATGGATATCAGAGTTGATGATGAATACCAATATCCTCCTCTTAAGGCTGGAGAATTTGTGGAGAGCTTTATAAGAATAGGCTACAGGTCCATGTCTAAACAAGCCCAGCAGGCAGGATTTTTGATGTACTGGCTACGTCGATTCGTCGTGCCTGGAGCAAGTGCTGTAGACCGCTTCCATCGCGGTGTTCTTTTTGCTGCTGTCCGGTTAGTCTTCGGCTACCGGATGGATTTACTATCAGCGATGACCTGTAGTATAAACGCGGGTCTTCGTCTGTATGTTGATCTTATGATCAAGTACAAGGGTGATAAGGTGAACTTCCCTAGACTGGAGTTACCTTACACCTACTTATTCGGATGGTTGCTCTTGCATCATCCATTATTGATGAACCCTGCCATGGGAGCAGTTGGTGGCAGTTTTCTACGCAGATTCTCACAGAGCAGGTAGATATACACTAGTCTAAGGGACTGCAGACGAACTCTGAACCTCGGCAAAGGATAGAATTTTCTTTGCTCTTACCTTCCAACTGGTTATGAGCATATGGCAGCAAATCTGATTGACCTTGGGAGGCAACCAATAGGTCGAGTATCTTTTGAATGGCTGAAGACAATTAGACCATCACATCTAGTATACAGATTTGAAGAGGAATGCTTCCTTGAACCATATCTGCCGAGCCACTTCGTTCGTCAGTTTGGATATGACCAGTTCAATATGGGCAACACAATAACTTGCTTACAAGGAAAGGGATATCTGATCTACGGTGCCAGAGCATGGGCTTACTATAATGCTCGAGACACAAAGACTGTGTTCTCGATGCCAAATAAAACTGATGCTGGTCCAAGAATGTTGTATACTTATTCACAGTTTTATACAGCTGCAAATACATTTGCTGAAAACTATAGCCTCGTTGATAGTTTTGCCATAGCAAATCGTCTGAAGAAAGGAGCGACTGACACATTAGCTCCCAATAACGATGAAGAACATGAGCCAGTGGACGATCCATTGGAAGCTTCCAGGGAATCCAATTTCCCTGAGGAAGTCAACCAACCTTTAAGAATTTCTCTAAAGGTTGTTAAATCTCCGGTAAGGAGAAGAAGAGAAGGAGAGAAGAGCCTTCTTCCCCAGCTGTGAAGAAGAAATTGATCTTGGAACATTCTTCAGAGAAAGTCACTACGAGATCACAATCTAGACAATTGGCCGAGTCCACTCGAGATGAAGCAGCTACATCGACCTCTATTCAGAAACAGGTCGAGGTGGTAAACATAGAGAGTCTTGAGAGGCCTCTACATAGAAGGAAGAAGCTAGCTCACAAAAGAAAGAAGAGAACAGTTTCTCCTCTAAGGCAAATTTTGTCTTCGATAGTGATGAACGCTGCGGCTGGAATCACCATGCCATCTCCTACCCCTGTTTCTGAGTCTGGGCATAAAACTCCTAGTCCGGAACGGAGGGAAGAGATCGAGCAGAGGAAAGAGAGAAATGAGGCCGTAGAGCCCAGAGAAAATATTGCTGAGACAGAGCATGAAGCTTTGCAATCTCCTTTACCGATGATGGATACTACTCAACCTCCTGCTACATTAGGAGCAATCCGTGAGGAAGAGGATCGTTTGATAATCGAGGCTTTATATGACTGTGACTTCGGCTCACAGGATTACATTGATCAAACTGCTGCAACTGCCAGTGGGAAGGTACCGGAGGAAGATGAAAATGAGGAGAGTTCATCATCTGAGGACATTGAGGATACACATGATCCTGAAGGGGATGATGAAGAGCATGTGTCTTCTGTAGCTGTTGACGACACCTTAGATCCTGAGAAGGACGTTGAGGTGCAAATATCTCCTGAAGATGCTGATGATACCTTGAATCCTGAAAAAGATGTTGAGGTACAAGCATCTCCAGAAAAGATAGCAGATGAAGAAGCGGCCCTGGAGGAAACTCCTGCTGTTGATCTCCAAGGTATAGAATGAAATTAGCAATTTTCTTTTAATAGATTGACAGCTAACATCTTTATTCTTATCCCTATAGAACTTAGATCTTCTCCAGCTCCTCCAGTGTGCATGGACATAGTGCCTGCGACGACAATTGCTAGTAGCAGTCGCCATTTATCCTGTGGCTTCGAAGCAGGAAGTAGTCAGGCAATAGTGTCTGAAGCTACTTCTGCTCAGCTAGAATCTGTCCCAACAAATGATAGGCCTGTTGCCGAATCGAATCATGGTAAGACTGTTTTCACTTTTGATTCTCTTTGACAATAGCAAATGACAGGCAAGATGACAATATTTAATTTTGCAGAGGAACAACCAGGAGGAGCGACCAGCTCCACTTTAGTTCCTTTATTCAAAAAACCTACTGTCCAAGTACGAGAAACTGAACGTCCAGCTGCCTCGTCATCAACAGGAGTTGCTGCGATTCCTGGTGCTCTGGCTACCAATCAATTCGTCATCCAATCATTTACCAAATTTTTCTTCGATTCATTGGGACCATTAATCAATAGGGTGATGGAAAAAGAGGATGCTGATTTTTACACAGTTAGAGGTCCAACCTCTTTCTTAATTCATGCTATCCGTGAGCAAGGTGACGAGCCTCAGGCCACTTTTCTTGAACACATATTAAATGAGCTAGAGACTTCAGTAAAGAACTATAAAGAGCTCAATAAGGGGGAGGTAGAACCCTTAGTTCAAGCAAAATTTGAACGAATGGCTCAGGAAGCTGCAGTTGAGAGAGTAAATTTCCAGATTCTCTTGGATGCTTTTGCTACTAAATCTGCTGATTACAATTCCATGGTAGAATCGGTGACATCTACTGCTGAAAGAAAAGAGAGAATAATTGCTGAACTGAGAGCGAAGATTGCCCGTCTTCAAGAAGAAATGGAAGATGAGGTTACCGAGCATCAAACTGCAATCCAACAACTCGGTGCTCTAACCCAAGAAAGAGACAAATATGCCACATCTCATAATGATGAAATCACTCGCAGAATGGTAACCATGCCAATTTTTAACGAGACATCTGGGATGGTAGAGGCCAGGAAGAGAGTGATGGAATCCTGCGAAGAGCGTTTGCAGACTCTGAAGCAACAGATTATTGGCTTGATGACACCACCAGTTTAATAGAAAGATTCCTTGTATCTTCTTGTTTTGACAATGTGCATGTTTTTGTAATGTCTTAAATTTTGATCAAATAAAAAGACATTTTGTTGTGGCTCTATTATTTATTGCATATCTTATTCAGATACAAATAATAGAGATAGAAAATATATTCAGAGGTACAGGACATGATATATTTCTTGATTCTAGAAAATAATCATATTCAAGTATATATGCTCAGAGGTAATATGGACGTGGCAAATATAATTTATTGAATATCATTATTTCAATAGACAACTTAATCGAATATGATAAGTTGTTGATGTAGATAAACGAACGAAATGAATCGTCAAAATGTGTGAATGAAGTAAATCGTCAGGATGAACGGATGAACCGTCAAATGAATGGAATGAACGAACGAATCGTCAGATTGATTGAATGAACGGGTGAACCGTCGGATGAATATGATGAATGAACGGGACGGACAAACCATCGAATGGTGAACGGGCGAACCGTCAGATGATGATGAACGGATGAACCGTCGAATAGTGAACGGGCGAACCGTTAGATGATTTGTGAACAGATGAAAATGGTGATGAAATGAACGGGTGACCTGTCAGATGAATTGAATGAACGGGTGAACCGTCGGATAATAAATGGACGAACCGTCTGATGATGATGAACGGATGAACCGTCAGATGATGATAATGAACGAACGAACCGTCAGATGATGATAATAAATGGGTGAACCGTCAGATGAATGTGTCGTTTCGTTGTTTTAAGAATCTCTGCCTATAAATAGAACATAAATCTGGAAGGAATGATCATTTCTATTTTTCAACAGAAAGATGAAGAAGGCTGAAATTGTTTTGAAGATTGAAGTGGGCACTGAAGAACGTCCTGCTGATCTAGTCCAGCCAAAGCAGGTAGAAGTAAGCGAAGGTTCGTCTGCACCCAAACCACCGCGGGATATCTTGGACTTTCTGCTTGAACCAGGAAAGACTGAAGAGGAAGAGGCCATGAGGATGGCTGCTTGCAAGTTTCTGGTAGGCTCGAACAAGGTTGTTCTCAGTTCTTTTGCTAATTATGTCTTTGATAAGGACGGCAGTGGTCCACGTCCCAATATTGAGAAGGACGATAGTGATCTTCCTTGATATTATGTAACATCATTTATGATAAAAATAAAAATCAAACTTTATTTATGAACTGTCTGATCTTATTTACATAAAATCTCTGTTACATTTATACATAGTATTTCTTGAGAAATTTGCCATTGATAGGCATCATTGCAATTCGACCATCTAACTCTGAAAGTTGATAAGCTCCGTTTGAAAAGACTTTGCTGATAATATAAGGCCCTTCCTACTTTGCATCGAACTTGCCTTTGCTCGAGTGAGTCATAGTCATAGGACGTCTTACTGTTAGAACAAGTTCTCCTTGCTGAAAGGCTCTGACTTTAACTTTGCGGTTGAAAGTCTTCGAGATGCAGGCTTGATACAACTCAATATGCTGTTGAGCCAATAGCCGCTTTTCATCGAGCGCTTCTAACTCTTGAAGTCGGAGAAGATCGTTATTCTCTGTAGTAAGTTCATTAGCAATGGCAATCCTTAAAGAAGGAATTTGAAGTTCTAGAGGAAGAACTGCTTCACATCCGTACACCAAAGAGAAGGGTGTAAAGCCTGTGGGATTACGGACCATAGTTCGATAGGCCCAAAGACATTCACCAAGCTTTTCACTCCAGTTTCGTTTGTTGGTAGATACAAACTTCTTGAGGAGCTTGATGATAGTTTTATTGAAAGCTTCAGCTAATCCATTAGCGACAGGATTGTAAGCTGTAGAAGCGACATTGTCAATCCGATGATCATCGCAGAATCTCGTAAACTTCTGGCTGATGAATTGTGGTCCGTTGTCATGGATGATTCGTCGAGGTACACCAAATCAATAGATGACATGGTGTTTGATGAAGTTGATGATGCTACTGGTCTTGACTTCAGCCAATGGTATAGTTTCAGCCCATTTAGAGAAGTAGTCGGTTATTGCTAGTATGAACCGATGTCCTCTAGAAGAAGGAGGACTGATGGGACCTATGATGTCCATGCCCCAAGCTTTAAAAGGCCAGGAGGCAGCCGTCGGATGCAGAAATTCTGAAGGTTGATGAATGAAATCTGCATGGATTTGACAAGCTCGACATTTTCTTGCATATTCGATGGCGTCAGATACCATAGAGGGCCAATAGTAACCCATTCGTCGAATACGATCCTGTAGCTTAGGACCGGGTTGATGTGCTCCGTAGATACCATCGTGAGCTTCACGCAATACTTGCTTTGCTTCATCACCAGCAAGACAGCGCAAGAGTAGGCCGTCAAAAGTCCGCCGATAAAGAGTCTTGGTGATCTGATTGTAATAGAATCGGAGAGACCGCCGACGAATACTCGTAGCCTCCTTGGGATCTTCAGGTAGTATGTCATGAACTACGAAGTCGATGAAGGAAGCTCTCCAATCTTCACTGATAACATTGACTTCAGTAAGATTACTGAACTCAATATTACGATTATTTTCGATGCAGAATAATTTTCGATTAGAGATGACCACCACCTGCTGTCTTTTGATAGGGATGGCTAAGACTGCTGCAAGATTGGCCAAAGCGTCTGCTTCAGTATTACAAGCTCGGCGTACATATTCAATGAAGAAGGCTTTGAATGATGTAGCCATGTTGATTACCGCTTCAAAGTAAGGCACTAGATCTTGATGGCGAACTTCATAAGTCCCTCTAACCTGGTTAACAACCAACTTGGAGTCACCATAGACTTCAAGATACTCGACGTCTAGTTATTTGGCTAGCTGAAGGCCAATGAGTAGAGCATTGTACTCTGCCACGTTGTTGGAGCAAGGCTCATCTAAGGAGTATGCTCTTTGAATAGCTGACCCGTCCGGAGAAACAAGGACAACTCCAACTCCTGCGACGATGGTACCATTGGGTCCGATTCTGGATGCACCGTCAAAGAATAGACGCCAAGTAGGAAATTCTTCAGAGATTGTATTGGATTTCAATGTCTCATCTGGAATTTCATCATAGAGTTTAGATGTCTCTGGAACGGGGTGAGCTGCTAAAAAATCTGCCAGTGCTTGACCTTTGACAGACTTTTGAGGAACATATACCATGTCATATTGGGCTAGTAGAATGGCCCATGTAGCCAACCGAGAGTTGAGTATGCTGGGCTTCTTCATGAGTACCCGAAGAGGATTAGCTCATGATATGACATGAATAGTTTGGCCAATGATGTAATGCCGAGTCTTTTGAACAGCAAACATAAGAGCTAGGCATTCTTTTTCAACCGAACTATAACGGTGTTCAGCACCAATCATAGTACGACTGAGATAATAGATAGCTTATTCGTGGCCTTCTTTGTTCTTTTGGGCAAGTAAAGCACCAAATGAATGGTCCATAGCACGGACATACATTAAAAATGGTATGCCAGAGATTGGTGGCACCAAGACTGGTGGATTCATGAGATACCGCTTTATGTCGTCAAACGCTCGTTGACATTCTTCGATCCAAACGAAAGATACACCCTTCTTCATGAGTTGAGTGAATGGTCTACAACGTCCAGACAGATTCGAAATAAATCTCCTGATGTACGCAAGTCGACCTTGGAATCCTCGTAGCTCTTTTAGGTTGCGTGGAGGACGCATCTCTTGAATGGCTTTGATCTTCTCAGGATCCACGTGTATACCCTTAGAGGTAATAACGAAGCCGGGAAATTTGCCACTAGAGACACCCAAGAATGACTTGGTGGGATTCATTTTGAGTTGATGTTGGCGCATGAGATTGAAGATAATTCTCAGGTCTTGAATGTGATCTTCCTTTAGACGACTTTTGATAGCAATATCGTCAACATAGCATTCGACAGTCTTGCGCAGATGATCTCGAAAGATGGTACTCATTGCTCGTTGGTATGTTGCACCAACATTCTTAAGACCAAATGGCATTATAGTATAGCAGTAGACTCCACGAGGAGTGCGGAAAGAAGTATGCTTCTCATCTTCAGGATTCATCCAAATCTGATTATATCCGGAGAATCCGTCCATGAAAGATATTCTTTCGAACCCACATGTGTTGTCGATCATGACGTCCGTGATAGGGAGAGGAAATTCATCTTTTGGACATGCTTCATTAAGATCCTGGAAGTCGATGCAGACTCGAACTTTGTCGGTTTTCTTTAGAACTGGGACGACATTGGCTATCCAATCAGGATGCTGTTATTCTCGAATAAAGCCACAAGCGATGAGCTTCTTGACTTCATCGTCGATTGCGTCCATCATTTCTGGCTTGAAGCACCGTTGTTGTTGTTTGACCGGTCTTGTATTCGGCAAGATGTTCAATTTGTGAGTAGCAACTTTAGGATCCAGTCCTGGCTTGTCTTTATAGCTCCAGGCAAAGACATCAATGTATTCTTTAATCAGAAGAATTAATTCTTGCTTGTCTGTCTCTGGAAGGTTCTTGCTAATAAATATTGGACGAGGTGATCCGCTTTCTCCTACATCGACTTGAACTAATTGATCTTCGGTAGGAGGTTCTCTTTGTTCGAATCGAAGTTCCCATTGGGTATCCATTCGTTGAGCCCAAGGATATGTTTCAAGATTTTCTTCAATATCCTCGTCATAGCCTTCTGGAAGTTCGACGGAGACCATGTTAGAAGATACAGTCAGCCGATGGACTTGACCGATGCTGGTGTCAGAATCCCATGATCTGGAATCAGAAGAGTTAGAACGCTCCTCACTATCGGATTTAGAGCCTGCTGGGGATAATAATGGAGGTGAAGCATATCTGAGACCCCTTTTGGTCCTGCTGTAGTACATTTCTGACTTTCCTTTCGGCACAGCCGTACGGATAGGAGTTTTTCTACCCTTACCGTAGTTGAGGCCGCTCTTGAAGTCGTAACCCATCTTTCGGATGATGTCTTTTGATTGTTGACTGTAACGACGGAGTTGAAGATGCCCCGTGTCATTAACTTTGCTATCATCCGTATAGCTGAATTGTTGTTCTGGTCCTTTACTAAAAAGTATTGGACTCTCACCTTTCTTACGAGCGGGAATAATACGATATAAATCCTTTAGGTGTTCAAATGAGACTTCAGTTTGAAGAGATTGCATAACTCCCATTGTACATGACTGAAAGCTATCTAACATATCCAAATAGCATTTAGCATGATAAATGACATCAGTATACTGGAAAGTAGATACTTTTTCATTAATTTGTACAATTGTATTTACAGCGGGACCTTCAGCCTTAGCAGGCTTAGTCAGATTGATTACAAGAGGGGGAGAAGAAGAACGTGATAACAAGCGGCTCAGAGGAGGTGAGCTCCCTTTTGTCCTTGTTATGAGATAGATCTATAACAAGGGGCTCAGAAGAGGTGAGCTGCCTTTTTTTCTTGTTACGACGTAAGTCGATAACAAGTGGCTCAGAAGAGGTGAGCTCCCTTTGATCTTGATTATCAATTGATTGCTTCTGGACTGGCAAGTGAATAGCCAGTGGTTTAGAAGATTGAGGACGAGAAACACGCCCTTTGACAGGAATGATGAGGGTGTCATTAGGCACTGTTTCTTGCTCTTCTTCAGTATCCAGAGACAGGACAACCTTCATGAATTCGTCCTTGTACATACGTGCATCATTGCAGTATGCTTCGACGCCTTTGAAAGGATAGAGATCAGCAACCTCCTTTTGCACTTCTCTATTGTCATCAACATATTTAAAACATTGATGGAGAGTCGAAGGGACAATGTTATGCTCGTGCAGAAATAGTCTTTCCAGCAAAGCATTGTAAGAACAACCATGATTGTCGATGATGTAGAAGGTAACCTTTGTGCGAAGATTGCCTATTTGGAGTTTTAGGCGAATCTTTTCCAGAGGCTCACTCCTTCCCTGATTGAACCCAAGGATGGTAGTGATTGTACTGGAAAGACTATGCACTGGGATTTTCAGCGCATCTAATATTGTCTTCGGCATAATGCTGAGAGCAGACCCTGGATCTATCAGAATACGATCGACTTTCTTCGAGTCGACGTATCCTATATAGTAGAGAGGACGATCGTGCCTGTTGTCTTCCATCAACATGTCATATTGTGTGAAAGTTATGTTTGGAATTAACTCTAACACGCTATGATAATGAAGGCAAGAGACTGGTTCTGCTTTCGGCTTCTTCAGAAGAGCTAAACAGGTTTCAGCTTGCATGAGAGCCTCACTCAGAGTTTCCCGAGTCTCTTTAGAGAGGCGCAAGAGCTCGAAAATTGACAGCCGAGCCGGTATATTGGCCAACTGAGCCAAGATATCAAAGTTGTAAGGCTTCTCAAGTCCGGAGGGAGATGACTTCTTCAAAGGTTTGTCGAAGCGGACTTGCTGTTTGCCTTTGTCAGCGACCGTCGGCTTGAGAGGAATGGACACTACAACCGGTAAGGATACAGTAGGAATATCCTCAGTAGAAGTAGGCTGTACTGGAGCAGGCTCAGAGGAAGAAACAGGATTCTCTTGGGCTTCGGGGTAATCCTTTAGATAAGCTTTCCCTGATCTGGTGCCCTACAGGATTTCTTCATCAACTATGGGATCAAAAGACACGATATTGCAAATCTTTGTCTTGCCTTTGAAGCGGTCTTTCTTCTTGGAGGAAGAGAAAAGTTCAAATTCTGAAGCAAGATCCGGATGAATCTACATAATCTCGCCATTGTCAAGAGACAAGGGGACGAGACCGTTACTTCGTGGAGGAGGAAGATTCTTGATCTCGAGAGTAGCTTTGGGGATAGTAATGACACCGTGCTGCACCATCTAGGGCGGGAAGTCACCAAACTGAACTGATACCATATTTGCGGTAACAGTCTTCTCGTCTTGCTGTAAAGTGACAACATCAGCGTTGACCAGCTCCTGGATTTTGCCTTTGAGCACATAACATGCTCGAGTGGGATGTCCGATGAACCTATGATAGACACAGTACTTGGAATGATCAGTCTTATCGACTTCATCGGGCTTCTTTGGTTCTGGAAGTTGGATTTTATTGCTTTTGATTAAGCAATCAAAGATGCTCGCTGTGTCATTCTCGTCAAAGGAATATTCTACTTTAGGACGAGGTTCCCTAGGTGGAGGTGCAGAAGGAGTGGAAGTAGACGTAGGAGGAGCCACGTTGACCGCCAGAGATTCTTTATTCTTGTTCAAATTGATGTTCAAAGTTTCTTTTGCTTTGCGGTTGTTCTGGCGATTGCCACCACCTGATGTATGATGTTCATCCCGGTCGGGGTTAGACATCTGTACCCCTAGTTGCTTGAATTTATCGGCGCTAACTTCAGCTGCTTTAGCGTTGACAATGAAGGATGGCCAATCTTGGAACTGAGTAGACCCCGTCTACATGCTGATGATAGGCAACAGAATTTGCCTTGCAGGTGTCTATGGTGACAGTGGCTGGAGTTCCAGGAAGCATTTTCAAAGCTTTCCGGCGGAACCTTTCAACGAAACTCTCAGCAGTTTTATTGTGCCTTTGTTTGATTTTATTAAGGGCTGACATAGTCATGTCGTTGATTCCCTCGTAAAATCGTTCCAAGAAGATTTGCTTTAAGCCAGAGAAGGAGGTGATACAACCATCGGGCAAGCTTCTATACCAATCGTATGCTACGTCGGCTAAACAGCCGACGAATACTCTGGTAAGAAGAGCGTCATTTGGTTGAAGTTGGACAGTCATAACCTCAAAGTGGTTAATGAACTGACTGGGAGAAGTGCTGCCATCAAACAGCGAGATGGTTGGGATCTTGGACTTTGGAGGAAACGGGACTTCCTTCCATTCAACTGGGTAGGGTTGCTTAATCTTCTAATCTCTGCAAGTTGTCCTTCTCCTTGAAAGCTTCGAACTGAGTTCGTAAGAGCATGGCAGCTTCATTGGCATCTTCCACAGATGTAGAAGGAGCAGGCTGAACTATGGTGTTAGGAGGAGGAACAGCATGATAAGCACTACCCCCAGCACCTGACTGACTGGGTGTAGGTTGGACTTGTACAGGAGGTACTGGAAGAGATGCTATCCCCAGCCCTGCATTAACAGGCACCGACGATGCTATGATTTCAGGATTTGCAGGAGGTACGGTCGGTAGGACTGTATGCTGGGCCATAATAATGGAATGCATACTTGCGACCATTTCAGCCATTGTCTTCAGCTTGTCTTCTAGTGCAGCTATTCGTTGTTCTTGACTAACCGAACTGGAAGCATCTGGATCTTCGTTGACAACATAAGCTGTCACTTCTCTGGGTACAGTGGAGGACATGACTGTCTGTTCTGAGCTTTCATTGTATGCATCATAGTCGGAGAAAGAATAATCTCCTGAATGAGAAGGAAGGAGACGTTCGGAAGGATCTTGAAGATTCCTTTGACCGATTGTGTCTCGGCTTCGGGATCTGGTATGTTGGAATACTCCTTCAGAGGATTCTTGGAGTAAATCCAAATACCGTTGGCTTGGCTTGTGAGGCTTCCCGTGCTTGGAGCACTTCCTACCCCCAATGTCTCTGGAAGTCATGTTGACGGAAGCATACAAAACCTCATCTTCATCTTTCGACATAGGTTCAGAGTTAGGAAAGTTCAGACGATCGAAGACAGATCGTCTTGTTGTCTGGCAACAACACTTGATAACCACTTTGTGATTGCAATGGTGTCCAAGTGGTTGTACTGGGGATATTGAGGTGTTGTCTCATTTTTGCTTGAGGTATTCTCGGAGATCGGGAACAACAACAGAACGAGGAAAAGTTTGAGGGATATGTTCTTTAATAACATTCAGAACATGGTTCCGGTTCCTCAAATGTTTTGTCCCTTGAGTGTACAGGGAAGTGCTCATTTCATTGGCATAGGTGTCCGGATTCTTGATCCTGAAAGTTTGCTTCTGATGCTGATTGGTCTTCGGCATTGGCTGTTTACGTTTTGCCGAAGTTTGTCTGTTGAGATAAGTTCTTAGATCAGCAAACTCACCCCCAGGGATTTCTGTTTGAGACACCATCAATTTTCCCTGTCTTGAGCAGAAGATCTTGAGGGTTGGGAGATCTTGGAACTCTGCTACCGGAGTAGGCAGAATACCTCTCTGATCAGTACACTTCCCTTTGGCAAGGAGAGAAGGAGAATCTTTGTGAGAAAGGGTCCTTGTACTGACTGGTGCCGGAGCAAATTCAGATTGATCTTCAACGGTAAAAACTGAGGAAGATTGAGAAAAAACCAAAGGGCCTTTTCCTTTGTTTTGGAAAGAAGGGTTAGCTAAAGTGCATTTCCCTCTGTTGTCTTCCAAGTCATGGGACAAGGAAGTTTGAGAAAAGACCAAAGGGCCTTTTCTTTTGTTCTGGAGAGGAGAAGGATAGCCAAAAGACTACCCCCAGTGGATTGCGCAGGAGCAGCAGGGTGCTGGAGAGGAGCAGAGCTTTTCTCCTTGTTGTGAGAAAAGGAGAGATTAGCCAAAGGGCTGTCTCTCTTGGATTGCGCAGACACAGTTTACGCATGAGTTGATAGCGCATTGGCAGATTGCGTATGAGAAATCTTGGCAGAATGTCTTCTAGCCTCAACCAGAGTGGTTTGCGCAGTAGGAGCCTTGTTGCCAGAGTGCTTGAGTTTCACACTGGTCGCTAGAGTAGTGGACTGCGCAGGCAGAGTTGCAGCCAACTGCGCCAGTGGAACAGGAGTCTTGTATTTTGACAGAGCAGCATATGATGTAGGTTGTGCACTGGCAACAGCAGACTGCACATGAGTGGCAGAGGCAGATTGTGCAACAGCAGAGACTTTAGACTATGCAACAGTCTTGGTGACTGAGACCTTAGACTGCGCAACAGTCTTAGGGACAGAATCAACAGACTGCACAGCAGTCTTTGGGACCCACACTGGGCGCACTTTGCTTGTGGCAGAAGTTGTCGTAGTGCGAGGAGTGGTCCTGGAGTTGATCAAGGCTTCATAGGCTGTCTGGTTGACCTTCACAACCAGCGTCTTCTGCGTCTTCCCGATAGATGCAACGTCACATTGAGTTGTCACTTCCTCGTCGAAGGAGAAAGTCGTCCCCAGCAGAGTCGCCATTTTGTTTGCAAAAACAAAAGTATGAACTTTATTGATACAAACTTTGTAAAGATTACAAGAATTCTGGGAAAGTACAACTGTAGGAACCCAATCTAGAAGACGATTGCTTTATCCCTTGGACGATGTGAACTTTGAAGACGGTAGCCTCTAAAGTTGAAGGCAAAAGCCTCGGAAGAATGCAGCAGCACTTGGGCAAGAACTCCTGAACTCTCTGATATTTTTAAACTTTATGTTTGATCCCCCTGAATGAAGACTTGAAACTCTATTTATAGAGTTCTGGAAATAACTAACTTGTAGTTATTCAGAATGGTGCAAGTTGGATTGCGTAGGCACTGGATTGCGCAGCATCAGACTGCGCAGGCAGTTGTCTGGTCGTGGGCCAACTGTCTTGGACACATAGCATCATTTGATTGAAATGCGCATGATCGTGTGCAGACGGTTGCCATGTAACGAGCAATTGATGGCATGAATGCCACGTGTACTTTTGTCAGTTGTCATGATAAAGTGTGCCATATGAATTGCGCTGACTTTAGATTGCGCTCGGTTGGACTGCGCTGAACTGGATTGCGCTACAAACAGATTGCGCTGCATGTACGGCTGTCCTCGAGCACCGTGCAGCACAATAAACGAACAGTCTCCTCGTTCTTTGTGCTGTCAGTTGTCAGAAGATTTGATTGTGTCAGGTAATGATGACATAGCCACGTCACCCTGCGCACTTGAAAGTGTGCGCAGTCCAGTCTGCACCATCTGGATGATGCGCAATCTGATGTCCGCGTAGTTCATTTGAAAGCTGTTTTTCTTGATGTTCATAATTTTGTTGATGGGTGCAACTTGATTTTTTTAGGACCTACAATAGTATTGATACGTCTTGTTCTCTATAGGTCCTCGAGACGCTGTATTAGATACCGTTGACATATTTCATCATACTACAGACGAGTACATTCTCTGACACTTTTCTAATTTACGATGATTGTTATAATTCATGTAATTAGTGTAGATATGCTTGTTCTCGACACATTGGTCATACGGATTGGTATTCATGGGTCCCGACATGAGATGTTATTCCTCGTTATCTTGGTATGTCTTGTGCAAGCCCCTTGTAGTTCTTGTGCAGTACATAGACACTGATTCCCGAGGAGACTTGCTCCCTTCTCGTAGAATCCTGCATCGTGACGTGTCTTATTTGGATCCACCCTACCAGTCGGGGACGGGGAGCATTAGTGTAGATATGTGGTCATTATCCACCTTGTTATTCTTGTAGACATTGTGAGTGTTAATCATACACTCCACGTATGATTAACCAGGCCAGTCGACCTTGTGCAGACCCAAGCCGGCCACATGTTGAAACTAGTACTCACACACCTAGATAGATGATTTTTTATTCTTGTACATGCCATGATCAGTTTACTTGCCTTGCTCTAGCTCTAGATTTACAGCTTACCTTGCCATGATACTCACATGTACATTCCATGATTTTCTTGTATATACTCTCTATTTACAGTCTTATAGCTTTTGTCATATCTTGTGAACTGTTGTTAGCTGATTGTACTCGTTCCATCCTGACTGGATATGTTGACAAAATATTATAGATGCAGATGAGGGGGATTACAGTACCTACTACGGTCCGGATGACGTAGTGGGCTTAGACTTGGAGACTTTGGTCCAGCAGGGCTTAGCTCCGCCTGACGAGACTTTACCTATTGTTTTGTTAGAGTTATTTGTACTGGACCTTGTCTCCAGTTACTTTTGAGACTGTTATATTTTGGATTGTATTAGAGACTTGGACTTGGACTTATATATTCTTTGTGTTGGACTTGACAGGTTATATTTTATCGCCTTGTTGTCTTTATCTTTCAGTCTTTACTTTATTATCTTAGAATTGTGATTGAGTACTCATATATATTCATTGCTTGTCCTCCGTTCGGAGTTGACCATATTCTCGACAGGTTTTTGATATATATATAAACTGTTGTTAGAGTAGAAAACCTACATCGTTCCATGTCGTTTTTACGGTGAGGGCTGGGCGTTGTCACGTACACGTGCCCTTATAGCGGGTGCGGGTCGTGACACGTTTTTAGTGGTAGCCCATGCAGGTCCTGAAGTCGCAATTAGTGCGATGTTGTGGCGGCACTCGTCTTAGAGTGTTGACTACGAGCCTGTGTTACATATAGGAGGTAGTAGGCTTAGAGTACTCAATCACAGTAGGATCTTTCCTTGCTTGTCTTGCTTACCATCTTTGATATTGATTTACTATTTTCTAGCTGTCCTCCTTTGATATAATCCTTCTTGTGCCATATTGATATCTTCTTTATTTCTATCCTCAGGATGGTGCAGACCAGGTCCCAGCATCCTGAGTCTGCGGACGCGGAGAGGTCTGCTATGACTCGCGGACCTGATCCGGACACTCCTGCTGCAGTCGGGGTATCGGCAGCAGCTCTTGGGGGCGTTCCTCCGCCAGTTACGAGGGCTGACCCTAGTGTTGCTATGACTTTTTTGACCGCAGTACCAGTGGTTGATGCGGGCGCTCTTCCTCCTCCTGTGCAGCGGATTCCTCCGCTAGTTGTAGACATACTTCCACCTCCACCTCCTCCGCCTACAGATATGGGGCAGATGCTTACTTTCCTCCAGCAGATGCTGGAGATTCAGAGAGCCCAGGCCGAGGCTCAGCAGAGGCAGACAGATGCGATGCGTCAGGGCATGGAGGATGCCCATCAGTTGGCCCTTGCAGCCGTGGAGCAGAGGGCTCCGTATCAGGGGACGCGTACTAGGTACGGAGATATCCAGGACTTCAAGAAGCTCGGGCCCCGTAACTTTAGCGGGACCGAGGGTGTGGTCTATGCAGATGATTGGCTCGAGGATATCGAACGGCAGATGAGGGCCTCCCGCCTGGCAGCCGACCTGAAGGTCGAGGCGGTAGGTTTGCAGTTGCTAGACATTACACGCACCTGGTTCAGGAACGAGCCAGCCCTAGCTGGAGAGGGCCATACATGGACAGAGTTCAAGCTTCTCTTCAAGGAGAAGTTTTTTTCCCCCACGGACAAGATCGACATGGTGCGGCAGTTTCAGGATCTGCAGCAGGGCAGTTTATCTGTGGAGGAGTACACCACGGAGTTCGGCCGTCTGAGCCGATACGCGGAGTACATGGTTCGAGACCCGAAGATCAGTGCAAGCCGTTTCAGGGAGGGGCTAACTTGGGATATCAAGATCCACATTCCCTCCTTCTATGAGACTTATACCCAGATCTATGCGAAGGCCCGCAAGGTTGAGCGGAAGTGGGGCTTGAAGCCCAAGAGGGAGCGTGATCTTTTCTCGGGGGCTACTAGCAGTGCGGGGGCTGCTAAGCGCCCTCAGCTTCAGCATCTTTCTTTCCAGCATCACCAGCCGCAGGTTCAGGCCAGAGCACCGGTCCAGCAGGTACAGCACACTCAGCCGAGGCAGGCACAACATGGGGCTCCATGCCACTTCTGCAAGAAGCCTGGTCACGTCTGGGAGGTCTGCCGGTAGAGGTTGGGGTTGTGCCTCTATTGTGGTGTCGTCGGACATCAGTTGAGGGATTGTCCTACGAACCCTAGTAGGGTGGCCAGTGGGGCGGTAGCAGCTCAGGGGGCACCGGCGAGAGAACCTGCAGTGCAGCCGAGGGATCCACTTCCGACCCAGCAGCAGCGGTTTGTTCAGCACCACCAGCAGCGGGGTGGTCAGGGTAGAGCCTTTGCTCTTGTAGCCGAAGAGATGGAGCCTATTGCAGATGTTGTCGCAGGTTCTATTCTACTCTATTCTTTTCCCGCTTTAGCCTTGTTTGATTCTGGTGCTACGCATAATTTTGTGTCTATTTCTTTTAATCTTAGCACAATATCATTGCTGAGTATCTTGGTAGGACTTACAAGATTATGACTGGGAATGGCATCATCCTAGTTAATAATGTTTGCAAGGGGCGGAGAGTTTCTTTGAAAGGTCGGGAGCTGAGTGCGTGTTTGCTCGTAATGCCACTTTCGAGTTACGATATGGTACTCGGTATGGACTGGTTGAGCATGTACCACGCTAGCATCGACTGTAGAGGGGGCAGGATTCTGGTTAGGCCGTCGGGAGAGCCGGAGTATGAGTTCACCAGGGGTGCAGCGGAGCAGGAAGATAGATTCTGCGAAGCTTTGTTGGCGGGACCGGTGTTGCCACTTCCACTTATTGTATTGTTCTTGGATGTCTTTCCCGAGGAGCTGCCCGGGATGCCGCCAGATCGTGATGTTGAGTTTTCTATAGACCTAGTACCGGGTGCTGAGCCTATCTCTCAGCACGTCAATAGAATCAACAACAGCGAGTTAGCAGAGCTGAAGAAACAGGTCGACGAGCTGGAGGACAAGGGCTTTATTTGATCCAGTTCTTCACCTTGGGGCGCGCCAGTTCTTTTCGTCCCCAAGAAGGATGGTATGGTACGTCTGTGCATTAATTACAGGGCGCTCAACAACCTAACCATCAAGAACAAGTATCCTTTGCCAAGGATTGATGACTTGTTCGACCAGTTGAGCGGGACGAGGGTGTTCTCGAAGATCGACTTGCGTACCGGGTACCATCAGCTGAAGGTGAAGCGGGATGACATTCCAAAGACTGCCTTTCGGACTCGCTATGGCCAGTATGAGTATACCGTCATGCCGTTTGGGTTGACCAACGCCCCGGCGGTATTCATGAACTTGATGAACAAGGTATTTCATCAGTACCTTGACAAGTTTGTGGTGGTCTTCATTGATGACATTCTCATCTATTCGAAGACACCAGAGGAGCATGAGGAGCACCTGAGGATTGTGTTAGATACTCTCAGGAGGGAGCAACTGTATGGAAAGCTGTCCAAGTGCGAGTTCTTCTTGGATCGCGTGGAGTTCCTAGGCCATGTTGTCTCTGGCAAGGGGATTTCAGTAGATCCGAAGAAGATTTCTGTAGTGGAGTCCTGGTCTACGTCGAGCTCAGTAGCAGAGGTTCGGAGTTTTCTGGGTCTGGCAGGTTATTACCGGAGGTTCGTACAGGACTTTTCCCGGATTGCCCAGCCGATGACCCGTCTTACCAGGAAGGACGAGGAGTTTGTTTGGTCCGAGAAGTGCCAGGCCGCCTTTGAGGAACTGAAGGCGAGGTTGACTACAGCTTCTATCTTGACGCTGCCATCTGGATCTGGTGGTTATACGATATACAGTGACGCTTCAGGACGGGGTTTGGGTTGTGTACTTCAGCAGCACAGGAAGATGATTGCCTATGCATCTAGGCAGTTACGTCCTCATGAGAGGAACTACCCTACCCACGATCTGGAGCTGGCAGCGGTCATCTTTGCTTTGAAGCTGTGGAAACACTATCTGTACGAAGAGCGAGTTAAGATCTATACAAATCACAAGAGCTTGAAGTGCGTGTTTACCCAGAAGGATCTGAATATGAGGCAGAGGCGATGGTTAGAGCTGATGAAGGATTTTGATATATCCTTACAGTACCATCCGGGGAAGGCCAACGTGGTCGCGGATGCTTTGAGCAGGTATCCCGTGGCCATGTGTTTGACGATGGATCGTCACCTTCTGGCAGATCTGGAGAGTTTGGGCATAGATGTGATAGTTTTTGGGTTCGAGGCACAGATGTAGGGTCTCCAGGTGCAGTCAGAGCTGATAGACAGAGTCAGGGCAGCTCAGTTTGAGGATGAGGCTCTGAGAGTCATCAGGGAGCAGGTCCAGACAGGACTGTTGGATGAGTTCTCTATAGCGGGGGATGGATCGTTGAGGCATGGTACCAGATTGTACGTGCCGAGCGGAGGACTTCGGGAGGAGGTTCTTCAGGACGCGCATCATTCTCAGTACTCTATGCATCTGGGGGCCAACAAGATGTATAGAGACTTGAGACAGCATGTTTGGTGGTATGGCATGAAACGCGAGGCGGCTCAGTTCGTTTCGAGATGCTTGGTGTGCCAGCAGGTGAAAGCCGGGAGGCAGAGACCCGGTGGATTACTCCAGCTACTACCCATTCCTGAGTAGAAGTGGGAGCATATCACTATGGACTTTATATCTGGGCTTCCGTGCTCTCCAGGAGGGAAGGATGCGATTTGGGTCATTATTGATCGATTGACCAAATCGGTCCACTTTTTGCCTTTCAAGGTGGGTTTGTCTACGGAGAGGTTGGCCGAGATGTACGTGCGGCAGATAGTCCGATTGTACGGGGTTTCAGTGAGTATAGTCTTAGATCGGGACAGTCGATTCACTTCCCACTTCTGGAGGAGTTTGCAGCTTGGCTTGGGCACATCGCTCAAGTTCAGTATCGCATACCACCCCCAGACAGACGGGCAGTCAGAGAGGACGATTCAGACCCTCGAGGATATGCTACGTACCTGTGTCTTGGACTTCAGGGGATCTTGGGAGGACCACCTTTACTTGGTAGAGTTTGCTTATAATAACAGCTACCAAGCCAGTATAGAGATGTCACCTTTCGAGGCTCTAAACGGACGGAGGTGTCGTACTCCCTTGTCTTGGGATGATGTCGGCGAGAGGGTTTTGCTTGGCCCTGAGATGGTAGTGGATGCTGCAGAGAAGGTCAGGGTTATCAGAGATAGACTTCGGGTGGCGCAGGATAGGCAGCGGCATTGGGCCGATAGCCACCGGAGGCCATTGGAGTTTGATGTATAGTTTAGATTTTTCTAGTATTTGGGTCTGATTGTGATTGTTTTAGATCATGCTCTAAGTCTTGTGTTTTTGTTCTAGGTTGATGATCTTGTGTTCCTGCAGATTTCTCCGACGCGTGGCACGATTCATTTTGGTGGCGGCAGGAAGCTTAGTCCACGATACATCGGACCATTCCGTATCTTGGGCAGGGTCGGTGCAGTGGCTTACCGACTGGAGTTACCGCCTGCACTAGAGGGAGTGCACCGCATGTTCCACGTGTCACAGCTGAGACGGTACGTGGCAGATCCCAGTCACGTCTTAGACCACTCCGAGATCGAGGTGGGACCGACACTCTTTTGCACTTATTGCTTTCACAATAAATGAAGAGGAGCTCATTCTCCACCATTTGCCCATAGCTTTTAATAGGTTTCCTAAACATCTAGGTTAAGGATTAATTAGGGGTTTTCATAGATAGAGTGTATATATATGTATATGTGTATATATAATTATATGTATTTGTGTGTGTGTGTAGAAGAATGGTGGTGGTGATGGTGTGTGAGAATGGTGGTGGTGGTGTGTGAGAGTGGTAGGAAGAGTGTGTGTGTGGTTGTGTGAGTGTGTGTAAGTGTTTATATATATATATATATATATATATATATATATATATATATTTATATATTTAAAAGTGTGTGTGTATATATATATAGATAAATGTGTGTGTGTATGTATGTATATTTACATGTAGATATGTGTGTATTTATATTTATATATAGTGGGATATATATATATATATATATATATATATATATATATATATATATATATATATATATATATATATATATATATAGAGAGAGAGAGAGAGAGATAAGGGAAAGGAGTAGAGGAAGTAAGAAGGAGAAGAAGAATAAGCAACTGCAGCAGGAGCAGTAGCAGTATCAGCTACAGCAGCAGCTGAATGCAGCAGCAGCAATGCGCAGCAGCAGCATAGCACAAGCAGTAACAGGAGCCACAGTAGCTTAGAGGAAAGGAAGAATAGAAGAAGAGTTAAGAAGAAGAAGAGTTAAGCAGAAGAAGTTAAGAAGAAGATTAAGAAGAAGAGATAAGAAGAATAAGAAGAGGAAATTAGAAGTTAGGAAGAGAAATAGAAGGAAAGAATAAGAAGAAGTTAGGAAGAGAAAGAGAAAGAAAGAATAGGAAGAAGGAAAAGAATAAGAAGAACTAGAATTAGGAGAAGGAAGGAGAGTTAGAAGGAGAAGAATTAGAAGAGTAAGAATTAGAAGAGGAATGAGAAGTAGAAGTATAGGAAATCAATTTAGGGGAAATCGAGTTAGAGAGTAAAATTGAGCCCCGAGTGTCGGAATGAGATGAAACTTGGAGGAGACTTAGAATACGTGAATTAGACTTTGCGATAGGCTCCCGAGTTGAAATCGGGGTTGTAGGACGACGGTATCGTGCCGTACCATTGCGTATCGCGAGATATTTAAGATATCGGCAATAGGCCGTAGGATGGACTAGACGTCCACTCTACCAAGGAAGATTGGTAGGTAATGAATGTATAGGCTAGTATCCTACTACCCTAGGGAGCACGGGTCGAAATACCAAGCGTAGGTTGGCTAACTTGGTATTCACCTAGGCTAGAAATTTACCTTTGTAAAGGGTAAATTAAGATATCGGCCTACGGCCAAGATACGGGTTTAGGAGTCCAAGATAGACTTGGATATGGGTTGTAAGGGTTGATAATGATTAGAAATAGTCGGCTAGGCCTAGTCTTGACCTTGGTTGACCACGGTTGACTTTTTAGACCAAAAGTCAACTATGGGTCAACACTTTACCCAATTTAGTATCAAATTCCATTAGACTTAAAGGTTGACCAAAAGTCAACTGTTAGTCACCATTGACCTAGGATTGACCTAGGGTTGACCTAGAGTTGACCAGAGTTGACCCATTGACCAAAAGTCAATTGTAAGTCAACTTTCGACCTAGTTTGATACGGATTGAATCCCAATACTCTTTCATGACCAAACTTGACCCAACTAGACTTGTCTTGACCTAGAATGACTTAATAGGGTTTAATTTGATTTGACTTTACTTTCTAAACATAGTATTGATACGTCTTGTTCTCTATAGGTCCTCGAGACGCTCATTGGATACCGTTGACATATTTCATCATATTACAGGCGAGTACATTCTCTGACACTTTTCTAATTTACGATGATTGTTATAATTCTTGTAATTAGTGTAGATATGCTTGTTCTCAAAACATTGGTCACACGGATTGGTATTCATGGATCCCGACATGAGATGTTATTCCTCGTTATCTTGGTATGTCTTGTGCAAGCCCCTTGTAGTTCTTGTGCAGTACATGGACGCTGATTCTCGAGGAGACTTGCTCCCTTCTCGTAGAATCCCGCATCGTAACGTGTCTTGTTTGGATCCACCCTACCAGTCGGAGACGGGGAGCATTAGTGTAGACATGTGGTCATTATCCACCTTGTTATTCTTGTAGACCTTGTGAGTGTTAATCATACACTCCACGTATGATTAACCAGGCCAGTAGACCTTGTGCAGACCTAAGCCGGCCGCATGTTGAAACTAGTACTCACACACCTAGATAGATGATTCTTGATTCTTGTGCATGCCATGATCAGTTTACTTGCCTTGTTCTAGCTCTAGATTTACAACTTATCTTGCCATGATACTCATATGTACATTCCATAATTTTCTTGTATATACTCTCTATTTACAGTCTTATAGCTTTTGTCATATCTTGTGAACTGTTGTTAGCTGATTGTACTCGTTCCATCCTGACTGGATATGTTGACAAAATATTACAGATGCAGATGAGGGGGATTACAGTACCTACTACGGTCCGGATCACGTAGTAGGCTTAGACTTGGAGACTTTGGTCCAGCAGGGCTTAGCTCCGCCTGACGAGACTTTACCTATTGCTTAGTTAGAGTTATTTGTACTGGACCTTGTCTCCAATTACTTTTGAGACTGTTATATTTTTTATTGTATTAGAGACTTGGACTTGGACTTGTATATTCTTTGTGTTGGACTTGACATGTTATATTTTATCGTCTTGTTGTCTTTATCTTCCAGTCTTTACTTTATCATCTTAGAATTGTGATTGAGCACTCATATATATTCATTGCTTGTCCTCCTTTCGGAGTTGACCATATTCTCGACAGGTTTTTGATATATATAAACTGTTGTTAGAGTAGAAAACCTACAGCATTCCACGCCGTTTTTACGGTGAGGGCTGGGCGTTGTCATGTACACGTGCCCTTATAGCGGGTGCGGGTCGTGACAAAATTAGGGAAAAGATGAGTTATACCAAACTTTTGAAGAAAGAAAGAAGGAGGATGACCGGAGAAGATGACCGGAGGAGGGTCGTGGCCGACGGCGGACGTGCGGGTGGCCGGCGGCAGAGGTGCGGGTGGCCGACGGCGGAGATGGCGTGGTGGCCGACGGGAGCTTCAGCCGTGGGTTATGGTGGTGGTGAGTTAGAAAATGAAGGGGAAGAGGAAAAAAAGAAAGTGAAGAATGGAGAGAGAGAGGGGTTTAGGTGTCATATAATGGTCCCCTCCTCTCTTTATGCCATGTGACAAATGGCATGAAGACTTGCCACTTGCACTAGAAATTGACACCTATCTAGGTGAGGTGTCCACATGGTTTATGCAAATTTAAAATTTGCCTAAGGGTTTCTATGCAAAATTTAATGTATATAAATTTTTTTTTAACCATTACGATTATAGTTATAATTAATTATAAAAAAATTATAAAAATAAAAATAATTAATATTTGAGAATTATAAGCCATGACATTCTATCCTCCTTAAAAGAAATTCCGTCCTCGGAATTCGAAATAACAAATTAATATAAATTATGCAAATAACTAACCTTATTTAGTAAACAGGTACGGATACTGGTTCTGCATGTCCTCTTCTTTCTCCCAAGTTGATTCTCCTAGGGAATCTTTGATCCATGCTACTCGAACAAGTAGAATGATCCGATTTTGGAGTACCTTCTCTCTACGATCCAAAATTTTCACCGGCTTCTGTTCTAGGCGTAGAGTTGGACCCACTGTGATTTCCGAATGATCGAGTATGTGACTGGGGTCTGGTACATATCTTCGAAGTTGAGATACATGGAAGATATTATGGACTCCTTCGAGGGAGGGTGGTAGAGCTAGTTTGTAAGATACATTCCCAATTTTCTCCAGTATATCAAATGCTCCAATGTATCTTGGACTTAGCTTTCCTCTTATCCCAAATCTGATAGTTCCCCGAGTTGGTGAAATCTTTAAAAATACATGATCACCAGCCTTGAAATCCAAATTCCTTCGGTGCTTGTCGGCCCACATTTTATGTCGGTCTTGTGCTGCTTGGAGATGACTCCGAATTCCTTTGACCTTGTCTACAGTTTGAGTAACTAGTTCTAGGCCCAAAAGTTGACGTTCTCCTACGTCACTCCAATATATTGGTGACCGACACTTCCTTCCATACAAAGCTTCAAACGGTGCCATTTTGATGCTAGCCTGATAGCTGTTATTATAGGAGAACTCTATTAAGTGTAAATGGTCATCCCAGGATCCCCTGAAGTCTAAGGTACAAGCTCTCAACATATCTTCGAGGATTTGAATTACCCTTTCTGACTGACCGTCGGTTTGTGGATGGTATGTTGTACTGAACTTCAGATGAGTACCGAGACTGTCTTGTAGGCTTCTCCAAAATTTAGAAGTAAATCGAGTATCTCTGTCTGAGACGATACTCACCGGTACCCCATATTGACTAACAATATTCTTTATGTACATGTCAGCCAATAGCTCGGTAGGTTGACCGACCCGGAATGGTAGAAATCTTGCTGACTTTGTAAGCCTGTCTACCATTACCCAGATGGAATTATTAACCTTTCTGGTCTTTGGGAGTCCGGATACAAAATCTATTGTAATATGTTCCTATTTTCATTCAGGTACAGACAGGGGTTACAAAAGTCCGGCGGTCCGTTGATGTTCGGCCTTTACTTGTTGACATACCAAGCATTTTGACACAAATTTGGCTATCTCTTGTTTCATTCCATGCCACCAAAAATTTTGCTTTAGATCTTTATACATCTTCGTACTCCCAAGATGAATGGAGTACTGTGAGCTATGTGCTTCCGACATTATCTCTGTCCTGAGTTCTCCATATGGCACACATAATCGGTATCCAAACCTCAAAGATCCATCAGAATGTTTAATCAATCTTGTTTGTGTTCCAGCCTCAGTCTTGCTCCATAATCCTTGCAATTTCCTATCATCTTTTTGTGCCTCTTTGATTCTTTCTATTAGGGGTGATTGTATCTGTAAGTTTTTTCACATTCCATCTGTCACTGGACCTATTATTTCAATCTCCATCTTTCTCAAATCTTCCAGTATTTCTTTAGATGTATTCATAAAGAAAGCTGATGGTCTTCTACTTAAGGCATCGGCCACTTTGTTAGCCTTTCCCGGATGATATTCCAACTCCATGTCAAAGTCCTTAAGTAACTCTAGCCACCTTCGTTGCCTCATGTTCAACTCCTTTTGAGTAAATACATATTTCAAACTTTTATGATCTGTATATATCTTGACTTGTTCACCATATAGGTAGTGTCTCTATAACTTTAAGGCAAAAACGACAGCTGCCAATTCCAGATCATGAGTTGGGTAATTTCTTTCATGTATCTTCAGTTGACGAGAAGCATAAGCAATAACTCTTCCATGTTGCATTAATACACAGCCTAACCCTTTTCCTGAGGCATCACTATAAATCTCATACCCTCCTGATCCAGATGGTAGAGCTAGTACTGGAGCCGTGATAAGTCTTTCCTTCAGTTCCTCAAAAGCAGCTTGACACTTATCAGTCCAATTAAATTTTTCATCTTTTCGGGTTAATCGAGTAAGTGGCTCCGCAATTCTTGAGAAATTTTCTACAAATCTTCTATAATATCCGGCTAGATCAAGAAAGCTTCGGATTTCTGCTACATTCTTAGGAGTAGGCCAAGATTTGACAGCTTCTATTTTCTTGGGATCTACCGATATCCCTTCTCCACTCACTATATGACCCAGGAAGGAAATTTTGTCTAACCAGAATTCACATTTGCTTAATTTTCCATACAACTTTTCTTGCCGTAAGGTTTGGAGTACTATTCTTAAATGTTCTTCATGTTCTTTTTCATTCCTCGAGTAAATCAATATATCATCAATAAACACAATCACAAATTTATCCAAGTATTGATAAAATATTCTGTTCATCAGATCCATAAATATGGCAGGAGCATTTGTTAACCCAAATGGCATAACTAAAAATTCGTAATGCCCATAGCGAGTTCTAAATGCTATCTTCTAAACATCTTCCTTTTTACCTTTACTTGATGATACCCTGATCTTAAATCAATCTTTGAGAATACTTTTGCTTCTCCTAGTTGGTCAAACAATTCATCAATTCTTGGCAAGGGGTATTTGTTTTTGATGGTGACTTCATTTAATGCCCTATAGTCAATGACTAATCGTAGGGTTCCATCCTTTTTCTTCACAAATAAAACTGGCGTACCCCAGGGTGAGGCACTTGGTTGAATAAATCCTTTGGACAATAACTCCTTGATCTGCTTATTCAGCTCTGCCAATTCTTCTTTGTTCATTGGATAAATTTTCTTGGCTATAGGAGCTGCTCCGGGTATCAAATTAATGGAAAATTCTACTGCCCTATCTGGCGGTAATCCGGGCAATTCTTGTGGAAATACATCTTTGAATTCTTCTACAACCCTTGGAAATTGTTCTTCCTCCAATTCTTGAAATCTTCCTCGAATTGGTAATTCAAGCTTTTCCAATTCTCTAGCATCAAATTCTTTTTGATTTCGGTTAAATTTATGTCTTCTTATTGGGAAATTGAAATGAAATCCTACCTTGGCCACAGTCTATATTGGCTGATGTTTTTGTCAACCAGTCCATCCCCAATACTACATCATAGTTATTCATTGGAAAAACTAATAATCTTACCCGAAATGCTCCCCCACCTAGTTTAACTGGACATGCTTTACAGACACGATTAACCTTTACTACTCCATTACCCGTGAAAATGTTCAGCTTCTTAATCAAGGGCTGTGATTCAATTTCCCGTTGTAATAAAAAGTTAGCAGATATGAAAGAGTGTGTGGCTCCTGAATCAAATAAAACTGATGCGGAATACGATAAAACTAGTATAGTACCTGTCACTACTTCACCCGCAATTTTGGCCTCTTCTGAATCCATTATGAAGGCTTGACCATGTTTTTTCTTCTTATTCTCTAAGTGTTGCTGCTTTGCCTTTTGAGCCTGTTGGAATTGATGTGCCTGTGGAGCCAACGGGGGACTATGTTGGTATCTGGATGGTACAATTGCTCGGGGATTCGTCGTTGCTTGGTTCATAGGTCTGGGACGATTCCCTTGTAGCATTGGCCTTGGACCATGCTGAGGATTCTGTGGTCCGAATTTGTTCATAGTACACTGGTAGGCCTGGTGCCCTGAAAGTCTACACTTCAAACAAAGACCATTAAGTAGTCTACAGTTGTTCTTGATGTGTCCTACTTTTCCACAGAAATTGCAAGTGGTTACTTCCCTTGCCTGTCCCGTTTCAGGATGCTTAGGAGGTCCTTGCCATGGATTCTTCTGGGATGAAGATCCTGTATTCCATGATCTCTTTGAACCTCCCGACCTTTGAGCCTGTCTTTCCTTCAACATCCTTTCTTGATCTCGGGCGGCCTCAGTTATCTCCGAGTAGGTCTTGCATCGATATGGTGCTACCTTGTGCTTCAGTTCAGGATTCAGTCCTCCTTGGAAGAGGCCCACCTTTGCTTCCTCATTTGTCACCATATAAGATACGAACTTACTCAATCTGGTGAATTCTGCGGCATATCCATCCACAGTTAAATGTCCTTGTTTCAATTGGATGAACCTTCGCTCTAGCTCCAGTCTTGTTGATCTTGGAAAGAATTATTCTTCAAATTTTCTTTTGAATTCTTCCCAAGAAACTACCTCGTTAGATTCCTCAGGATGTTCAGCGCTCCACCAGCTATCTATAACATCTAAAAGTTGGATCCGGATGACAGCTACCATGTCTTCGGGACTGATATTTGCTGCCTTCAGTAGTCCCTCTGTGGTCCTCATCCACTGCCCAGCTTCCATAGGACTTTCGGTCCCACGAAACTTGGGTGGATCCAGATCCCTATAGTTAGCCTCTGACTTCTTCTTAGGTTTAGATGGAGTCCGTAGCTGTTCTATTAGTGCAGCCGTCGTAGCTTGTGCTGCATTAGCCTGCTGGCTATGACTTTCTAGAATCTGTCGTAGCAATTGACATACATCGAGGGTGTTCTGTTCAGCTTGGATGACAGGAGTAGATGAAGAAGGATTATTTAAATCGTCCATCCCCTGAACAATTCAAAGATGGAAATTTTCAGGAACTGGTTTTGTATTCCATGATAAAGTAGCTATATCAAAATTTGATTTGAGACATACAAGATATCAAAGTATCTTATATCTCAGAGATTCAAGAATTTCAATATCAAAGAACACGTATATTTTCTAAAAGAGTAAGAAACAGCATATTCATTTACTATTTATCAAAATGGTACAACATGCTGTTAGCTTTACTAGATATTTACATATACATACTACCCATATAGATATCCCTCCTACTCTTGGCCTCTATATACATCTGTTGTTTTTACAAAATGTGGTACAACAGACAAAACATGCCCTTCTATTTACAAAACTCAGGAACACACTACCCTTAGTCTATGGACAAGAACTTCCAGCACAAAGAAACACACGCCCACTTTGAAGAACTGTAGCTTCTGGATAGTGTTCTTCCCAGTCGTCGTATGTCCCTTCATAGCCTTCTACCATGGGGTAAGAGTATATGTAGTTTGGATCTCGAACATATATGAAATGGATCTCCCTTACATGATATACTTCTGCCCTATCCTCTATGTCTCTTATAGTAGGCCGCTGAATACCATACTTTATCTCATACACTGGCATGTTATACCAATCTGGTAACCCCCATCGTTCCCTTACCATTTGTTGATATAAATAAAGAGTGTAATCACTTCCATCCCAGAGCAAGCTTGGTAGGAACAGGTCCATAACCTACATCCATTATAATTCTCAAATAAAATTAATAATAATAAATGCCAACGAATGTATATAAAATCCCTGAAAATGACAAATAATAATAAAATAATGTTAAATTTTTAAAGTCTACTTTTAACCAAGTGATATTGCAAAGTACCCCCTTTTTATATATATAACATATGTACATATACACGATCACATTCTTTCTTCAAGTCCTTATATACATCTGTTGTTTTATAAAAAGAGGTTTACAGCAGACAAAAACTATATTACATATTCACATTTTTTCCCCTAAACATGTATCATATAAGCATTTCCTTCTTCCCGATAACAGTTGCTTCTGGATAGAATTTCAGCCATTCCTCGAAAGTTTTATTGTAGTCATTTACACCAGGATCTCCATATGTTTGCATTTTGATAAGCACAAAGTAATTCATCTTATTGAAAAACTTCACATTTTTATCAGCGACCTCTGATATCACAGGATATTTGAGCTCATAGTGCACTCCATATACCCTTATCATCTGTTTAGGTGCAAGTCGCCATTTTCTTTTTGCAAATCGGTAATATCCATCTAGACTGTGAATGCTATTTCCCAACCTAGCACAAGACAGGAAGCGAGGTATGATCTACACCCACGAAGCTCTAAATTAGTACCCTCCAACAAGTACCCCAAAATAAAATATAATAGATAGGTCAGATTGCATAAGAAATACAAAATCTAAGTAGTGTCATTGGTACTTCCTAAATGCTTCGGTACAACCTATCCTTAGAAAATTTCAAAAAATCTTTAGGGTGTAATTGAAATCAAGATTTTAAACTTACTTTAATTATAACTTATATAATTTTCTAATTCTTTTTAACCTATTCACTTATCCTAGCTTTTCCATTATGTGCTGACCTGCATGGGCCACCACTTAAAGACGTGTCACGCCCCGTTTCTCAAATTATAGTAAATTGGGCAGGCAACAGCATCTCCAGGCTATGCACCCTACGAGTACTTTCGCACCCGTATTGCGATTGTCGCCTGTAAATAGCTAGAATGGAAAAGTACAAGTACAACTACGACATTTAATTTTACCAATTATAGCTATTATACAATAATTGTTTTTCTAAAGATACCGTATATACAGTTCCATACTACAAAACAATAATTTACATATGCAGGTTACAAAACGGTGTCTCATGATTCCTTGGATAGCCTACTCCTCGCCATTGTCCTCATCATAAAGTGGAAGCATATCAGCAGACTCATCGTCTTCTCCTAGTGAACAAATACTAGGTCATTTAGAAATGACAAGCAAGTCCTCGATAAAAGGCGATAATAAGTAAAATAAAAAATTTAGAAGATTTTAGGAAATTCAAGTAAATGACTAATACACACCTTGTGAAACAAATGAAAGTATTAGGTACTTGTAATTCAACAATTATCATACTAGACATGACTTTATGCCTCATGATTATGCACTTTTATAGAGAACACATGTGGATCACGATCACCCTCTATTTTTCCGACAATAATCCCATTTACCCGGGACCAGGTGGTGTCTGTATTGGGTACGACGCCTTAGATTTCGACCCCTCCACATCTTGTGGAAAAACTTGTATGCATTAACTCTTTAAATTTCATTTTATTTTTGGAATTTACTGGACTGTTCTCTGTTGGTGAGAAAGGCCTCACCCCCCGACATCGTAAGGCCCTACAGATGCGGGACTACTGATCAGCTTTTTCTGGTGTAATTATATTGCAGGAATTTTGATGGTTGTGATCCAGTTGTTCTCTCCCACCCTATGATGCAACTATAAATATAGACAAGGTCTATTAACTCTCAAGTCTAATATTATCCTCAAACTTGGTTACCGTCCCGTATTTAAGGATAATACGCCATACGGTAACCCTTTGTTGGTGGAAGTATTTATCCAACCTATTACCATCCGTGTGTGACACATCATATGGTAAGTCGTTGGCAAAAAAAATGCTCCTCCACTTATCGTACCGTCTCGTGTATTAAGATAACACGCCATATGGTAAGATCAACCGGACTAGGAACTAGATATAATTTTATATTTCTATTTTAGGTTTTCCAAAACCTAAAGTTTCCAAAATTTGACTAACTCCCGAAATTATTGAAAATTTCGGCAGAGTCTCCTTTGTATTGGTTGACTCGGAACAATTTAACAATAGACAAAATACAATAATTAGGTACGCCGACCCCTTCGGTGGAGCAACTCTCAACACCGGACCATGCAGTTAATATCCGGGTACGCCGACCCCTTCGGTGGAGCAACTCTCAACATCGGATACTCACGCAGTTTAATGAAATAAGAAAAAAATAAGTGTCGAAATGAAGAATTTCCTTTATACCTGAGCATGCTAGCATTTTATTTAATTGCAATGTTCCTTGCTGCTACACAATCCAAGTAAACATATAGCTATTGCATAATGTTATTAAATACATGTTGTGAATAGGTTCAAAAATTAAAAATCTAATATGCTCAACTTTACATTATACTACATATATTAACCCCTTGTAGTGTAAATTAGCAAAAATTAACAAGTATGTTACCCGGTTAATCCGGTATTCATAAATGTTTCTTCTAACCATGTGTTCATGATAAAATGGTCCTTTTAAGCTTGATTTAAATTCTGGATAGATTTAATTATTATATTAAATTAATAATTTGCCAATCATAACTATTACAAGGTCAAGTTTATAAATATTCCTTAATATATTTATATTCATACTCACATATAATTGATAAAACCCATATGAAACTTCTATTTGTGGACATAAGTGGTTCAAAAAAAAATATTTATATGTAAAATGAATCAATGACCTTTTGCACCCTTTTTAATATAAAATTTCTAGTAGATTATGAATATGTATCCATATAAGTTGTTTCCCCCTTCCTTACAAAATTTTAAGCAAGGTGTCCATGTTGTATCTACATATTGTGTCCATTTATATTCAAAGTATCTATTGGTGTTGTGTCCACTTGTTATATTCAATTAAAATATCTATTTGTGTTGTGTTCAATTAAAATATCTATTTGTGTTGAGTGCAACACATGTGTCCAACTTATACATTTATATTATGTTGTTTCCAAGTATGTGTTGTGTCCAAATATATATGTCATGTATATATATATATATATTTTTTTTCATGTATATATATATATATATATATATATATATATATATATATATATATATAATTCAAAAAAAAAAAAAAAAAAAATATATATATATATATATATATATATATATATATATATATATATATATATATATATAATTCTCTGATGGAATTCACACGATTCCACTTAAATTAGAATTGAAGTGCCCATACACATTATAATTCAAGGTATCTATATTGTATCACATTGTGTCCATATATATATTAATTTCAGTTTTCCAACTACTCGTATCCATAATTTATTTCTTGCAATATGGAATTTACCATAACTTTACTTAAATTCCAGAATTAAATACCAATTATTTTAATTCATGAAAAGTAGGAATTAGGTTTTGCATAATTTCTAGGAGGAAGAGAGATGGAGGACTTGCCTTGCTTGTAGATGACCTAGGTTTTCTCTTCCAATAACTCCCAAATTCACCACCCTAATTACAACAACAAGATTATGTACTAGAACTTGACCTATATCTAAAATCTGAGAAGGAAAATTGGGGAAAAGATGAGTTATACCAAACTTTTGAAGAAAGGAAGAAGGAGGATGACCGGAGAAGATGACCGGAGGAGGGTCGTGGCCGGCGGCCGACGTACGGGTGGCCGACGGCAGAGGTGCGGGTGGCCGGCGGCGGAGGTGGCGTGGTGGCCGGCGGGAGCTTCAGCCGTGGGTTATGGTGGTGGTGGGTTGGAAAATGAAGGGGAAGAGGAAAAAAAGAAAGTGAAGAATGGAGAGAGAGAGGGGTTTAGGTGTCATATAATGGTCCCCTCCTCTCTTCATGCCATGTGACAAATGGCATGAAGACTTGCCACTTGTACTAGAAATTGACACCTATCTAGGTGAGGTGTCCACATGGTTTATGCAAATTTAAAATTTGCCTAAGGGTTTCTATGCAAAATTTAATGTATATAAAAAAAAATTATAACCATTATGATTATAGTTATAATTAAATGTTAATTATAAAAAATAATAATAATAAAAATAAAAATAATTAATATTTGAGAATTATAAGCCATGACACGACATTTTGCGACATTTTCTCGTTTAGCGACATTTTTTTTCCATCGTTTCCAAAACGTCGCTAAATTCACTTAGCGACGTTTTCACCGAGGTTAGCGACATTTTGAAACGTCGCTAATCTGACAAATTTTTGTAGTACAAGAATAGTGAAAGGTTCGATGAAGCGCGGACTAAGCTTTCCGCCTCGGCCAAAATGAATCGTTCCCCGTGTTCGAGAAATCCTCAGGAACACCATATCGCCAACCTAGACACAAGACAAAACTCAATACAAGACCCTAAAGCAAACAATCACAAGAAAGCACATACAGAAAAACTGATACTAACCTCGAACTCTAACGATCTCCGGTGGCTATCAGCCCAATGCCAGTGTCTATCCTGAGCCACCTGAAGTCTATCCCTGATCAACTTAACCTTCTCTTCTGCATCCAAGGGAGTGCGACATCTCCGTCCGTATAGAGCCTCGAATGGCAACATCTCTAAACTGGCCTGCTAGCTGTTGTTGTAAGCAAACTCTACCAGGTGAAGATGGTCCTCCCAAGATCCTCTGATATCTAACACACAAGTGCGAAGCATATCCTCGAGTGTCTAGATGGTTCCTCTCTGACTGTCCGTCCATCTGGGGGTGATACGCGATAATAACTTGAGCTGGGTGCCCAAGCTAGTATGCAAACTCCTCCAGAAGTGGGAAGTGAAACGATTATCTTGATCCTAGACTATGCTCTTCGGAACTCCATGAAATCTGACTATCTGACGTATGTACAGCTCTGCCAGCTCCTCCGTAGACAGACCTACCTTGAAATGTAAGAAGTGGGCTGATTGGTCAATCTATCAACGATAACCCAAATCGCGTCTTTTTCTCCTAGAGATCATGGAAGTCAAGACACAAAATCGATAGTGAGGTGCTGCCACTTCCACTCTGGAATAGGTAGTGGATGTAGCAACCCAACTGGCCTCTGCCTCTCAGGTTTTCACCTGCTGGCACACTAAGCATCGATATACAAACAGAGCTACCTCTTGCTTCATGACATACCACCATACGTGCTCTCTCAAGTCTCTGTACATCTTGTTGGCTCCAGGATACATAGAGTACTGAGAATGATGCACTTCCTAAATAACCTCCTTCCCAAAGCTCTCCACTCGGAACGCACAATCTAATATCGTGCCTCAGCGACCCATCTTCGGCTATAGAGAAATCGTCTAGCAATCCGGCTTGCACCTGCTCCCTGATCCTCCTCAGGGCCACGTCCTCAAAATGTGTTGATCTGACCCTGTCCATCAACGCAGACTGAATCTGTAAACCCCACATTAGAATCTACATACTCAGAACGATCACCTCGATACCCAACCTTTCCAGATCAGCTAATAGATGGCGATCTACCACCAAATACATAGCGGCTGGATACCTGCTCAAGGCATCTGTAACTACGTTGGCCTTTCCTGGATGGTACTGCAACTAGATATCGAAGTCCTTCATCAGTTCAAGCCACCTCCTCTGTCTCATGTTCAATTCCTTCTGGATGAACACGTACTTCAAGCTCTTGTGATCCGTGAAGATCTTAACTTACTGGCACACTCTATCCTAGGATACTATACTACACTTATGGGATACTACCTTCTATTATCTTCCTCAAATGAATGTAGGTAAATAAGTAGCATGCGGGGCTGAGTTGAATGGGACACAAGTGTCATGTGGGTAGTAGGACTTAATGTGGGTCGTGTCCATATTTGGTGTCAACAAGTTTGGGTTAAAATGGGGCCCCCAATTTGAGTCAAAAATAAAAGTAACTTCGTGGGGTGAATCATGATTGGGTCTTGTGTCAGAAAAGTCGTATGATAAAATAAAACACAAGATGGTGTGCCTGAGTGGGATACGAAGGTCACGGGCATAGGGTGTCTTGTCTAGATCATGCATATGAAGTTGGTTTTGAGAAAACAACTAGTCTTGTTCTCCTAATTTAAAAGTCATGACAATGTGCATGTGATAATCATAATTAAAAGTGGGAATGGTCAATAGCCTAAATTGATCCGAAAGTTGTGCGATACAAAGACAGTACATGAGAACGAGTTTGAGCGGGACATGATATATCAAAATAAAGATAATCTTGTCTACTAAAAACTCATGAAGGAAGTTTCTAGAGATTGACATCTCTGACGCTCCAGAAATCAAAGTCACGAAAGAACATTCGTCTATCTAGGATACTCTCTCTAGGGTGTCTACCCAAGTCTTGACGCTGTCTACACAAGACAATAACTCATCTATATGATACTTGGATGATACCCCTATACTAGGTTGTTCATGTCTCTCCTCCAACTAGACACTAAACTATTGGTTCCTAACCTTCTATAACACTTAAAATAATTCGTCTCTAGCTACTAGGGTACTCCTCCTATTTCGGTACCTGGTGCAACTCCTACCTTAACACTTATTAATCACTCTAGGGTTCTCATCTATATTTAATTATCAATAATCATATACAATACTTCCTAACCATACTCTAAACTATTAACACAATTACTCAAGGACACAAACTAATTGCAAGTCACCAAGCCATTATACTACGAAGAACCTGTAATAAAATGAGACTCTACAAGGACCTGAACTAAATAACTGAAACTATCCTTACTCCTAAGCTAATTGATGAGAGATGATATGTTACGACCCTTATCAAGATAAAATCTGATAATCATACGCGTCTGTCCAAAATCATGATACTCAGAATTCTCGCCACGCCAGTAAGCAAGGTTGCAATAAACGGTAGATTTCACAACTGAGTATGTACCTCTATAATCATATCGTTTGGAATCCTCGCCACGCCGTCTAGTATAGCTGCGAGAAATCTTAAATCTCATGACCAAGATATGTACATCTGAAGTCAGGTCTCTACGTTTCCGCCATGCCGGCTAATATAGCTGCGATAAACTCCAGGTTCCATAACCAAGTAGACGTTTACCTTCCCTATTATTCTCGTCAATATATATTATTAGAAGATACTGTAATTTAGGCCATAAAAATCATCTCGATATGAAAAAAGAAAATTAGCGATGATCTAACAAAAATCAAATTCAATAATAAGAAACAAGGGGGAACAGAAACAAAAGAAAAGGATTTTAAATTGACGTTCAACCAAGATTCTCAAGGGTCGTCCCAGGAATCTCTCAAGAAGTCCTAATTATGATTGAGTAACTCCTATCATAACCTAGAACCTACATCCTAATAGTAGTCTCGTAATTAGCACTCTAAGTCGAGTATTATTACGAAATTGCACTAGTTGCGAAACTGACCTGCATGGGCCACCATAAAAATATGTCACGACCCGCACCCTGTTTAGGGGCACGAGCACGTAGGTACGAACCAGCCTATACCGCAGTATCGGTGGCAGAACACTGTAAAGGTCATTTAGAATATATAGAATCTAAGACACAATAATATAATCTTTCATCTCTGCACGAAAGAATATAATCACCACTCAATCACATAAATCTAAGGAAGATAAGCACGATGATAAAGATAAGGATAAATAGGAAGTAAATAGTCTGAAATAGTACGAAACCACAATCACAAGTTCAGAATTTAAAGACATCACAAGATCCCAAATAAATACTAGAAGTCTTAAAGTATCAAGCTGAAATATAGTCAAGAAAAAATCTAGCTAAACTAAATCACTACAGGCGGTACGTCCTCTACGAGCAATGGGTCCACAGGCTGGTCCTGGTCGTAGGCTCCATCTATGCCAAACTCGTAGTAGGTCAGGCAATCTATATCTAAATCCTCTAAAAAAATAATAGGGTTATCGTGTCAGGATATGAGCAAGTACAAATGCTAACAGCAGTTACATGTGAATTGACAAATACTATAAGAGACAATTATAATGAAATATAAGATGAAATATCAAGACTGAAAGTAAAACAATACAGGAGAACTGGATATCATGTCATATGTGAGATATAAGATAAAACTGGAATATAAACAGTGGAAAGTAATATGAGGTATGATGTAAACATAAAAAGAAAGTGCCATGAGATATTAGAGCATTATGTGATCGGCTTTGGTCAAGATCAGGTTGTTCCATTTGACCGGCTATGCACAGGTAGTATAATAGTATAGGGATCAGGCCAGCCAAAATGGAAAGCTATGCACAAGTAGTATAAGGTCAGGCTACACCCTACGTGTGGTGAGGGTGGAGCTATGCACCAGTAATAAACAAGTAGGGGTAATGATCACATAACCTCTAATAACTCCCTATCCCCGAATAGTATAATGGATCCAGACATGACAGGTCATAACATGGAATTCAAAAAGCAGGGTGCTAGCCCACTCCCAAATTGGTGTCTATACAAGTACAGGAAACAATATCGAACAATGTACTCATATACCAGGTAAACCAGGAATGACATCTCATGACGAGATTCACGTATATTAGTCCGTATATCCTCATGTCGAGAATCAAGTATAACACTACAACTGAATCGGATATAGTAGATATCAAAACAATAAAAACTATCAGAGAATGTACTTGTCTGCTGTCCTGAGTTGAGGAATCCATACTACCACTCAAATCAGCCACGAAGGGTCAACTTGTGCAATAGTCTCCTAATGCTGAAACAAACAATACCAACGTGTTCAGAATGGTCAATTTAGCTAGGATAGCCTATCTTTAAGTCCAATTCTGGACACAAGGATAAAACGATAATTTGGGCCAAAACGGTGTCCGTCGTTGGACCCACTTTGCACCGAAAAGTTTGCCAGAACCTACGGTCTCTAAAGTTATCCAACTATATGTCTACAGGTCCAGTTTGATAAGACAAATCCAACCGTATGTCCAAAGTTAGATTCCGGTGGGCCGCACACAAATTTGCCCGTTGGATCGGGTCGCAGGTCCGCCAAAATAGCGTTCCGGTCAACCTTCTCAGAATCAAACCAAACTTGGTTTACAGGACCAGAAAAATAATACGGTCCTGTTGGAACAAATTTCTTCTCGATGTGACAAACGTGCACAACGTAATCAAAAAATTTGCAAAAAGGTCGATACGGTGAATTTTGACGGATAAGCATCAAATTCGTCGCGCACACGCGACCAATTTGAATTTCGTCAATGCCCACACATCCACGAAGTCGATACGCACCTTTCGATACTTTTGGTTCATGATCACGTTACCCTGATTGACGGGACGGACGACGTATTTTCTAAAATTTTCAGTTTTAAAAACCCGGTTTTTCTCAAACTTCACAAATAAATAACTTTCTGTGTAAAGCATAAAAATTAAATCTACAAAAAGGGTTTTGATCTCCTATATGTTGTCTATAAGTCTCTTTAGACCGATTTTGAAAACTAGAAACACGTTGGTCGCAAATCGGCCACAAAGTTGGGGTTTCGGGACAGTTTCTAACGTCCAATAAATCAAGTTTTTCTCGATTTTGGAACTCGTTTTTCGTCGCTCATGATACGAATTGGCATGAACTATTTGAAGGAATACGAAGATGTATATGTTGTGAACATACCAGAAGAAACGGATCGTGAAACGATCGAGCGAGCGTCGCGCAAGATCAAGACGAAGTCGGGTTCGCGGCTGCTGTGCGCTGTAGTCCCGTCTTCGCGTCCTGTCGCCGTTGAAAAAAAATAAAATATATATATATATATATATATATATATATATATATATATATATATATATATATATATATCTCCTAAAATGAAATAAATACCAAACAATTCTAAAATTAAAAATAAATATTCTGTATCCATATTTATTTAATATATTAAAAGTTTGATAATAAAACTTATTGAACATATATATATATCTATATCCATAAAATACATATTTAACTAATAACGTAAAAACACTAACAATAATAATTTAAATAATATTAAAATAATAAAATAATATAAATGACTATATTAGTCCTATTGAGTAAAATAGGGGTGACAAATTAGATCCAACTAGCACAAATCAAGCAAGCAATAACAAGGAGAATAATACCTCAAAGCTCGAAGAGATAAGGGTAACGCTCCCGTATCTCCTTCTCTCTCTCCTGGGGAGGCTCACTTGGAGAGTGATGCCTCCATGCGACACGAAGCAAAGGAATAACTTGGTTCCGGAGCACCTTCTTCCGACGATCCAGAATCTCCACAGGCTGCTCTGGATAGCATAGAGTAGGCCCCACCTCTAACTCGGAGTGACCCAATACGTGAATAGGGTCTGCCACGTACCGCCTCAACTGCGACACATGGAACACGTTATGAACTCCCTTGAGCGTAGGCGACAAGTCTAGTCGATAGGCCACTGTACCGACCCTTCCAAGAATAGTGAAAGGTCCGATGAAGGGCGGACTAAGCTTCCTGCCTCGGCCAAAACAAATCGTGTTCCGTGTCGGAGAAATCCTCAGGAACACCATATCGCCAACCTAGACACAAGACAAGACTCAATACAAGACCCTAAAGCAAACAATCACAAGCAAGCACAAACAGAAAAACTGATACTAACCTCAAACTCTAACGGTCTCCGGTGCTATCGGCCCAATACCGTTGTCTATCCTGAGCCACCTGAAGTCTATCCCAGATCAACTTAACCTTCTCTGCTGCATCCACCACCATCCCCGGGCTAAGCAAAAACTCTCTCACCGATATCGTCCCATGACAAGGGAGTGCAACATCTCCGTCCGTATAGAGCCTCGAATGGCGACATCTCTATACTGGCCTGCTAGCTGTTGTTGTAAGCAAACTCTACCAGGTGAAGATGGTCCTCCCAAGATCCCCCAAAATCCAACACACAAGTGCGAAGCATATCCTCGAGTGTCCGAATGGTCCTCTCTGACTGTCCGTCCATCTGGGGGTGATACAAGGTAATAAACTTAAGCTAGGTGCCCAAGCTAGTATGCAAACTCCTCCAGAAGTGAAACGATTATCCCGATCTGAGACTATGCTCATCGGAACTCCATAAAATTAGACTATCTGACGTACGTACAGCTCTGCCAGCTTCTCCGTAGTCAGACCCACCTTGAAAGGCAAGAAGTGGGCTGATTGGTCAATCTATCAATGATAACCCAAATCGCGTCTTTCCCTCCTAGAGATCGCGGAAGTCCAGACACAAAATCCATAGTGAGGTGCTGCCACTTCCACTCTGGAATGGGTAGTAGATGTAGCAACCCAACTGGCCTCTGCCTCTCGGTTTTCACCTGCTGGCACACCAAGCATCGAGATACAAACAGAGATACCTCTCGCTTTATGTCATACCACCATGCGTGCTCTCTCAAATCTCTGTACATCTTGTTGGCTCCAAGATGCATAGAGTACTGAGAATGATGCGCTTCCTAAATAACCTTCTCCCAAAGCTCTCTACTCAGAACGCGCAATCTAGTATCGTGCCTCAGCGACACATCTTCGGCTATAGAGAAATCATTTAGCAATCCTGCTTGCACCTGCTCCTTGATGCTCCTCAGGGCCACATCCTCAAACTGTGTTGATCTGACCCTGTCCATCAACGCAAACTGAATCTGTAAACCCTATATCTGAATCTACATACTCAGAACGATCACCTCGATACCTAACCTTTCCAGATCAGCCAATAGATGACGATCTACCACCAAATACATAGCGACTGGATACCTGCTCAAGGCATCTGCAACTACGTTGGCCTTTCATGGATGGTACTGCAACTAGATATCGAAGTCCTTCATCAGTTCAAGCCACCTCCTCTGTCTTATGTTCAATTCCTTCTGGGTGAATACGTATTTCAAGCTCTTGTGATCTGTGAAGATCTTAACTTACTGGCACACTCTATCCAGGATACTATACTACACTTATGGGATACTACCTTCTAATGTCTTCCTCAAATGTATGCAGATAAATAAGTAGCATGTGGGGCTGAGTTGAATTGGACACAAGTGTCATGTGGGTAGTAGGCTTAATGTGGGTCGTATCCATATTTTGGGTCAACAAGTTTGGGTTAAAATGGTGCCCCTAATTTGAGTCAAAAATAAAAGTGACTTCGTGTGGTATAATCAAGATTGGGTCTTGTGTCAGGAAAGTCGTATGATAAAATAAAGCACAAGATAGTATGCCAGAATGGGACACGAATGTCATGGGCGTAGGGTGTCTTGTCTAGATCATGCATATGAAGTTGGTTTTGGGAAAACAACTAGTCTTGTGCTCCTAATTTAAAAGTCATAAAAATGTGCATGTGATAATTATAATTAAAAGTGGGAATGGTCAATAGCCTAAATTGATCCGAAAGTTGTGCGATACAGAGACAGTACAAGAGAACGAGTTTGAGTGGGACATGATATATCAAAATAAAGATAATCTTGTCTACTACAAACTCTTGAAAGAAGCTTCCAGAGATTGACATCTCTTACGCTCTAGAAATCAAAGTCACGAAGAACATTCGTCTATCTAGGATACTCTCTCTATGGTGTCTACCCAAGTCTTGACGCTGTCTACACAAGACACAAACTCATCTATATGATACTTGGATGATACCCCTAGACTAGATTGTTCATGTCTCTCCTCCAACTAGACACTAAACTGTTGGTTCCTAAACTTCTATAAAACTTGAAATACTTCGTCTCTAGCTACTAGGGTACTCCTCCTATTCCGGTACCTGGTACAACTCCAACCTTAACACTTATTAATCACTCTAGGGTTCTCATCTATATTTAATTATCAACAATCATACACAATACTTCCTAACCATACTTTAAACTATTAACACAATTACTCAAGGACACAAACTAATTGCAAGTCACCAAGCCATTATACTATGAAGAACCTATAATGAAATGAGACTATACAAGGACCTGGACTAAATAACTGAAACTATCCTTACTCCTAAGCTAATTGATGATGGAATAGAATCTTAATAACAGAAGTGAAATGATAGAGATGATATGTTACGACCCTTATCAAGATACAATCTGATAATCATACGCGTCTGTCCAAAATTATGATACTAAGAATTCTTGCCACGCCAGTAAGCAAGGTTGCGATAAACGGTAGATTCCATAACTGGGTATACATCTTTATAATCATATCGTTTGGAATCCTTGCCATGCCGTCTAGTATAGCTGCGAGAAATCTCAAATCTCATAACCAAGATATGTACATCCGAAGTCAGGTCTCTACGTTTCTGCCACGCCGGCTAATATAGCTGCGATAAACTCTAGGTTACATAACCAAGTAGACGTTTACCTTCCCTATTATTCTCGTCAATATATGTTATCAGAAGATACTGTAAATCAGGCCATAGAATTAATCTCGATATGAAAAATCAAAATCATCGATGATCTAACAAAAATCAAATTCAATAATAAGGAACAAGGGCGAACAGAAACAAAAGGAAAGGATTTTAAATTGACGTTCAACCAAGATTCTCAAGGGTCGTCCCAGAAATCTCTCAAGAAGTCCTAATTATGATTGAGTAACTCCTATCATAACCTAGAACCTACATCCTAATATAAGGCTCGTAATTAGCACTCTAAGTCGAGTACTATTACGAAATCGTACTAGTTGCGACACTGACATGCATGGGCCACCATAAAAACATGTCACGACCCGCACCCTGTTTAGGAGCACGGGTACATGGGTACGTCCAACCTACGCCGCAATATCGACGGTAGAACGCTGTAAAGGTCATCTAGAATATATAGAATCTAGGACATAATAACATAATCTGTCATCTTCGTACGGAGGAATATAATCATCACTCAATCACATAAATCTAAGGAAGATAAACACAAGGATAAAGATAAGGATAAAGATGAAGTAAATAGTCTGAAATAGTGCGGATCCACAATCACAAGTTCAGAATTTAAAGACATCACAAGATCCCAAATAAATACTACAAGTCTCAAAGTATCAAGCTGGAATATAGTCCAGACAAAATCTAGCTAAACTAAGTCACTACAGGCGGTGCGTCCTCTACGAGCTCCAGGTCCACAGGCTGGCCCCGGTCGTAGGCTCCATCTATGCCAAACCCGTAGTAGGTCGGGCAATCTGCATCTAAATCCTCTGAAAAACAACAGAGTTATCTTGTCAGGATATGAGCAAGTACAAATGCTAACAACAGTTACATGTGAATTGACAAATACTATAAGAGACAATTATAATGAAATACAAGATGAAATATCAAGACTGAAAGTAAAATAATACAAGAGAACTGGATATCATGTCATGTGTGAGATATAAGATAAAACTGGAATATAAACAGTGGAAAGTAATATGAGGTATGATGTAAACATAAAAAGAAAGTGCCATGAGATATTAGAGCATTATGTGATCGGCTTGGGTCAAGATCAGGCTGTTCCATTTGACCGGCTATGCACAGGTAGTATAATAGTATAGGGTTCAGGTCGGCCAAAATGGAAAGCTATGCACAAGTAGTATAAGGTCAGGCTACACCCTACGTGTGGTGAGGGTGGAGCTATGCACAAGTAATAAACAAGTAGGGGTAATGATCTCATAACCTCTAATAACTCCACATCCCCGAATAGTATAATAGATCCAGACAAGACAGGTCATGATACGGAATTCGAAAAGCAGAGGGCCATCCCACTCCCAAATCGGTGTCTATACAAGTACAGGAAACAATATCGAATAATGTACTCATATACCGGGTAAACCAGGAATGACATCTCATGACGAGATTCACGTATACTAGTCCATGTATCCTCGTATCAAGAATCAAGTATAATACTACAACTGAATCAGATATAGTAGATAACAAAGCAACAAAAACTATCAGAGAATTTACTTGCCTGCTGTCCTGAGCTGAAAAATCCATACTACCACTCAAATGAGCCACGAAGGGTCAACTTGTGCAAAAGTCTCCTAATACTGAAACAAACAATACCAACGTGTTTAGAATGGTCAATTTAGCTAGGATAGTCTGTCCTTAAGTCCAATTCTGGACACAATAGAAAAACGATAATTTTGGACCAAAACGATGCCTACCGTTGGACCCACTTTGCACCGAAAAGCGTGCCAGAACCTAAGGTCTCTAAACTCATCAAACTACATGTCTACAGATTCAGTTTGACGAGATGAAACAAACCGTATATCCAAAGTTGGATTCCGGTGGACCGTACACAAATTCATCCGTTGGATCGGGTTGCGGGCCCGCCAAAATAGCGTTCCGGTCGACCTTCTCAGAATCGGACCAAACTTGGTGTACAGGACCAAAAAAATGATACGGTCTTTTTGGCGCAAGCTTCGTCTCGATGTGACGAACGTGTACAATGTAATCAACAAATTTGCAAAAAGGCCGATACGGTAAATTTTGACGGATACGTATCAAATTTACCGCGCACACGCGACCAATTTGAATTCCGTCAAAGCTCACACGTCCACGAAGTCGATACGCACATTTTGATACTTTCGGTTCATGACCACGTTGCTGGGATTGACGGGACGGACGGCGTATCGGGACAATATTTCTAAAAAATTTAGTTTTAAAAACCAGTTTTTTCTCAAACTTCACAAACAAATAACTTTCTGTATAAAGCATAAAAATTAAATCTACAAGAAGGGTTTTGATCTCCTATATGTTGTCTATAAGTCTCTTTAGACCAATTTTGAAAACTAGCAACAAGTTGGTCGTAAATCGGCCACAAAGTTGGGATTTCGGGACAGTTTCTAACGTCCAATAAATCAAGTTTTTCTTGATTTTGGAACTCGTTTTTTATCGCACATGATGCGAATCGGCACAAACTATTTGAAGGAATACGAAGACGTATATGTTGTGAACATACCAGAAGAAATGGATCGTAAAACGATCGAGCAAGCGTCGTGCAAGATAAAGGCGAAGTCGGGTTCGCGGCTGCTGTGCGTTGATATCCTGTCTTCGCGTCCTGTCGTCGTTGCGCGCTGTAGTGCCCCGTACCGCTCAGTCAATTGGAGGAATCGGAATGCTAACGGCGTTCTGACTTAGCCTTGCAACGGCTGCTCGAAGACATTGCTCGGTCGAGGTGACCGCTCGCTCAGGTGGGGTAGTTTCCGTGAACTTGCCTCATCTTAGCCTTCATATAATAAATCGCATATTTTCAACTTGCACAAGTAGGCTTGATAATAAAAGAGACGAATTCACATAGCTAAAGGGAATAATCCCGACGGGTCAAATTGAGTTAGAATATGGAAAGGTCCAACGGTCAGCTTAGAGTTGGTGCACGACGTGCTTTGAAAATGACACTCGGTCCTTCATCCCGTGGCTTGGGAGAAGGGAAGTTGGTTGAGTAGGCAAAGTTATGAACGTATCCTAAGTCTTACGCGTCGCCCGCATGAATGCTTCATAAAGCATGCACGGTCATATCATCCAAGGCTTGGCATAGCCTTGGCTTGCCCTATGAGTTAAGTGCATTGCACGGCTTATGACATAAGTCTAGGCACCCAAATAACTTGGTCGTTCAGAAGTCGAACGCATGTGCGGCACGTTTCCGTAATGCGAGGCTTGACGTAGCCTTTGTTCGTCGAGTCATTGTGAGTTTAAGTCGGGCAAGTTATGTTAGGCTATCGGAGTAGTATCAAGCACGGTCCTACGAGTTCTACGGCTGGGTCTAGCCATGAAGTCCTACGGTCTCAAAGCTAGTTATATGGAGTATGAGTTGGATGACAATGTCGCACGAATCATAAGTCAGTTTAAGGCACGATGCACGGACATAGTGTTTAGGGTACGAGCCACGGTTGATTCAAGGTAAGTTATGGAAAAAGGGGGCGATCAAATAGTCGTTCCTAAGTTGAGTAAAAAGGATATTGCATTAAGGGAGAAGGCTCGCGACCGTGGGTCGTCGAGGGGTCTCAAGGATAGAAGTCTTGAACTTGGTTTTTGGAAGAAATGGTAACACTGAAAGAAGGATGACTGTGTGAGACGTCAGTTTGAGTCGAGTCTTACATGGTCATGGACAACTTGTACAAGGTAAATGGAAGGGTTTCCTCGGATCGACTACCTGGAGCCACAGGACCGATCCGGCCTAGTAGGAAACAGGTATAGCTGTGCCAGGTAGAGGCAATAGGTATTCGGTGGACGGTCATTGGGGCTCGCCACTTGCTTTGACCGGACCATCCTATACGCCAGCTATGAGTCCAGGATGGCTTGTTCTGCCAGTGACCCGTGTTCATATAGATGTCGACAAAATGGCGGCTATCCGCGCGTATGCCTTTGGAATTGAGCCGAGTCGAAGGTGTATACAAGTTAGAACACGATGCTTGGGGCCTATGATGTGGCTTCAACATAGGCGACATACTTGGCATAGGGGTGTGGCATCGAGTCATAAGTCTTGGCATATAAGTTGCATTTGTTGGATCTGAGTTGTCTGGAGTTTAAGTCAGGAACCGTCGCAAGGCAAAGTCGGTCAACACAAGTTCAGAAGTCTTGATTGGGTCAGATGGTGATAAAAATAGCAAGGACCACGAGGCGGCGACATGGTTAAGTCAGACTGAGTTAGGAGGCACGGCCTCAGCAAGGGTTTGTAGTACGGTCACACGAAAATAGAGTCTATCGTGTAGTTCCGTCTCTGATTTTGGGTCGTAAGGCAAGCACGACTTGATAGGTTAACGTTGTTGGCACGAGGAGGGTCTAGAGGCAAAGCATGAGTTAACATTGTTGACACAAGTACGGGATGGTCTAGCGACACAGAATAGGCCAAGGCGTCGGTCCTAAAACTGATCCTAAGGCAAGAGTAGAAAGACAATCATAAAGGGACTATGTTGCACAAAGTAAATCAACGTGTCGGTTTTGTATGGGTAGGCGAGGAGCTTATTCCACAAGTACAGTTGAGTACTGACACCCATATAGTTTTTATGTGCAGGCACAGGTAGAAGCTCGTGGCACGGAGCTCGCTTGGATGCGTCGAGGCACGGAGTTCCTTGGCGATTCGAAGTGTACGGCCGCATGGAGTCAAGACTTATACGGGACATAATGTATGGACGTCGCCTTCTAAAAGCATCTGCTGGCTCAAGACTTGTAATTGAGAGAAGAGAGCTGAGTGACTTGTAATGTGAGAAGAGTGAGCTTGAGAGACTTGTAATCTTGGCCTTGCGCCCATTGTAATCTTTGTTTCAATATCAATAAAAGATTGTTTTTCAAAGACTTGTGTTTTGCTTCAAATTCTGCTGTTATTATTCAATGTCTCTACTTGGGACTTCTGTGCGACGACCCCGTCGCAGCAGCTGAAATCGGCCGTTATGGAACCCGTCTTGTACGAGCGCAATCTAGGCTCGTGCGGTATCACGTCTTAGAGAGGACGATCGCACCTACGGGAGCGGGGTGTGACATAATGGTATCAAAGTACGGCTTTATGTCCTTGGACTTTCGATTGAATTCTTTAACTTTGTTATTTCCGCGAACTCTGAATGTTGCTTCCGCATATTGATATCGTTGGTGTGCTCTCTCTCAAATGCCCCATGGGATGTCCATACAATAAGTCTAAATAATTTGCAAAACATAGGAGAAACAGTTTTTGACAAGAAACAAAAAGATGGTTTGCGTAAGCACGGTTGGCTAAGTCGGGCTGGGCATATACACCAGAGTTGCGTCGACCCTAGCAGAGTCGAGTGCGGGATTCGTAATGTTTCGAGCAAGAATGAGTTGGACTTGATTGAGTAAATGAGATGACTATCAATAGGGGTGTTATCGAACGACGATGTTATCGTCAATGCGATATAAGTGAGCATGCTTAAACTTAAGGAATCGTTCGAACAGAAATTCGAGGAGATAGATTTGAGAATCAAATAATAAGTTGAGGATTTGTTGAATGACTTCATCCCTGAGTGGTGTATGCGATAGCCTAAGGGATGTCGATTGATCGATTGAGGATACTGGGTGTCGATGAGTCTATCAGCAAGCGTCGCACATAAGCAAAGCCTTAGATTGGGTACAATGTAGTGAGTTGTTGTCTTTTTGTTTGATAAGTTGATTCGAACAACCTATAAATGGACGCACACGGAACGTGTATAGGATTGCGGATGGTGCGAAGTATGAAACGCGAAGATGATTACGTAGATAAATTAAATCGAGGAAAAGTTAAGGTGTGCGAATGGATGACTTGATCGAGGAAATTGATACGGATCCTGTAGAAAAAGTTAGCACGACAGATAGATAGCGTGCATGAAAAGTTGAATTTTGAAGTTACGTAATGACTCTAAGGATTGGATTGAATGTCGTTCGATGATTGAGTTATCAAAAATGATGCGAATTGAGGAAATATGTTGGTTGATGACTTAAGATAGACGGATGAATAATACGCGAATTTGGGTTTGAGAAAATTGATGTTGTGAATGATTCGAGCGATAATGATCGAAATTGATTTTGAATGTCGAGGAGATTATCCAGTCGGACGATGGCATCATTCGTACGACTCGAAATTGGTTGCAAAGGAAGATCGTCAGGTTATGCATATTGTCGATGGTATTGAGGCATATCAAAGATCGATATATGATAACTCAAGGGTACTCTGACTCGAGGAATGACGATCGTGCAAGTGTTATTGTTCGGTTGGATGCTATACTTAGGATTTTGAACGAGATGAATGTTGGATGAAAATGATTGTGTCTTGATAGTTCTGCGGATGACCACAACGTCGACAATCTTGTCTTGTGCGAGCGCAACTCCAGCCTCGCACATGCATTACGTTGGATTGGAGGCGATTGTTCCGCATGAGCGCTGACATAGTGATTCATGTCGCGGGAATGATCGAACTCAGAAAATCAGGATGCGGCAACTTTGATTGCCTCGACTTGTCGGTTTGATGCGAAGGAAAATTTGAGGATGTCAGGACTTGCGATTGATGAATGAAATAAACTTGAGGATTGAGTAGGTCCAATCCGCACATCGAGAATGAATTAGTCTAGACTCGAACAAGAGTTACGTCCCGATGAGGATAATTATCCCGCGGGAGCGTGCATGGTGATTCATGTCCACCGTGGATAATATGACTCGCGTGAGATCGGGGTGCAATATATTGTTAAGCTAGACGACCTTATGATCAATTACGTGAATTGGAATAGATGACTTAGGAAATGTGGAATGTGAAATTTTGGTTAGCGACGAATTACGCCATAGCGTGCTTGAATTGACAAAGATTGATAGGCGATCTATGTCGAACGTATTCAAAGAGATAGACTATACGAAATGGCTTGATGAACGAGTGATATCGATATGCCAAGGAATTGATTGAAACGTGAGTTATCGTAGGATGGCTTTGCTGAATGACTCAGACCCCGTGCGACGAATATTGGGATGTGCGTAGGGAATCTATGCTCGAAGTTTAGAAATCTGAGTGATGCAAGCTTGGGTAAAAAACTCCGTACTATTAATTTGGTTTGACCTTAGGATGGGGTCAGTGTTGACATTGTTGTTTGGGAACTATGATTCCAATACTGACGGAAAGACATAGCCTAGCGGTTAGGCAGACGTCCGAGTGCGAAGTGGTAGGATTTATGGAGGAACCACTCGCGAGGCTCGGTTGACATGCACGTATATCAGGGACACCCGAATATGTGCACGATCCGACTCGAGTGGTGATGGTGGAATTTGCTATCACAAGGCTTGGCTGAAATGCATGTATTTTGGGGACGCCTGGAATATGTGCACGATCCAACTAAGTGATACATTGAATTCAAGTAAGATTTGAGGAACGGGAAAGTGTCGAAGATTTTGAGATCGTAAGTTTTGAAGAAAAGATTATGGGTAGCACGATCGTGGCTCGAATTGAGGGAACACATAGGAGAAATGTGTGCAAGAAACGTAGGATATCGAGTCGAGTTATAGGTCGATAAGTGTACTCAGTTAGTTTCATAGATGAAACTTTTTCTGAGTGGTGTATGATGTAGTGCTCCGTCCCGCTCAGTCAATCGGAGGAATTGGAACGCTAACGGTGTTCGGACTTAGCCTTGCAACGGCTGCTCGAAGACATCGCTCGATCGAGGCGACCGCTCGCTCAGGTGGGTAGTTTCGGTGAACTTGCCTCATCTTAGCCTTCACATAATAATTTACATGTTTTCAACTTGCACAAGTAGGCTTGATAACAAAAGAGACGAATTCACATAGCTAAAGAGAATAATCCCGACGGGTCGAATTGAGTTAGAATATGGAAAGGTCCAACGGTCGGCTTAGAGTTGGTGCACGGCGTGCTTTGAAAATGACACTCGGTCCTTCGTCCCGTGGCTTGGGAGAAGGAAAGTTGGTTGAGTAGGCAAAGTTATGAACGTAGCCTAAGTCTTAGGCGGCGTCCGCATGAATGCTTCATAAAGCATGCACGGTCATATCATCCAAGGCTTGACATAGCCTTGGCTTGCCCCATGAGTTAAGTGCATTGCACGGCTTATGACATAAGTTTAGGCACCCAAATGACTTGGTCGTTCAGAAGTCGAACGCATGCGCGGCACGTTTCCGTAATGCGAGGCTTGATACAGCCTTTGCTCGTCGAGTCGCTGTGAGTTTAAGTCAGGCAAGTTATGTTAGGCTATCGGAGTAGTAGCAAGCACGGTCCTACGAGTTCTGCGACTGGGTCTAGCCATGAAGTCCTACGGTCTCAAAGCTAGTTATATGAAGTATGAGTTGGACGACAATGTCGCACGGATCACAAGTCAGTTTAAGGCACGACGCACGGACATAGTGTTTAAGTCACGAGCTACGGTTGATTCAAGGTAAGTTATGGAAAACGGGGGCTATCAAATAGTCATTCCTAAGTTGAGTAAAAAAGATATTGCATCAAGGGAGAAGGCTCGCGACCGTGGGTCGTCGAGGGGTCTCAAGGATAGAAGTCTTGAACTTGGTTTTTGGAAGAAATGGTAACACTGAAAGAAGGATGACTGTGTGAGACGTTAGTTTAAGTCGAGTCTTGCATGGTCATGGACAACTTGTACAAGGTAAAAGGAAGGGTTTCCTCGGATCGACAACCTGGGGCCACAGGACCGATCCGGCCTAGGAGGAAACATGTATAGCTGTGCCAGGTAGAGGCAATAGGTATTCGGTGGACGGTCATTGGGGCTCGCCACCTGCTTTGACCGGACCATCCTATACGCCAGTTATGAGTCCAGGATGGCGTGTTCTGCCGACCCGTGTTCATATAGATGTCGGCAAAATGGCGGCTATCCGCGCGTATGCCTTTGGAATTGAGTCGAGTCGAAGGTGTATACAAGTTAGAACACGATGCTTGGGGCCTAAGATGTAGCTTCAACTTAGGCGACTTGCTTGACATAGGGGTGTGGCGTCGAGTCGTAAGTCTTGGCATATAAGTTGCATTTGTTGGATCTGAGTTGTCTGGAGTTTAAGTCAAGAACCGCCGCAAGGCAAAGTCGGTCAACACAAGTTCAGAAGTCTTGATTGGGTCAGATGGTGATAAAAATAGCAAGGGCCACGAGGCGACGACATGGTTAAGTCAGACTGAGTTGCGAGGCACGGCCTCAGCAAGGGTTTGTAGCACGGTCACACGAAAATGGAGTCTATCGTGTAGTTGCGTCTCTGATTTTGGGCCGTAAGGCATGCACGACTTGATAGGTTAACATTGTCGGCACGAGGAGGGTCTAGAGGCAAAGCATGAGTTAACATTGTTGACGCAAGCACGGGATGGTCTAGCAACACAGAATAGGCTAAGGCGTCGGTCCTAAAACTGATCCTAAGACAAGAGTAGAAAGACAATCATAAAGGGACTATATTGCACAAAGTAAATCAACGTGTCGGTTTTGTATGGGTGGGCGAGGAGCTCATTCCACCAGTACAGTTGAGTACTGACACCCACATAGTTTTTATGTGCATGCACAGGTAGAAGTTCGTGGTACGGAGCTCGCTTGGATGCGTCAAGGCACGGAGTTTCTTGGCGATTCGAAGCGTGCAGCCGCATGGAGTCAAGACTTATACGGGACATAATGTATGGACGTCGCCTTCCAAAAGCATCCGCTGGCTCAAGACTTGTAATTGAGAGAAGAGAGAGAGCTGAGTGACATGTAATGTGAGAAGAGTGAGCTTGAGAGACTTTCAATCTTGGCCTTGTGCCCATTGTAATCTTTGTTTCAATATCAATAAAAGAGTGTTTTGCAATGACTTGTATTTTGCTTCAAATTTTGCTGCTATTATTCAATGTCTCTGCTTGGGACTTCTGTGCGACGACCCCGTCGCAGCCGCTAAAATCGGCCGTTATGGAACCCGCCTTGCACGAGCGCAATCTAGGCTCGTGCGGTATCACGCCTTAGCGAGGACGATCACTCCTACGGGAGCGGGACGTGACACGCCCGGCCTGGCCGGCCTTCGACGGTCGTGGTGGTCGCCCAGGGTCGACGGCGAGGTCATGGGGTCATACGGCTAGGGTTTTGATAAAAAAAAAGTCTCCCTCTCTCTCTCTCGAAATATATATAAAGGAGGAAGGAGGGCTCGGGTTCGCTCGGATTTTAAAGAAGTGGGGGTTTCGCTTGCTGCTGTTGTTGCTTTTGATTTTTTTTATTCTTTCTTTCTTTCTTTATTCCTTTAATAATATATATATATATTTTTTATTCCTTTATATATATATTTTTTTTTATATATTTTTTTATTCCTTTATATATATATATATATATATATATATATATATATATATATATATATATATATATATATATTATATATATATATATATATATATATATATATATATATATATATATATATATATATACATACATACATACATATATACATACATACATACATACATATATTTTTGTTATATATTTATTTTTTATATAAAACCAACCATATATTATTTTTATTTATAATTCGTTTTCCATTCTTTATAAATAAATATTATATATATATATATATATATATATATATATATATCCTAAAATGAAATAAATACCAAACAATTCTAAAATTTAAAATAAATATTATGTATCCATATTTATTTAATATATTAAAAGTTTCATAATAAAACTTATTGAACATATATATATATCTATATCCACAAAATACCTATTTAACTAATAACGTAAAAACACTAACAATAGTAATTTAAATAATATTAAAATAATAAAATAATATAAATGACTATATTAGCCCTATTGAGTAAAATGGGGGTGACAGTAGAAACAGTAGGGGCAGCCTCCTGGACTGCCACACTCGAATCCAAAGGAATAGGTCGCGACGGATTGGACCTCTCCGGCATTGCACCGGATCCAGCGGCCTGAGCTCGAGTCATTGTCATCCTGGAGATAGATTCGAGCAAAAGATCAATATGACACAAGATAAGATATTATCAAAGAATAACAATTAAATTGAAATGCAAGAAGAGTTGTCATGATAATCCAAAGATCGAAATTTTTTCTAAAATGTGACTTAGTAACTCCTATCATAATCTAGAACCTATATCCTAACTGCAGGCTCGTAATTAGTACTCTAAGTCTAGTACCAATACGAGATCGCACTAGTTGCGCCATGGACCTGCATGGACCACCACAAAAATGTGTCACAACCTGCACCCTGTTTAGGGAAACGAGCACGTGGTACGTCCAGCCTACGTTACAGTATCGGCGGTAGAACGCTGTATAGGTCGTCTATAAAATCTAACATCAACAATATATATTTGTACCTGTCATCTCCGCACGGAGGATATATATATATTACTCAATCACATGAATCTAAGGAAGATACGCACGAAAAGATAAAGATATGATGGAAATGGAAAAGATGGAAATATATGCAAGTCACAGAGTCACAACCAGAAGTTCAGAGTTTAAAATATTATACAATTCCAAAAATATATATATATACTATATCCCAAAATAATAAGCTGGAACGCAGTCCAGTCAAACCAACTAGTCTAAGATCCCTACCGGTGGTGTATCCTCTAAAGGCACCGGCTCCACTGAATGCAAGTGGTAAACTGCATCTACGCCAAACCCGTAGAAGGTCGGGCAGTCTGTATCTGAATCCTCTGAAAAATACAACGAAGTTATCCTGTCAGGATATGAACAAGTACAAACGCTAACAGCAGTTCCATATGAATTGACAAATTCTATAAGAGACAGTTATAATGAAATACAAGATAAAATATCAAGCTGGAATATAAATATAATATGTAAATCTGGATATCATGTCAGTGTATGAAATACTGGAAATGTAGAGCAGTACAGTAATAACTGATGTATAATGTAAACATAAATGGTGCCTTGAGATATTAGAACGTTATATGATCGGCTTGGGACACATGATCAGGCTCTTCCATTTGACCGGGTATGAGTCAGAAAATACAAGAAAACAAGAATCAGGCCGACCACAATGGAAAGCTATGAGACAAGTAGTAACACAGGTCAGGTTTTACCCTACGTGAGGCGAAGGTAAAGCTATGATGCAAGTAGTAACAGAAATACAGAAGGAGTATTGATCACATAACCTCTAATAACTCGCTATCCTCGAGTAGTATAATGGATCCAACCATGACACATCATGACACAAAATTTAAAGAGCAGGGGGCCAGCCCAATCCCAAATCGGTGTCTATACAAGTACAGAAAATAAGATCGAATAATGTACTCATATACCAGGTAAATCAGGAATAACCTCTCATGACGAGATCCAACGTATACTAGTCCGTGTACCATCGTGTTGAGAATCAAGTTAGACACTACAACTAAATCGGATATAGCAGATATCAAGACAATGAAAACTATTAGAGAATGCACTTGCCTGCGGTCCTGAGCAGTCAATAGGATTCGAGGCTCAAAGGATAGTCACAGACCTAAATATAAGATATACAAGAGTTAATTAGTATTTAATAGTGTTTGGTATGTTTTCTAGTGTATGATATGCAAATCTAGGTTAAGCTCAGTCAAACTAAGTCAAACTAGGTCACACTAGGTCACACTAAGTCAAACTAGGTCAAACTAGGTCAAAGGTTGACTTATAATTGACTTTTAGTTAACTGGTCAACTTCTAGTCCAATCTAGGTCAAACTAGACTAATGGTTGACTCACAGTTGAATTTTGGTCAACTGGTTAACTCTGGTCAAGTTCTAGTCAGTTCTAGGTCCAATGTAGACTTTTAGTTGACTTTGAGTCAAAACAGTCAACTATAGTCAAACGAGGTCAACTCTAGCCTAGATATCTTATTCCTAGCATTTACCTACCAAGATACCACATATCTTGGCCCTATTGGTATCCCAATACCAATAACTTGGTTTAGCACAATTACCTTAGCCTAAGGTAAACCCTTACCTTAGCTAGGTAAACCCCTTACCTAGGCATCCAACAACCATCCTAAACTAAAAGCTAACTCATACTAGTTATCTATCATATGACAAGGTAAACTAATACCTTATCCTACCATGGTATCCCAATACCTTACCCCATGATAAGGTAATCCTCATTACCTTGCCTATACCAAGGTAAATCACATTTACCTTAAGATACTAGCTAGTATCCTAAGATACGCATTGGTATCTTAAGATACGACTCTTGGTATCCTAAGATACCAAGATACTAACTTATCTAACCATTACCTACCCTTAGACTAAGTTTATCCAATACCTTGTGGGTATCACAATATCTTACCCTATACTAAGGTAAACCTCATTACCTTGTAGGTAAAAGGTAAACTAGAGATATCCTAAGGTACTAACATTGGTATCTAAGATACCAAGATACTAACTCAAAACTAACTAATCTAGCATACTTAACAAATTCTAACATCTAAATTACATATCTAACATACAACATACTATCTAACATAACCTCTAACATGTCACTAACACTAACTCTCTAACACTACCAACAAACTAGCACACACACACACAAAACTATATAAATAAACACCCACACACGCACTAATATATATATATATATATATATATATATATATATATATATATATATATATATATATACACACACACACACACACATACACTCCAAAACATCCTGAAACCTATCCGAATTTCCAAATCCTCGCATCCAATAGGGCTTAGACACGTACCCCACATAAGCAATCTAACTTGCGCACGCGAGCAAAAATGAGAAACGAGCCCCGAATGGCCAAATGGCCATTCTGGCGACTCTATGGTGTCCGATTCGTGATACCGCGCAATACGGACACCAAACCTATCCAGATTCGACCCAAATTCTGCCCATGAGTCCTAAATAATGATTAGAACTTATGCTAAGTGCTAACTTGCTGATTTTAGTGTCGGTACAAAAAGTCACCCGTGTGTTGGAACCCGAAAACCCCGAAAAAGCTCATTTTTATGATTTCTCGTAAAACGATCCCACGTATCCAAATATGGACACGTACCTAGCCTCATCTCATCCAAGCTAACCTAATTTGGTCTAATTAGGCTAGGGGCAACACCCAAACATGTCAATTTAGGGTTTTCCCCAAATTTGGTACTAAACCTAGGCCAAAAGTCCTAAATTGAGTTCAATGGGTTCTAAATCTCTCCTAATGTGTTATCCTACACCTCGTACATCCTCTAATATACAAATGATAGTAATTAGAAGTAATTACAAAGTTCAAAGTGAGGGTTTACCCCTTGGGAGTTGGAATTCCAAGGAAAAGCTCCAAAATTACTTCTTTTTAGGTCAAAGCACAAGATCTATGCTTCCACCACCACCAAGCTAGGTCTACCTACATCAAAATCATAAATGAGAGATAAATAAGGGTTAGCACCAAGATTAGAGAGAGATCTAGAGAAATGGAAGAGATTTGATTTACTTGGAGCTTGAAATCAAAGAGGGAGAAAAGTGGATTTTTGTGAAATGAGAGAAAAGAAAGAGAGAGAGTGTTTTCTTGCAAATAAAAAGAATGGGGGGTTGCAATTCTGGCCAGCCACTTCAAGGAGAGTTTTGGGTCATTTGGCACATTACAAAAATGCCCTCCAAGTCAAAGAATATAATGGTTTTGAGTTCGGGTCAAAAGGGTAACTTGGAAACTCCTAATTCCAAGTTCTAAATCTAATTCTAAACTCTAATCCCACTAAAATTAAAGAAGATTAATCAAAAATAAATGTCTGGGTTTGGTCATGACGAGTTGATCGAGTCCAATTGGGTCCAAAACTGACCCGGATCACTAACACAAGTCGAAATGAGACAAAACTCAAACCCGATCAAATAAAACCCCAAAACACCATATTAATAAATAAATAATCATAAAATATTAGAATATTAAAAATAATAAATTTGTCCTCAATTTTGAAAACTGGAGGTGACATTAATAAACAGGGTCTCTTGATGGCTAAGAAACGTCAACAAAAAGATAATATATGTTGACGGTCGTTAACCGTCAGCTAGGCCAGCGTTAGGAAAAGTATGCACCAATATTGACAGTCCAAAACTGGGTTTAGTTGACGGCTAAAATCCGTCAACTAAATCAATTTTAGTTGACGGCTAAAATTTGTCAACTAAAGTCTTAATTGACGGCTAAAAACCGTCAACTTAAGTCATTCGGCAACCGTCAACTAAAGTGGGGACTTTTGCTGACACTGGTCTAGCTGACGGAAGGAAAACCGTCAACTAAACCCTTTGGTGACGGAGAAAAATCGTCACAAAAAGTCATTTTTCTTGTAGTGGCAGGTGGAGGTGCGGTGCAGGTGGAGGTGCGGTGCTAATGTGGAGCTGGTGCAGCACGGTACGGTGCAACTTCAGCTGCGTGAGGCCTTCGGGATGTGATGTGGCCTTCAGGCCGGGATGTAGTCTTCGGACTAGGATGTGGTCTTCAAATTAGGAATTGTATATATATAGGCCTTCGGGCTGGATTAGTTGTAAGCCTTCAGGTTGAGTTGTAATCTCTCAAGGGGACCCGAATAAAATTTACCTTCTTCGATATATATATATATATATATATATATATATATATATACCTCAATATATATATATATATATATATATATATATATATATATATATATATATATATATATATATATATATATATATTTTCAAGCAATGGGTAATTGTGGCGAACTTGCCTCCACTGGGGCTCGAACTCCTGACCACTTGGGTCACATGCATCTCTCTTAACCACTAGGCTAGAGGTCATTTGCATATGAGTTTATATATATATATATATATATATATAAACTCATATGCAAATGACCTCTAGCCTAGTGGTTAAGAGAGATGCATGTGACCCAAGTGGTCAGGAGTTCGAGCCCCAGTGGAGGCAAGTTCGCCACAATTACCCATTGCTTGAAAATATATATATATATATTTTTTCTTCTTGAAGAGTGAGAAAGGGTACAAGACATCTGTTTGCCGCCCGCAGCCGTAGAATTTCCCTTAGCACCCATGAATTTGCACAATCAAGTTAAGTTGTCAACTCATTGCAGCCCTATAGTTTTCCGTAACATCCAAGAAAAACACAATCGAGTTGAGTAAATTTCGTATGAATTCCATTACAAGCATTGGGTACATTCACCATATAATTAACCCTTTGTTTACTCTGCTTATATTTCCACGCCCAATATAAGGGTCCTCCCACACCCCGCAAACCCCAAAACAAATCACACTTTTACATCCAATCATGATGAATCTCACCCCATCTATACTATTCACAATCTTCTTCTTCTTCTTGCTCGCTTCCACTACCACCTCCTCCTCCTCCTCCTCCTCCAACACCTCCACTGTCGACATACAATGGTGGTGCAAGCGCACGCCACATCCGAAGACCTGCCTCCATTATCTCAGCCCTCATAGCATAACACACCCTCCGAAACACCGCACTGACTTCTACAAGCTCGCTATCAAGGTCGCCTTTGAGCTGACCATGCGTGCGGAGAGCCAGCTCAGGCACCTCGGTCCTCGGTGTCGAAAGAACCGCCAGCGCAAGGCAGTCCTTGACTGCTGGAAGCTCTATGCCAACACCCTCGTGCAGCTTAACCGCACCCTCAATGCAAAACCAGTCAACTGTAGCACGGTAGACGTCCAAACATGGCTCTCTGCAGCCCTCACCAATCTTCAAACCTGCCGCAAAGGGTTCTCCGATCTCAGAGCCTCAGCAAAGATCATCCAGCCGCTCTTCCGATACAATGTGTCCGACCTCATCAGCAACTGCCTTGCAATTAACAGGCCCAAGAGCACAAATGTGACGAGTACTCGTGAATATTTTCTGACGTCCGTTGCCTATAGGAAGCTATTGCAGCTTCCACAGACAGCTAAAATTGTTGTGGCTAAGGATGGGTCTGGTAACTTCAATACCATTCAAGCGGCTGTTAATTCCGCACTAGCACAAAGGCTAAAGGGAGCTACTGCAAGGATTGTGATATACGTGAAGGCTGGGGTTTACAATGAGATTGTTAACGTGGTCAGTGATTTAACCAGTCTATCTATGGTTGGTGATGGTATGGGAAAGACTATCATTACTGGTTCAAGAAGTGTGTCGGCTGGCTATACCACCTTCAGTTCCCCAACTTTCAGTAAGAAAAATCATAGTGGACGTAAGCTATTCTATTCTGTCTTTTTCAATAATTAGTAACAAATTAATGATCAATCTTCAGGTGTCTTTGGAGATGGATTCATCGCAAGTGGCATCACATTCCGGAACACATTTGGTCCAGGCTCTCAGGCAGTCGCACTCCTCTCTGGATCCGACCAGTCCATCTTCTACAGATGCAGCATTGAAGGCTACCAAGATACTCTCTGTGTCTACACTCAACGGCAGTTTTACAGGGAGTGCAACATCTACGGAACCATAGACTTCATCTTCGGCAACGCCGCAGTGGTGATTCAGAACTGCACCATATTACTGCGGAAGCCTATCCATGGCGAGGCGAACGTGGTGACTGCTCAAGGGCGTACCGATCCCAACCAGAATACTGGAATCGTGATCCAATTCTCCAAGATCATGGCCGCGGCCGACCTAGTTCCAGTGCGCCACATGGTCAAATCGTACCTCGGCCGGCCTTGGATGTTGTACTCGCGAACGCTTTACCTGCAGAACTACTATGAAAGCATCATCGATCCAGCTGGGTGGCTGCCATTCAGTGGCAACTTTGCTCTTAACACACTTTATTATGCAGAGTTCAAGAACACCGGTCCAGGGGCTAGGATCTTGCGCCTAAGAGTGAAATGGAAGGGCTACCATGTCATAACAAGGCCGTCGCAGGTGCAGAAGTTCACGGTAGGACGATTCATTGCCGGTAGAACATGGATAAGGGGGACAGGCGTTCCGTTCTATGCCACGCTTTAATATATATATATGTGTGTGAACATTCATGGGTTGGTAATTTGTGCAATTTAGCTTCTTGGGTGATTAATGAAACAGTTGCTGACCGTTGATCAATTGGAGAGGAAGGTAGATCGAGCATTGGGGCACTCCAAAGGTGATTCAGTTGCACCTGTTCATGGACTTATTGGTTTCTCCAATTGGCACCCATGAGGGCAATTTGCTTTCAGTTTATCACGTTAGTTGCGCGCAGGGAACAAGACTGTAATACCTTAAATATAGATTTCCTCCATTCTCTTCCATTGTTACAGCAGCAATAAAATAGTTCAGAGAAGATCATGGAAGGCAAGCAACTTGCTTCTAGTCTACGTATCACCAGAAACTTCTCCAATTACTTTTCATCTATTGGGGCCGATCATGACTGCTTAAGAACTAATTCTAATATATTTATATCGATCCACATTTACTTTATCTTAAATGTCAGCTTATTACTGAAATAAGTACTGTACGATAAACGTACAAGAATTTGTTACTAATTTTTGAAGTTGCTGAGTTAGTTTAATTGTGTTTTAGGCTCTCTAAATCAATTCCACAAAAGATGATAATAAATCAATTTAATATTGTCCACTAAGTACCAAACCACTAAATAACATGTTGAACTTGCAGAAATATATCTCTACTATTATAATGCGTTAGAAAATGGTTCAATTTTTTGAGCGTCTAAATTATATATATATATATATATATATTCTCCACTAATAAACTAAAATTAAATTTAAGAAAATTCAAAAATCTTCATCCCCTATGTATCTTCTCACGTTCAAATAGTTAAAAAAACATTCCTAAAATTCTTCTAAGTACATAAACATATAACAAATCCTAAAATATTTAAATATTTAAATTATATTTAAAATAAGTACATAGTATTATCTAACCAAATATATTTTCAAAATTCAAAAAATATATATATAAAAAAAATCTAATTATAATATATTTAAATTATATTTAAAATATTTTAATATAATTTAAATTTTTATTTACTTTTTCAACAAATATTATAGTTTTTTTTTGTACGTAATGCATGTGAGGTGACTAGTACAAATAAAATAATTTTTTTTATGTTATAGTGCCCCGTTATGGGTATTCCAGTCCAAATACATCTTGGCGGGTCCAAGATCTATTATATGGGTTGAGAAGTCGTTTGGCACAACGACCTAGACAAGTTTGAGTTGTCAATCCCACAACTATTGAGCTTTGAGAATTTATATCATTCAAGTAAGTTATCAGAATAGTAATGCAGGACAGGGCCCTGAGATATTTGGTGCCGAGACCAAGCTTTCAAAATGGACCTCACATACATAACATAAAAAGAGAGTAGAAATAAAATAAATTTTGTTATAGTCAAGAATTGAACCAAGACCTCTTAAATATAAGTTTAACATTATAACCACTACAACATAATATTTTTTGTTAAAATAAGACATGATACATACTAGTTCTATTATAGATAGTTCTATGTTGGCGTCCCCTTTCGTCAGGGAGCCCCGGGCCATCGTTCGGCCTGTCCTGCGCCAGGGCCGCCCCTGTACTAATGGATTCTAGGATAATAAATTTTTTACAGAAGGTAAAAACCCAAAGAAAGCCAATCAATATTTTCATCGGATATGAATTAAGAAAGTTTAACTGAATTTTTATACACATTCATAACTGAAGTTTTTTTTTAGGGATTTCAGATCCCATTATTTGTATACCATCACATTGTTGTCTGCAGAACGAATGCAGAAGCGATGCCAACCTACTTGAAAATAATGAACCACCGTCAAACAAAAGCGTTAAGATAGACCAAACACAGTATTTTTGGTAATTATGTCACTTGGAGAAATCTCAATCTTTATAACTTCCAAAAAAGAGAGAAGATTGATAAAAATATGTTGAACCCTTTGTTTACAAGTTCAACTCATCACCAAACTCAAGAAGAAAGGAAGAGATACAATTGAAATCACTCACCCAACCCCGTAATGATCTCCTTGAACAAAGAAGAAAGACTCTCCAAACTTATCTCTTCTTCCAACTATCTTGAATGACGAGCCCTATAAGAGCAATACGGACTTTTCTTAGATTTTTTGTGGACTTGCACCCTGAATCTCCCATGTGAGCTTCTTTTGGGCAACCCACCTCAAACATCATATATATAGGTTGAGGAACCTATTTAGGATTTTAAGAAAATCCTAAAATAGCACAACATTAATCATGGACGTTCAGAATTGATCACACAAACTTTATTATTGTTGACCTAGGCCCTCATCTGTATTGTCTGCTAACAACCAACATACCGTTGTTATATTGAAGAATATTGTCGGTGTACCAGTTGCGTCATAGAATCGATTCTGGAACCCAGCATTCGTTGAACCGGCTTCACGACATCTAAACTATTCTTCCTGAAACCTTGATTCGAGACTGGAACCCAACATAACTTCCCCTCCAGTCTAATGAGAGATGTTGATCCCATGGCCCCTCAAATGAACTCCATGTCTGTCGTCTCATGACAGAGTTCTACTCCCCCTTGTTATCGATCTTTTATCCCTTGAGTTGTTGTACATATTCCATCATCTCCAGCTCCTCGACCAGTATATCAAAGCTAGTTATCATACATAGCACCTCCTTTACAACAGTGGTTTTGCCGAAATCAATGACTCGGCCAAAACTAAAGTCCGTGATGATTAGCTTCACCGTGAATCTTAGCTGCCTGTTTTTGACTTTTGTTTCCATCAGAATGTGCTTCTGTTCTGACGAAATTTTTTACCCTTGGCTGGTCCAACCAATCAGATGATGCAATTCCCTCAAGATTCAAGATTTAAACTTTTTCACCTTCGTGTACAACAATGAAGCATCCACTACACATGCATCATGCACTGTGCATGCCATTGATGACCCACACCTCCGTCGAAACTGTGTAAACAGAGATGCACTTGCCTTAGATTGAGTTTGATGCACGCCCTGATCTCCTCCCTGGATTAGCTTTTGAAACCAATGTCGCTCCATTAGATTTTGACAAACCATCCATTACCAAAATTGGATCCGTACAACAACTCCTACCTCAGGACCGACTAGCTATCATGGGATTGACTGACTAACTCTCAATCATTGATTCATCTCTATTTGTCGCTTTGTCTCGACGAACCGAATCCTCCATATCCCTCAAATCACCTCGAAGACTTCTCTTAGCAAGTTTTTGATGCTCAACAACCTCCTATCAAAGAACCCTCAAGCCTCTATTCAATGTTTGTAGCCTGTTTGTACACCTAAGAGACTTCAGCATGTACATACCATAATAAATACCTCCTCAAACCAGTAGTTAGAAAACTATCATAAGCTTCCAATCTTTATCTCTAAACCTAATACGACATCCATCGTCTATCAACTTCCCTACCGAAACCAAGTTGTAGCACAAACTCGATACATTAAGGACTTCTTTGAGAACGGGCTTCTTGCTAAGCTCTATTGTTAAGTGCACGTCCTCGATACCTACAACTGAAGTCGTTCCCTTGTCGTCCATCTTCAAACGTCCAAATTTGGCATCTCGTTTTGACGTAAAGATCCTCCTTGGTGGAACGACATGATATAATGCCCCCGTATTTAAGATTCAATCGTCGTCATGCCACAAGGTTCCTCTGGTTAGTTGCTGCGATGATAGGATCTACCATAGCCATGAAATTTACTTAATCATCCTTACCTTTATAGCCTTCTTATTTTTGAACTTCATGTAGTTTAAAATGACCACGTTCGCCATGGTGATAGCAGCCCTCCTTGCGAGCTCGCAAGATTGTGAGCCTTATCTTCCCGTAAGAAGCAACCAGAGCGGACTCCTGCGATAATTTCATCTGCTCATATCGAACATCCTCGTTCAATGAACTACTTTTGATCTCCTCTATTGTAACAACTCCATCAGGTGCGAAGTTGCTCACATACCCTACCATATTCTTTCAATTTTTTGAAAGAACTCAAAAGCAGCAGGGCCTGAAGCTCATCATCAATCACTATCTAGATTGTCGATGATATCCTGAACCTCGTTCAGATGTTATACCACCATGGCACCCTCTATCTATTTTAAATTAATGAGTTGGCGAATAAAAAATATTTGTTGTCAGCCGTCATCCGTTCGTACAACGAATGTAGCTTTTTCCACAACTCTTTTGTCGAACTCTCCATGGATAAGTGATGAAACACATAATCGTCCATCCATTAGCGGATGAATCCAACAACTTTTCGATATAATCATTTATAGTCATTAGCATATTTATTCGATGGCTTGGTACTATCGCCCTCCAACGTACAATGCAAATTCTTGCAAAAGAGTAGATCCTTCATCCTTGACTTCGAAATTGCCCATTTTTCTCCTGTGAGGTTAATCATACGTGTGTTCATCTGCTTCGTAGACATGGTTGTACCTTCTCTCTTGAAAACCTGAGAGCTCTGATACCAATTGTTGGCCCTACAATGGATGCGGAAGTGATGCCAACCCACCTGAAGATACTGATGATCCACCGTCTAAAAATAGTGCCAAGATAGACCAAAAATAGTATTTTAGGTGACTACATCATCTAGATCCGGACGAGCACCTGTATCCTACGGACTACAGAGTTTGAGCTGCTACCGACGAGGATCTAAAGGTTGATCCCCTGAAGTATCCTTGATACGTCATAAATTATATGCTTAGTGATTGGGTGTCCTTATCTAGCTAGTTGACACCCTGCTGTTTTTCATTATTGCCTAAAGATTTCTTTTGTATTGGATATTACATTTTATTGCGGATTGTTCTCCACATGACTCTGAGACTGTATATGTGATTTGAGACTTTATTTCTATTCCATTCAGTTCCTATATCATGTGATATTATTTTTGTGGATGAAGCTAGATATACCTGCCTGTGTTGTACTTAGATAATTTTACAGTGTACTATGACTTGTTCGTACAACTGGCATGTATTCGTGTACCTAGTCCTACGTATTTTGGGACTGGGCGTGACATGTTTTAGTGGTGGCCCATGCAGATCGTTAGTCGTTTCGGTTACAATTATTATACCGAGTGGGCCTGCAATTAGGATTAGAAGATTTTAGGTCTCATCCACTAGACTATAACATCTTTTGAATACCTTCAATTGGATTCCACTTGTATCTTGATTTTTTTTGTTCTTTACTAATCTTTATCCCTATCTCTTTAGAACGATGAATTTGAGGAGTGGACGCACTACTGCCGACGGACAGTCATCTAGATCGGATGACCAGTTTTCGAGGACAGTCCCGACTAACCCCCTACTTCCAAGGCAGACGTTGTAGCCAGCTGGTGCACTTCCAGCTATAGTACTTCCACCTCCTTCTCATCCTCCGCTCCCGCAGTACCATCAAATGCCTTATGAAGTACCACCGACTGTGCCTCAGGAGGGACAAACATAGATATTCCCGTTCATACAGATGATGATGCAAGATCAGGGGCAACAATCAGCTGAGCAGAGAAGGGAAGCTGCCGATATGAAGTAGGGCTTCCTTGCAGCAATAGAGAGATTGGCTACACTGCACCCGCCCCAGCTCCGACACTAGCTGTGATAGCTCAAGCGCGTGTTTGGTCAATCATGGACTTCAGACAGATGGGGCCCGAGCCATACATAGGCACAAAAAGGCTAGAATGGACTATTGAGTGACAAGTCGGCACCAAAAAGCTGTTGAAGGAAACACAGCTACCTGAAGACTTATGGATGATGGTCGTGAAGACCGTACTGGTAGAAAATGCTCATCACTGGTGGGAGTTGATGGAGTGCTCACATGGTGCTAACTAGACATGGGATCAGTTTATAGCACACTTTGAGAAGAAATATTTTCTAGCCACTGTGAAGGATGCATTGTACAACCAGTTCCTTCATCTGGAGCAGGGGAATAAGAGGTTGACGAGTAAGATATAGAGTTCAGTCGATTGAGCAGATACGGCACCATCATGATCCCTGACGACTTAGAGAAGGCAAAAAGATTCCACCATGGCTTGACTCAATTGCTACAGCAATTCACTAGCGCCCAAGTCGGTGTCTCTTACGCGGAGGTGTTGGCAGAGCCCAGGACCCAGGAGGTCAGTATGAAAGAGAAAGGGCTCGACATGGGCTAGCGAAGGCACAATAAGGAGGGCATATCAGACGGCCTATTGGACAGCAGCATCGGCATCAAAGGACCGGCCCGTACCTGCAGAGAGAGACCCCGACTTGTTATTTCTGTGGCAAAAAAAGGCATATACAGAGAGAGTGCCGGAAGAAGCTAGGGACTTGCTTAGCTTGTGAATCGACTACTTATCAGGCTCGAGATTGTCCACAGCGTGAAGCGATTGTCCCAGTTGGAGGTCAGAGGCTAGTGGCACCAGGAGCAAACGACCAAGGCAAAGTAGTACTTCGTCTACCAGTACCGACAGGCCAGCAGCAGAGAGCCCGATTGGCACCCCAGGTAGTACAGTTCGAAAGGGCCAGACATCAGCCGAGAGCTCAAAGGCAGGGTCATGTGTTTGCTCTGACTCATAGGAGTAAAAAAAGCAAAATGTGAGGTTATCACAGGTATCATTCTTGTTGGATTTATCCATGCTACAATCCTGTTTGATTTTGTGCTATATTGTCATTTATATCTTCTAAATTTGTAGTAATACATAGGATAGCTACCTCCCCATTGTCAAAGAGTTGGAAAATTCTTACTAGGAGCGGTATAGTACTTGTGAATAGCATTTGTAGAACTTGTTCAGTTGTTATATGTGGTAGGAGGATGAGAGCTCGTATTTTGGTATTTTCCATGCCAAATTACGATTTAGTTTTGGGGATGGATTGGCTAAGTCAATATCATGCACACTTGGATTGCCATAGAGGTGGTGCAATATTCAAGCCACTAGGAGAGTCAGAGTTTGAGTTTATGCATGGAGATACGAAATAGGGTGCAGGATAGTATGCTGGAGCGTAAATGGCAATGGAGGTCGTACCACCATTAATCTTTGAGGAGTTTGCAAACGTCTTTATAGATGAGTTACTGGGTCTTTTACCCGACAAAGAAGTCAAGTTCATGATTGAGCTAGTGCCAGGAGCGGCACCAATTTCTTCGAATATATATCAGCTAGCGAAGAAGGATCTTGACGAGCTAAAAGTACAACTACAGGAGTTGTAGGACAAGGGCTTCAGCAGACCAAGTGCATCATCTTGAGGAGCCCCAGTATTGTTTGTGTCAAAGAAAGATGGTTCTGTCTGCATGTGCATCGACTACAGAGCTCTAAATATAGTAACTATCAAGAACAAGTACCCTCTATTGGGGATTGATGACCTGTTCGACCAGTTGACAGGAGCACAAGTATTTTCCAAGATCGACCTGCGATCTGGTTATCATCAAGTGAAGGTTAGGTGGGAAGACACTCAAAAGACGGTATTCCGGACTCGTTATGGACATTACGAGTTCTTAGTGATGCCTTTTAGTTTGAAGAATGTGCCAGCGGTATTCATGAATCTAATAAATTAGGTGTTCCACGAGTACTTGGACCAGTTTGGCATTGCCTTCATTGATGACATACTGGTCTACTCGAAAAGCCAAGAGAAGCATGAGGAGCATCTGATGAAGGTACTGGAGAGGCTGAGACAACAGCAATTGTACGCAAATTTGAGCAAATACGAGTTTCTTTTAGATCATGTTTCATTTTTTGGACATGTGATCTCGTGAGATGGCATTTCAGTGGACCCAGCGAAGATTTCAGCAGTAGAGACGTGGTCGACTCCCACGGACGTCTCAGAGGTACGGAGCTTTCTAGGACTTGCCGGATACTATCGGAGGTTCGTAAAAAAATTTGTGCGGATTTCAAAGCCTGTGACTAGGCTAACCCGTAAGATTGAGAACTTTATCTAGACTGAAGAGTGTCAATCGGCGTTCGATGAGCTGAAGAAGCGCTTGATGACAACGCCCATCTTGACCATACCTACTGGACCGGGAGGTTTCACTATCTATATCAATGCTTCTAAAAAGGGTTTAGGTTGCGTCTTAATGCAGCACGGGAAGGTCGTAGCGTATGGTTCAAGGTAATTGAGAACTCATGAGAAGAATTATCTAAGCCACGCCTGACTTGGAGCTTGCAGCAGTTATATTTGCTTTGAAGCTATGGAGGCATTATCTTTATAGAGAGACGGTAGAGATATACACTGATCACAAGAGCCTTAAGTATGTATATACTCAAAATGATCTTAATCAAAGACAGAGGAGATGGCTAGAGCTGATGGTAGACTTTGACATTAAGCTGAAGTACCATTTGGGCAAGGCTAATGCAGTTATAGACGCATTGAACAGGAGACCGATGGCTATGTTCTTAATGACGTAGAAGGAGTTGCTTAATTTATAACTTGGAGCAGTTGGGCATCAATGTAGCTATGCCAGGAGAGGTTGTGAAGCTGATAAACCTACAGATTCAGTCGTCATTGTGGAGCGTATCAAGGCAGCTCTGCTAACTGATGCTAAATTTTAGAAGCTTTGACAGAAGACAAAGGCTGGACTACAGACACGACTGAGGATATACGAAGATGAGACTATGAGGTATGGAGATTGCCTTTGTGTCTCCAGTGGAGAACTTAGGCAGGAGCTGATGGCAGAGGCTCACAGTTCAGCATATTCCATTCATCGCGGAGAATAAAGATGTATCGAGAATTGAGGCAGCACGACTGGTGGCACCGCATAAAGAGAGAGATAGCACGATTCATGGCCAGATGCTTGGGGTGTCAGCATGTTAAGGTTGAACATCAGAGATCAGCAGGGCTGCGGCAACTGCTTCTGATCCCTGATTGGAAGTGGGAACATATCACTATAGTCTTCGTTACGGGTTTTTCGAAGAGTCCAATTGGATGGGATGTCGTATGGGTTATATTATATTGGCTTACCAAGTCAGCACACTTCTTACCATTTTGAGTGGGTCAGTCGACAGAAGCTTTGGCGGACTCATACATGAGGCAGATTGTTAGATACATGGGGTTCTAGTTAGTATTGTGTCAGACGGGGACTCGCATTCACATCTCACTTTTGGAGAAGCATTCAGGAGAGTCTTAGCACTCGTTTGAAGTTCAGTACATCTTACCATCTGCAGACAGATGGGCAGTCGAAGCATACTATTCAAATGCTAGACGATATGTTGAGAGCGTGCATGCTCGACTTCGGTAGATCATGGAAGATTATTTGCACTTGGTAGATTTTTTTCTACAATAACAACTACCAAGCGAGCATACAGATGACACCATTTGAGGCATTGTACGGCCAAAAGTGTAGATCCCCAGTATGCTGGAGTGATGTTAGAGAAAGACAAATACTTGGGCCAAAGCTCGTGACTAGTACAGTTGAGAAGGTCAAGCAGATAAAGTGTCATCTTCGAGCAGCTCAGGACAGACAGAAGCAGTAGGTAGATACTCACCGTCGACCATTGGAGTTCGCAGTTGGAGATCATGTGTTCTTGAGGATCTTCCCTACTAGAGGCACCATCAGATTTGGACGTAGAGGTAAGCTGAGTCCAAGGTACATTGGATCCTTCGACGTTCTAGAGCGAGTTGGTGAGATTGCATATAGATTGGCATTACCACAGTTATTGGAGGGCGTACATGACGTGTTCCACTATTTTGCAGCTGAGGAGATACGTGGCGGACCCCAGCCATATTTTGGATCATTCGAAGATCACCGTAGGACCGAGCTTGTCTTACGAGGAGCATCTAGTAGCTATCATCGACCGAGTGAGAAGACACTTCGGGGGCAGACCATTCGATTAGTCTGTGTTGCTTGGAAGCATCATTCACCGAGCGAATTAACTTGGCAGCGTGAGGACTCTATCCTAGAGTGTTATCCCCACTTGCCAGAGAATTCAGATATGATTTAAATACCGTATTATTGTTTTTCTAGATCGTGCCATTTTTTAATTTTGAGGACAAAATTTTCTAAGGTGGATAGATTTTAAAACCCCCTCACCCAAATTGGGTATTTTGATGTGTATTTTATATTTATTGTATTTTTTAATATAAATTAAAACTCATTTGATGCATTAGGATACTTCTCCGTAGCTCGGCCTTTAGTTATGTAGGATGACCCCAATTCTTACAATGTCCATCGTAGGAAGTAGCCTACGTAAGTCATACTACTTACAGGACCCTTGTATGCCACAAATATCAATTATTTAATATATTTTTATATATATGAAAATATAAATCGTAGTTTCTCCCACTTTTAAATTTATCTATCTATTTATTTATTGATTTCTAGTTTGCATTTAATTCCAACTCTTTCCAAATTTTGACAAATTATTGCCCTACCTATTTAGAGCCCAATCTTGCCATATTAGACAACCCCCTTGCATGTTAATTTGTATGCATTAAATATATCTCCCAATAATTCTCATTTAAGTCCCTTCTAATCAGGATCAAATCTTTGCATCTCGCACTCATGAGCAAATCTTACTATATTAGGAAACCTCCTTCCATGCAAAATATTTCATGCAATCTCTCCTAATCAATTTATAATTTGCCATAAATTTTTGAATTCCACTTTTAAATCTCCTAATCAATTTATAATTTGCCATAAATTTTTGAATTCCACTTTTAAATCCCTTTGTATGCCAACTAGCATGCATATATTTCTCCAATCAAATCCATGTTAATCTCCAATTGGATTCCCACCTTCGAATATAAGCTTTGACTTATGTTTCATAAACTAGGAAACCAAAACCAATCATATTTCTACTAAGCCACCCCCTGTGGGTTGTCAAAACCTATTTTTATTAGGATTGGCCACCCCCTCTCTCCATAATATATAACCCATATATATATCAAACCCAAACCCTAATCACATATCTCTCCCACTCTCTCCACCCTTGCACCTGACCCCCAGGCGGTCGCCGACCGCCGGACACCTCCCAAGCTGCCGGCCGAACCCCATATTTCTCTCTCTCTTTCTCTCCTATTTTAAAGGTATTCTCTCTTCCAATCTCTTATATATATATATATAATATATATATATATATATATATATATATATATATATATATATATATATATATACACACACACACACACACACACACACACACACACACACACACACACACACACACACACCCGACCGCCAAGCTGCCGGCCGAACCCCCTATTTCTCTTTCTCTTTCTCTCCTATTTTAAAGGTATTCTCTCTCTCTCTCTTCTCCAATCTCTTTAAGATATATATATATATATATATATATATATATATATATATATATATATATAATATGCATAAGTTTTACTTCATCTTCAACCTTTCACCATGCACCATTAATGAAAACTTGGAAACCATGAACCCATTGTTGTGCCAAACTCTAATATGGTTGTAACATTGTTTAAATCCTGCAAGTTTATAATCAAATCGATGTATATGTTATTCTCTTATCCTTTTCATTGCTATTTTATATATTAATAGAGATTTGGGTGTGCCTTGGACAAATCCAAATTGCAAGCTTCTAGTTAGGTCTTATGTTCTTGAACCTTTGTATTGGGGTACCTATTTGAAACCCTAGAACCCATGATTAAATCTTTGCTTATTTTATGATCATATAAATTATATATATATTAATTACTGATTTTTAAGTATTATTCAAGATTTAAGTGTGAATTTATAAAGCTAGTGTCATGACATGCACCCGCTTTTCGGGATACATGTGCGTGTCCATGTCCAGCCTACGTCGCAATGTCGACGGCAGTACGCTGTCTAGCCCGCAATAAACAAAATGCTCATAAAATACTATCTTTATTTCTTATTCACAACAACTAAATCAATTTACAATATTCAAAGTTTACATTTGAAGAAAAATACAATATCTCACAAAATCTAATACAACAACTTAAACTATGTAACTAGTCTTCTAAGGTTGATCTCAGCATATACCCATGTCTCTTCCAATGCTAAGAGTAGTCGCGACTAACCTGAAAAATGATTTCTAGTTAGGAATGGAATGAGTACATTCTAATAGCAGTTCCAATAATTAACAATATCTATAAAATAGTAAATAATACTGAAATACATGATGGATGGATAAACAGAGAATTATAGTATGAAATATGTGAGTAAAAACAGGAGAGTATAAAGACAAGGAAGTAATATGAACAATAATAAACAACTGAAATGGAAACAATAATGTATAGCAAGGTTGCATCTAACTAGTGAGTTGAAATACCACTTTCGACATGTGAACGGCTAAGGGGTAAATCCGGCCAGCCGCACGTGTCGTATGCAGCTGATATTCTCCACGTAAGACAAATAGGATATTTCTAGGTAGTTCACATGTCTACTAAAGTATTTTTCCGTCCGACTAGTACTCATGGATTCAAACAGGTCATGAACACGGTAATACATTAGTCACAAAAAATAACATATAAAGAATCCATAATTACTATATCGTATAACCATTGTGTTGATAATCAACAAAAATTTAATATAAGATAATACTAAATACACGAATCATAGAAGTTATCAATATGAAAACTATTAGAAAATGTACTCGCCTAGGGTCCTTAGCTGGAAAAACCGATAATTCCGTTGGGTCCAGAATTGTCCAATTGGCTAGTCACCGTATGAAGAAATTCGGATGCGCAAGAAATATATGAAGATTGATTAGTCATGATTAGAAGTAATCTAGTCTAAGAGGAAAGAGAATTTGTTTAGTTTTAGGCCAAGATAAAATTTGGATTCAAGTTTGGTTTTGCCTCTCAATTATTTATAAAACCCAATTTAGAAAATAATAATAAAAATTTTATTTGCAATATAAACACAAATAACCAACCTAGTTCCCTAAATTGTCTACTAAAAATATAAAACTTAATTTAGAATATATACTTAAAACCCAACATTTGTATATAATATATATATATATATATATATATATATATATATATATATATATATATATATATATATATATATATAATTAAGTATATATATATATATATATATAATTAATATATATATAATTAAGTATATATATATAATTAAGTATATATATATAATTAAGTATATATATATATATATATATATATATATATATATATATATATATATATATATATATATATATAATTAATATATATATATATATATATATATATATATATATATATATATATATATATATATATATATATATATATATATATATAATTTTGAACCACCCTCCAACTTTATTCATAAGAGAGGCACAAAATGCTAAAGCCTATATAAGAAAGCGCAGAACAAAAAAGAGCAAAGCAAAAGGAGCAGGGAGGCTAGCTCCCTCTCACCAACCAAAAGAAAGTTATACGAACAAGGATTGCCAGAATCCCTCTCGGATGTGCTTGCAGAGTCTGCTGACTTTGAAAATCTGTCTGAGAGCCTCTCTGATCAGTTGATGGACGATATATTGATGTCCCTCATATCTGAATTTGATGCGTTTCTTCTAAATGACCTACATGATGGTGGCCGCAACGATCTGGTGGCCGTGCGAAGCGCTACCCCAGGTGACAAAAAGATCGTTGAAGCCCCCAACTACTTGGTCATGTCTGTACTGATAGGATAGGGCGGTCCACACCTGCGTAGCCAGGTCTACAGAATACAGAATGTGGTCGGCCGTCTCTGACTGTCGCGTCGAGCAGCAATGACACGCTGATGCTAAGTTGAAGCTAATGGTGATGATAGCGTCATCCATGGGGAGCTTCTTACGAAATGCTCTCAAAATCATAAAGGACCATTTTTTGGAAATACAGGACTCCCAGTAAGGTCCAATGATGGGGGATGACACTCCAATGCCGCGGACCACTCTTCTCGCCGATGCTAGAGAAAACTCTCCATTAGCCGAGAGGGACCACCTCAGGGAGTCGAGAACCGTCTTAACCTTCAAGCCAGTCTCCGCTAACGCCTCTGCTGCATCCTTCCCAACCCACTCTCGTGCCTTCTCCCAATTCTAGTCACCCTCGCTATCCCACAGATCGCTAATCGTGCTGTTGGTGGGAGCTGTCGGAAACTGCTAGAGGAGGGCATCCCCGGACCATCGTTCGTAGAATAGGGACGATTCGCCCGATCCCAGTTGGAGACGGATGAAAGGTTCGACGAGGTACCACCCGTGAAGAATGTGCCGCCAAGATGCTGAAGATCCGTTATTGAAGTCTGCGACAGACGGATATGTGTGCCTAAAATATCTGGCCTTCATGAACCAAGCCCAGATAGTATGGCTATCGTGAAGCTTCCACCACATCTTCATGGAGCAATCATCAACGACGTACGATAGCCTGCAGAATCCTAAACCACCCTCCTCTGTAGGTCTGGCCATGGTGTCCCAACTGGCCCAATGAAGCTTGTCCTTGCCGTCATCGTGGCCCAGAAGAAGTTGGCGAAAAGGTTTTCAATGGACATGAGCACTTTCTTAGAGGGGAGCAAGCGGCTAGGGTGTAAATGGGGATGTTAGAGAGGACGTGTTGAATCAGAATCATCTTCCCTTCGGGCGATAAAATTGTGTTATGCCATCCTTCAATTTTTTTCTAATTTTACCCACCAGCCCTTCATAAATGCCGGCATTGGATCTGTCGTACACCAGTAGGAACCCCAAGTAAGAGAATGGTGGATACGCAACAGAAAAAAAAGTGATGATAGAAAGAATAGAGGAGTAGTCTCTGTTGGCCGAATGGTGGGTATAGATAACACTGTTATTGGGGTTGACACGCTGACCGGAGCATCTAGTGTATCTCTGCAGTATTTTGTGAACTAATTCCATGGACCCGACGTCGCCAGCGGTGAAAATGAGGATGTCGTCCTCATATTCCAGGTGGGTGATGATCGGACACCCGCTGGTGGTGTGAAAATACTGGAAGCGGGGGGTGCCAACCATTTTATTAAGATTTCTACTAAGAGCTTTAGCAGCTATGATGAAGATGGTGGATGATGAGGGATCTCCTTGTCTGACTCCCCGACTAGATTTGAAGAAACCCTCAGCTTGTCCGTTAACCAACATGGAGAACCACGAATTACAGATCGATCTCCATACTATGTCTATCCAGGTCTTCGAAAACCCGAAGGCCCTGAATACCCATATCATGAATTGCCAGTCAAGCCTGTCGTACGCTTTCTCTATGTCCAGCTTGATAGCAATGTTCCCACCTCCAGACGAGAATTTCATGCATGTGATCATTTTTTGGGCCATCAGAATATTGTCTAATATGTTTCGCCCACGGACGATGCTGCTTTGCTCCTCAGAGATAATCTTGGGGAGTAGCCCGGACATGCGGTTGGTAATGATCTTCAAGATGATTTTGTTCGTGAAGGTGCACAAGCTCAGAGGTCAAAAATCTTTGAAGGTCTCCGGGTTCTCCTTTTTGGGGATAAGAATCAGGTTGGCACTGGATATCGATCTGGGGTACTTAGCTCCTCGGAAGAAAGCAATAACTGCCTCATGTATATCTGACTTGATGATGTCCCAGCATGATCTAAAGAAGACGCCAGTAAATCAGTCAGGACCTGGAGCACTGTGCTCGTTCAGGGCCCAAACAACATCTTTGACCTCTAGCTCAGAAGGAATGAGCTGCAGCTGGGTATTATCAGAGTCTTCGATCAAGCGAGGAATCACCGCAAGGAATTCCTCATCCTTGGTGATGACTTCTTTGGTGAACAACTGGGAGTAGAAATTAGCCGCGACCGATTGGATATCCCGTTGATCTTTAAGAATGTGCCCGCTCTCATCGGCGATCTGGTAAAGGTTAAACTGTTGTCTGCGCCCCTTAACACAGGTGTGGAATTAGCTAGAGTTTTTGTCTCCTTCAATATCCCAAGTCAGCCTAGCTTTCTGTTTCCAAAAATCTACCTCGACTTTCAACCGAAACTTCAGCAGCACTTTGGTGAGGTTGAGAAAGGCGCGGGCCGCTGGGGATCTATTGCTAGCGAACAGAATCTTCGTGCGAGTGACGTCGTTCTCTGCCGTGCGAATAGCCTGGAAAATGTCATCAAAGGCTTCTTACTCCATATTGTGAGGGCGTTTCTAGTGGCTTTCATTTTGGCTGCCACGCGAACAAGAGGGTCGAGGTTTTCGGGGCCACTCCAGTCAACTGCCACGGTGTTCCTGAATTGGGAATGATGGCTCCAGAGATCGAGAAAGCAGAAACTTTTCCTGATCTGGGTAGAATTGCTACTTATCTCAATGAAAAGTGGAGAGTGATCCGATTCGGTGGCATTGAGGTGCGAGAGACTGGAGATGATCCCCATATCTGACCATTGCGCATTAATGAGGGCACGATCAAGGCAAGAATATTATCGTCGAGCACCTTCCTGCATGTTACACTATGTGAAGGCGCTGCCAAAGAACTGAATTGGTGACATGTGGGCGATGAATATAATGTTGGTGAAGTCTTGCATGGCCATAGATGGAGGAGGTCGACCATCCGACTTCTTCTCTCTGCATGTAACAGCGTTAAAGTCACCTATACAAAGCCAAGGGAGGTTGTTATGGTTAAAGTGAGTGTCCCTCAATACATCCCAAAGCTGTTTACGTTCGGCGATGTCGCAGCTGTCATGGACAGCAGACAAGAGAGAGCGAGACTGGAGCATTAGATGATCCACCCAATACGAGAATGCCTGCCTTGAGTCGTGAATGACACCGTACTTCACATCGGCAGCGAAGAGGATCCAAATATCGTGGCATCCGGCTATGGCTGAGGGGAAGCCTAACTGCAACTGAATGGACTTCAGTTTCTTATGAGGGATTTTAGGTTCTATAATCACTAATATATCAATTCTGTGAATTTTCTTGAGGTTGATTAATCTTTTCAAGGTTGGTTTGTTCGCAAGGACCCTAATATTTCAAGAAAGGATGTTAAGCATTAGGGTTGTTGGAGAGGGGGGATTTGGTGAGTTTTGCGGCTGACCTAGTTGTCATAACCGTGGTCTCTTTAGATCGTCTTTTATTTTTTATTTTTTGGTGTTGGCTGCTGTCTTGCCATTCGGCTTGGGGGTTCTAACTTTGTCAAGGTCAGCTGTCTCCTCGGACGGGTGCATGTATACCTCTCCAACTATTTCGGCCAAGGCTTCAAAGTAGCTGTTCGAGCTGGTGAGGCCGGCGTCGATGGCTTGTTGCATCCTGGCTACAGGTGCTTAACCAATATTGGCCAGCACTTCCGTGCGAATGTCTGCCACGTTATGGAATATAGAGGAGGCTTCTGGATCGGGTTGTAGGGGTCCCTCCTTGTCCGTCGATTTTAAAAGGTATTCCAGTGTCAGAGGCTCCGATGCTATCTCTGCCTCCCTTCCGAGATCACCGCTGATCTCTGTAACCTCTTTCGAGCTTTGGGCCCCTGTGTGTTCTTTCGTGGTAAGAAACACCTGTGGGGTGTCTAGAAGGGCTGAAGAGAGAATGTCAAATTTGTTGGTAAGGTTAAGGGCTGGGGATATGTAGGGCATGATAGCTCTTCCCTGGGAGGGTAGTTCTTGGGGACGGGGATTTTCGGTACTGGCTTCAAACCGGGTGTGGGAGTTAGGTAAAGGTAGGAGAGGAGATTGCTGGGAAGGGTTGGATTTCCTGGACATTGGGGTGGGGGCGCCCTTTCGGATCTCTTTCCTCTTCAGTTCTGGATGCCCGAAAATAATGCTCAGTGGTGTGGCCTCTCATATCGCAGTATTTGCAAAATATTGTGTTATTATCGTAAATAATTTGTTGGATGTGGGTCTTTTGGCTGAGCGAGATATGAATATGATTGGGGAGGTCCTTCGATAAGTCAAGTTCTATACAGATTTTAGCATAATTTTCCTTGGAGAGATTTTGAGTTTCGTCCGCTATAGCCACAAACATCCCGAAGGAGTTGGCTATCCTCTTCATAGATGCAGGGGTAAAATATATGAGGGGGAGGTTCGGAAGGGTGACCCATGCAGAGACAATCGCTTAGTCTTTAGAAGTATTATAGTCTAGTGTCCATTTGATATTTTTTATGATGTGGGAATCTATCCTGGCAGTGCCTCTGGTCTAGACGTTCTTGTGATCTCTCTCCGAGGTCAGGAGAAGGAACATGTGTTTAGGATCCATGGGAGCCACCCTGTACTTCGAAGTGAAACCCCAACTGGCGATCACTTCCTGAACTCGCGATAGCTTCGGACATCCACTTGAAAATTTAAGAACGAAAGTGTGCGGGAAGGTGGAGGACAAGGAGGAAATTTTTGCAGGAGAAAAAGGCACCGTGATCTCCAGGCCGTCTGACGGATCAGAGTAAACGATTTCTGGCAGCTCGACTTCAGTTATAGGCGGGAAGTGATTGGCTAATCGATCAGGCCTTAGTTTATCAGCATAAGACAATACGGGAAAATAATGAGGCAGGTGCGCTATGGTGGGCTGAGTAGAGAAAGGCGCAGGACCAATGGATGGCGCCGAAAGAGACGCGCTGGACGCAGCGCCCAAGCCAGGGCAAGTGACAGATGGCGCGGTAGACCCCGCGCCAAAAGAAGCTGAAGGGGGGCACGCCACCTGAAGGGGAACTGAAGAGGAATAGCTAGGTAGCACAATTCCAGTGGGCGCTAAGTAATGCGCACAGGACGCGATTGACCCCGTGCCAAAAGAAGCTGAAGGGGGCAAGCGCCACCCGAAGGGGGGACTAACGAAGAATAGCTAGGTGGCACAATACCTGTGGTAGCTAGGTGGCACAATACCAGTGGGCGCTATGTAATGCACGCAGGGAGGGCTGAGCCCCAGGAAGGTTGCGCCAATCAGGGATGGAGCGAGGGAGGGCCACTCTACCGATTTTGAATTCAAAATCAGAGGAAGTGAGCAGGAGAGAGAGGGATCGCATCCCCAGGGCAATGCGACCGGCCCGACAGGTCACACGAGGAGGGGAGACATAGCTCTGGCTGCTACGGGAGCGACGGAAAGCCAAGCCCGCTCCGTCGATGAAGGGCCAGAGCGAGCGGAGGCCGCTGGAGGCCCAGGAGAAGGGGCTGCGACGGCCTAAGCAGACTTGCCGACGAGGGCATGCTGGTCGGCGAACTAGGGAACGAGGGCAGGGGGCCCGACTAAAGGCGAGAAAGACGACGCAGTGGTCCCTGCTACTAGCGGCAGAGAAGGCTCCACCGAGGAGACCCCTGACCAGCGGGGGAGGTCAGCCATGGCCTCCTCAACGGCAGGGGGATCCGATGGGGGTAAACAGTAAGGGAACTCTGGGGACGGCGGAGAGGACAGCAAGCCGGAGAGAAATGATGTCGGAGGAAGCCGAACAGGACGAGCCGGTCACCGGAAGAAGGGCGTCGATGGAGAAGGGGAGATGAACCTGCCCCTGGGAGGGGGAGCACCGCCGCGGCTAGTCGGAGGGAACGATCCACTTCGTAGCACAATCGCCTCGGAGACGCTCTACAGGTCCATTTTATATATATATATATATATATATATATATATATATATATATATATATATATATATATATATATATATATATATATATATATATATATATATATGAAGGTCTCATCAAATATATAAAGGTCTCATCCAATTACCCTTAGAGCCCAAAGCCCATGTGACTATATTTTATTGGTTGAAATAAACTGAGATAGATACTTGAAATGCAGAAAATCATGTTTTAGGTCAAACTATAATTTTAATTATATAAAAAATATCTATAATATTTTGGAAACTATATTTTATTAGTAAAATATCTTTAAACAAATACCTTGTAAAATCTAAATAATCATTAAGGCTAAAACTCCAATTTGAACTAACTATAGGGCCCAAGTGTTACAATATATTTTAGAAAATATTACTTACAAAATTCTCAAAATAAGTAATAATATTATTAATAACAATACTAATAATATTAATAATAATATCAAATAATATTAATAATAAAATTATTGATTACATTACTAATCATACTATCAGTAATATATATATATATATATATATATATATATATATATATATATATATATATATATATATTATATATTTTATATATATATATGTGTGTGTGTGTGTGTATAATAAATATTAAAATAGACAGCCAATACCACAGTCCCTAAATTAATCCTAACTAAATACAAAACCATTAGAGGTCAAAACTGGCCCAAGCTACCAGCACTTACAGCCCTAGCCCATTGTAAAGGGAAAAAATGAAATGGAAAGAAAAATTAAACTAAAACCAACCCAAGGCCTAAATCCAAGATAAAAAAAAATAAATATTAAAGCCTATAGTTGCAACCCGGCCCAATCCAAGTGACTTAACCCCCAACTATGGGGAGAGAGAGAGAGAGTCTCTCTCTCGAATATTGAGGAATAAAATAGAAGAAGAAGCAGGGGAACGAAGAAGCTTACCTGACCGGAGTTCCGGCAGCCACGGCGGCTCGAGGGAAGCTCGACGGAGCTCTTGGCTGGAGTCGTACACGCCATGCTCTCGAGTCTGGCGATGAACGATCATGGAAGAGCGCGGCAGGTATGGAGTTGACGCCCTGCGCTGGCAGTCCTGATGGTGGTCAGGATTTGTGGAGAAAGAAGCATCTGCGACTGGGCCAACGGCATCGACCCCGATGACCAGATCTCGAGGCGTTACGGTCGAGACGACGGAGAAGGTCTAGATTTGGGGTCGGTTGGTAATGGAGGTGAGGCTGGGTTTGGCGAGAAGATTTGGGAAGGAGGCGGCGACGGGGTTGATCGGGGATGGTGATGCGGCAGTTCTTGGCGAGGTACGGCAAATACAGTGGCATGAGGCGGTGGTTCGAGGAGATGACGTTGGAGGCGACTGACTGCGACTGATGGTAAAGACGGCCTTTTGACGGTCGTGGTCGCAGCGGATGACTCGACATACGGCGGAAAGGAGTTTTTTCGTTCTGGCTCGGCGACGAAGCGGATCGGGCTATCGACGCGGTGGCTCGAAGGTGAAGGCACGGGTCAAGGTTAGGGTCAGCATTTTCTTTTTTTCTCTGTGTTTTTAGATCGCCTGCTGATTTTTTTCAATTTCTGTATCCGATTCGGATACGAGAATTTGTATTAACGAACGGGATATGGGAAGGACACGGACAACACGGTTCCGGACACAGCTGACATAATGGTATATTGGTTGTGATATTATGACGTCGGACATGGTGATGCAGACGGTTGGGGTGGTCGATTAGGAGAGGCACGGCGAAGGTGGCGTTGTGGGACCGGCACGGCAAGTCGGCAGCAGGTAAGCGGTGGTGTTGGGGGTAGTGATGATGAGTTTGGTATTGCCAATGGTGGGGGCTGTGTTGATGCTGGGATAGGGAGGTGGCCGAGGTGGCAGGGGATCGGTATCAGACAGGGTTGAGATGCGGTGGTCGAAGAAGGGGCAGGGTGAGGTTTTGGTAATGGCGGTGACGATGTTTGCGGGGAAAGGACAGAGTTGAGGTCGGTTGCCGTAGTCTGCGGGGAGAGGGATGTTTTCTGGCGGAGTAGTATGATCTCCTATAGAGAGACCTAGGTGGTTCTATATATAATTGTGAATGTTTTCTTAGTTGATTAAGCTACATAGACAGATAAGGATGAATATATGCTTCAACGATTATAGAGATAAAAGATTGGTTTGTGTTGGATCAAAATTTGAATTTGTTGGAAAGATAGTAGGGATTTTCTCAGGATTGATTTGATTTAATCTCTTCCATAATTTAAATAAATATTTAAACTTTAATTAATCAAAACTAAATATAATATCTGATAAAAATAATAGTTCAAATTATTATTTAATATTATCAAATAATTTTAAAAGTAGAGTTTTATAATTCTAAATCAAAACTAGATAATTCAAATCTCAATCACCGTAATAGTTGAAAATGTATTCAATATTAATAAAGACTATTTAAAACAAATTTTATAAATTCAAATCTTAAATGTAATTCTAAAAGTATGTTTTCAAAAATCCAAAAATCTATTTTAAAACAATTGGACAAATCTTTTAGAATTAAACCAAATAAATACTGAATCAAATAAGTTCTAGATTTAATCAAAATCAATCTATAATGATTTAAAAAATAATACTAGATATTATTAATTACATTTAACATACATCTAACTTAATACTTTGTAAGTAATGATAATAATTTAAAATAATTCTTTGAGACAATATTCAAATATTAAATAATATTTTAAATGTATTTTTAAATCTTAAAACTAATTAATAAGTCTAAATATATCATTTATAAAATAAAATCATACGAAAATAGTTTGACAAAACCCTTCAATAATCAAAATATCTTTTGTATGATAACAACATATTTTCTAACTATAAATATTTAAAAAAATTAAAATCTGGGAAGAGGAGTTACAAATCTACCAACCTTAAAAAAATTTTGCTCTCAAAATTTTAAAAGATACGACTAGGCACGACTAAGAATATAATCAAGAAAATGATATGGTTAATGATCAAAATTAGATAAGCATAATCGCGGATAGGACCGAAACCTTGAGGAAGGACGCAGTTTGGCACGATCAAAATATATTCAAAATGATTGAGTCACGATTAAATTTTTGTTTAAGGATGATCAAAGAAATCGGTTCAGCATGATCAATTATTTAGGCATGATCAAAATACGACCAAATTATATGGTCAAAGGATCTAGTCAAGATCAAAATCTTGTATGCTTAAGGATAGAAGCAAAATGGGGTTAGCTAAAAAGTTATTAGGCACGATTAACCACTAATTGAATTTATATAAGCATGATCAAAGATCACAAGTTAGACAAATCTAACATGATTAAAATCACTTGGATACAAGTAGGATGTAGTTACTATCAAGGCTAATCATACAAGTCATCCAAGCATGATTAAAATTTGGCACGAGTATGAACATGATCAAAACAATCATGAACAAAGTTGGAATAAAATCTAAGCATTAGCAGTAATAGAGTTTGAAATATAGACATGACTATGACTATAGTCAAAATATTTTAGTCACGATCAAAGTCGTTTAAGAACGGTCAAAAATTGAAATAATTTTGGCACGAAGCAAAATTATTTATGCACGATTATAGAATTAAAATCTAAAAAAATATGTGAATTGACACAATGGAAATATAATCAAAATAGTCTAATTGTGATCAAAAAGTCGTTAAGGATGATCCAAATCAAAATTATTTTAGCACAATTAATTATGTAGGCATGAACATAGAATCATAATCTAGGTATGATTATGAATCTAGTGGAAAGAATTCAAAAATAGGTTTAAAAGATTACTAGGAAGACAATTAACGATATGAAAATAAAAGATAAGAAAAACGAAAGAATGAAGACTAAATCAGAATTTTAAGTGAATGCATAAAATTACAAACCATAAAATCAATAATCATATGCCAAAAAGGACGTAGTCTCTATAATATTCAAAAATTGTATGTATATATGAAGTCACTCTATCGAGAATTTATGCCTCGCCAGTGTACATCTGGCTGCAGTAAACCCTTAGTTTCATGACTCAAATATAATATGGTATCGAATATCTATCAACTCTATCCAATATTGACATAAAGATAGCTAAGATCAAAATAGAACAATTAAGACATAGTTTTAATAGTATTCGATGACCTACGCTTACTTGAAATTACTTCAATTTATGGGTCATGCCTCGCCAGTGCACTGCTGGCTGCAGTGAACCCACAGTCTCCATAAGTCAAGTAAATGGCGACAGTACATGTCTGTCTAGCCATTGTAAGTCAACGAATATTCCTTCAACTATATCCATAAGAATTCTTCAAAGGAGTTTTTAGAAATTCAACTAGCAGATCATGTAAGTATCAGTCCTTGAAGTAAAATTATCAATTTTGAAAATCAAATGACTGATTAGGAAGAAAAAAGAAATTTAATTTCTATTCCTCTAACATTCGAGGATCGAGGGGAAAACATATATATAACTTAAGTTTCAACAAAAACTAACTTGGAATAAATTTATGGATAATCGAATCGAGTTAGGTTCAAATTCAATAGATAGAAATAAAATATAGACTCTTAGGAAAAATAATTACTTATGATCAATGGAAATAACTAAGTGATACAAGTAATGATGATAACGTTTTGAGGGGACAGAAAGATAATTTGAACAAATTATCAAGATTAGGGATTGAATTCTAGGAAGGCCTAAGTTACTGAGTGAATAGTACCCACCTTTGATCCTACCATCGTATGAGAACACCATAGTATATCTATGAAAATTCCTCAAGTTTGTCTAATAGCTGTATACTTAAATCACATGGTCCAAAATAGCAACCTTAATTACCCAACAATTAATTTGAATAAGGGACTGCAATTCCTAGTCATTCTCCTAAATCAATTCAATCCTAATTGTGAATGAGCACTTTCTAGTCGCAGGCTCACAGTAGTACGTCTAATATAGGTACTACCATGAGTTCACAATCTTTACGAAAACTGACCTAAATGGACAACCAAAAAATTATCACGACCCATACCCGCTTTTCGGGATGCGAGTGTGTGTCCAAGTAAGCCTATGCCACAGTGTCGACGGTAGAACACTATCTAACCCGCAATAAACAAAATGCTCATAAAATACTATCTTTATTGCTCATTCACAACAACTAAATTAATTTACAATATTCAAAGTTTACATTTGAAGAAAAATACAATATCTCACAAAATCTAATACAACAACTTAAACTATCTAACTAGTCTTCTAAGGTTAACCTCATCATATACCCATGTCTCTCCCAATGCTAAGAGTACTCGCGACTAACTTGAAAAATAGTTTCCAATCAGGAATAGAATGAGCACATTCTAACAGCAGTTCCAATAAATGACAAAATCTATAAACAGTAAATAATACTAAAATACATGATAGGTGGATAAACAGAGAATCATGGTATGAAACATGTGAGTAAAAGCAGGAGAGTATAATACAAGGAAGTAATATTAACAATAATAAACAACTGAAACAGAAACAGTAATGTATAGCAAGGCTGCATCTAACTAGTGAGTTGAAATACCACTTTCGACATGTGACCGGCTAAGGGGTAAATCCGGCCAACCGTACTTGTAGTGTGCGGCTGCTATCCTCCACGTAAGACAAATAGGATATTTTTAGGAAGTTCACATGTCAGCTAAAGTATTTCCCCGTCCGACAAGTACTCATGGATTCAAACAGGTCATGAACACGGTAATACATTAGTCATAAAAAATAACATGTAAAGAATCCATAACTACTACATCATATAACCATCGTGTCGAGAATCAACAGAAAATTAATGTAAGATAATACCAAATACACGAATTATAGAAGTTATTAATATGAAAACTATTAGAAAATGTACACGCCTAAGGTCCTTAGCTGGTGAAATCGATAATTCCGTTGGGTCCAGAATAGTCTAATTGGCTAGTCATGGTATAAAAAAATTCGGATGTGCAAGAAAATAGGAAGAATGATTAGAAGAAATCTAATCTAAGAGGAAAGGGAATTTGTTTAGATTTAGGCTAAGAGAAAATTTGGATTCAAGTTTGGTTTTGCCTCTCAATTATTTATAAAACCCAATATAGAAAATGCTAATATAAATTTTATTTGCAATATAAACACAAATAACCAACCTAGTAGAGTTTACTAAGTTCCCTAAATTTTTTACTAAAAATATAAAACTTAATTTTGAATATATACTTAAAACCCAACATTTATATAAACAATATATATATATATATATATATATATATATATATATATATATATATATATATATATATATATATATATAAAATATATATATATATATATATATATATATATATATATAGGTCTCATCAATTTATCCTTAGAGCCCAAAGCCCATATGACTATATTTTATTAGTTTAAATAAACTGAGATAAATACTTGAAATGGCAGAAAATCATGTTTTAGGTCAAACTATAATTTTAAATATATAGAAAATATCTATAATACTTTGGAAACTATATTTTATTAGTAAAATTATGTTTAAACAAATACTTTGTAAAATCTAAATAATCATTAAGGCTAAAACTCCAATTTTGAACTACATATAGGGCCCAAGCCCAAAAATATATTTTTATTACGATATATTTTAGAAAATATTACTTAAAAAATTCTCAAAATAACAAATAATATTATTAATAACAATACTAATAATATTAATAATAATAGAAAATAATGATAATAAAACAATACTTAATAATAATAAAATTAATGAGAATATTACTAATCATACTATCAGTAATATATATATATATATATATATATATATATATATATATATATATATATTTTATATATATATATATATATATATATATATATATATATATATATATATATATATATATATACTATTTTTAATAACAAAATAATTTAAATAAATATTAAAATAGACAACCAATACGACAGCCCCTAAGTTAATCCTAACTAAATACAAAACTATTAGAGATCAAAACTGGCCCAAGCTACCAACACTCACAGCCCTAGCCCATTACAAAGAAAAAAAAATAAAAAGGAAAGAAAAATAAAACTAAAACTAACCCAAGGCCTCATTCCAAGATAAAAAACAAAATAAATATAAAAGCCCATAGTTGCAACCCGGCCCAAATCCAAGTGACTTAACCCCACTATGGGGGAGAGAGAGTCTCTCTGTTGAATATTGAGGAATAAAAGAGAAGAAGAAGCGGGGGAACGAAGAAGCTCACCTGTCCGGAGTTCTGGCGGCCACGGCGGCTCGAGGGAAGCTCGATGGAGCTCTTGGTTGGAGTCGCACACGCCAGGCTCTCGAGTTTGGCGGTCGAGCGGTCACGGAAGTGCATGGCAGGTATGGAGTCGATGCCCTGCGCCGGCGGTCCTGATGGTGACAGAGATTTGTGGAGAAAGAAGCATCTACGACGAATGGTTGGGCCAACGACATCGACCCCGATGACAGGATCTCGAGGCACCGTTGTCGAGACGATGGAGGAGGTCAGAATTTAGGATCAGTTGGTGATGGAGGTAAGGCTGGATTTGGCGAGAAGGTTTAGGGAGGAGGCGACAACGAGGTCGATCGGGGACGATGATGCAGCGTTTATTAGCAGAGTACAGTAAATATAGTGGAAGGAAGCGGTTGTTCGAGGAGATGATGATGATGGCGACGGCTGAGTGCGACTAAGGGTGAAGACGGCCTTTTGACGGTCGTGGTCATAGTGGATGACTCGCCATACGACGGGGAGGGTTTTCCCGCTCTGGCTCGGCGGCAAAGTGGATCCGGCCATCAACGCGGTAGGCTGAAAGGTGGAGGCACAGGTCAAGGTTAGGGTTAGGGTTTTTTTGTATTTGGATCGCCTCATGATTCCTTCTAGTTTCTGTGTCCGATTCGGACACAAGAATTTGTATTAACGAACGGGATGTGGGCAAGGACACGGACAACATGGGTCCGAACACGGCTGACACAATGGTGTATTGGTTGTGATGTTGTGACATCAAATATGGTGATGAAGACGTTTGGGGTGGTCGGTTAGGAGAGGCACGACAGAGATGGCATTATGGGATCGGTACGGCATGTCGGCAGCAGGTAAGCGGTGGTGTTGGGGGTGGTGATGATAAGTCTGGTATTGCCGATAGTGGGGGTTGTGTTGATGCTGGGACAGGGAGATGGTCGAGGTGGCGGGGGATCAGTGTCAGACAAGGTTAAGATGCGGTGGTCGGAGAAAGGGCAGGGGTGATGAGGTTTTGGAAATGGTGGTGACAATAGTTGTGGGGAAAAGGCAGAGTTGAGGTCGATTGTCGTTGTCTGTGGGGAGAGGGTTGTTTTTTGGCGAAGTAGTATGATCTCCTTGTCACGACTCGCACCTACTTTTCGGGATACGAGTGCGTGTCCAAGCTAGCCTATGCCTCAATGTCGATGGTAGAACGATGTCCTAGCCTAATAAAACAAAATGCTCATAAAATAATTATTACTTCTCATTCACAACATCTAATTCATTTTATAACATTTTAAAGTTTACATTTAATCCAAGTACAATATCTCACAGAAGAAAATAAAACCACTAATCTATCTAATTATCTTCTAGGTTGACCTCAGCATACCCATGCCTCCCCAATGCTAAGAGTTGTCGCGAATAACCTGGAAAATATTGATTTTTAGTCAGGAATAGAACAAGTACACAGACTGACAAGCTATTCAAAATATAATAGAATTTATAAGACATGAAAATATCATATATGAAATAATATAGTAAGTAAAACCGATATCATAGCAAATCCAGAAAGAAAGTAGATAACTCTACAATAGGATATATTAACTAGCAGAATATGTAAATAGGGTGACATGGCATGTGGTAAAGAAATAAGGAGAAATAAATAAGAACAACTATCTACGTGTGTTGAAATATCGTGTTTGACATGTGAATGGCTAGGGGTAAATTCGGCACCCCACACGTGTCATGTGCAGTTGCTATTCTCCATGAAAGACAATGGAGATGGAAAGGGTAGTTCACATGTATACTAGGATATTTCCCCACCCGATTAGTATTCATAGCCTCGAAGAAGTCGTGAACACGATGTAACACCCAGTTTTTCAAATGAGGATAATTTTGAAATTTTGTAATTATAATTATTATTTATTGATATTTATTTATATTATGATTTTTGGTGATTTTTAATCATTTTTAAACTATTTAAAAATTCATGACTTGTGATTTGGTGTTTTGCTAGTTTAACCCTAGAGATAGTGATCTAGAGCCTAGCCATGTGATTAGGGTATTTCATTTATCATTTTTAGCTTGAGAGTATTTTTATCATTTTTTTGGTTTATTTGATTTTAATATTATTTATTTGAATTTATGAAAAATTTTAGGAATTATTTTGGATGATGGTTGACTAGGTTGACTTTGCCTAGCATTGTCTTTGGTAGACTAGTCTAGAAGCTAACCCTAGTTGTGACTGCCTTGGTTAGGTTAAGTAACCCTAGTCTAACTAGAGTTAACCTATGATTTAGTCTTTTAGACTCGAGTTAGAATAGAGAGGGTTAAGTCATAAGTCATGACTTATGGTTTTGAGACCAATAGATAATCACTTAGCCATAGCTTGTGAAACTTGGCCCAAGGCCCATAGCCCATCACTAAACCCTAACCCTAACCCACTATGGCCAGCCACCTAGGGAATCCCACCCTATTTAATGCCTCCTTCATTTAGGGTTAGCCTCCCTTGGAAATAGATCTCAAGTTTAGAAAGAGGTAAATCTCCAACTTTAGAAATTCATATCAAATCCATTTTAATTTTTTTTTCTCTCAAACTAATTGCATTAGATCATAATTCAACTATACTTGCTGTTATTGGTGAGGAATTTTAGTGGAAGAATAATTTGGTAAGTTTAGCTAGCAAGAAGAACACCCCTCTTTGGAGATTTTTGAGAATTTTGACACCTATAGGTAATTCCATCAAAACTCTTGTAAATTGCTGTTATTTTTGCATATTAGCCTAGATCTAGGTGTCCTCTAGCTAACCCTAGAATTTGGTAGGATCTTGTGTCCGTTTTGTGTCCTAATTGGACACGTATCAGTCCAATATACCTAGTATTTGATGAAATGCCCCAAAGGGGATTTCGATCTGTTTTTAGGAAAGTAATTGAATAGGATTCTAGGGTTGATTGTTGCTTATGGTTTTCTGGTGCACTGAGGTTGTTTTCGTGGCGTGTCGGGTCGGTTTGGACACACGAACACGTGCGTTCCAACCGCACAGTTTTGCCCTGCTACTCGTGGCTCAGTGTGACGTGTCTGTGTCACCAGCGGACACGATACTTGGCATGTAGCATGGACACATGACTGACATGACACCCTCTAAGTGCCAAGTTATATGGTGTCATATCGGACATGCATTTAGGTGTGCACTAGTTTTGCACTGGCACGTACCACACGTTCAGAGCTCACTGACACGGCTCTCGTGTCCACTATGGATACGAGGTGGACTCGATTCAGGGCCCTAGGGTTGTAGCCCTACACGTGGCGAATGTTGGGACACGAGCACGAGACTTGATTCGTGTCGTGTCGTGTCCTAGACTCTCTGGAACACGTGCACGACACTGTGTTCCTGTGTACTATCCAGTTATTGATTTCAGTAATAATTTCCCATTTTAATTGTTTAAATTATGATTTAATTATCATTTTAGATCCTAGACATGTTGCTAATCTCTGATAAATTGGATTTACATATATGAATACGTTTTGATGTGGAATGGGGATTCAAAATCGAGCTTTGAATGTCTGATACACTGACACATTGTATACACAGTTTTCCTAAAACTGTTGATCCTATTTTAGTCCATTTTAATTGATGTTTTCAAATGCCAAATGATTCTCACATATTTATTAGCTCATGTTAGATTGATTTTTCATATTAGAATAGGTTTTGGATTCAATCATGGGATTTTAGACAATATGTTGGCTTTCGATTTGGGTTTTGATACTCCAAGTTGAATGATTCATATCCTAAAAAAATCTGAGTTTGATTCACTGCTGTTGGGTTTGAATCCCAGTTTCAAACTGAATTTGAATGACCATTTAATGTAAATCCTTATATTATATTAGTTGTGTTCATTGTTGAATTCATATGTGGGATTAGGATCACCATTCAATGTTTTTCTATTTCCAGGAATTCTCAAATTCCTGAGAATTAGTTCTCTTCCTTAAACTTAATTGAATGTTCATTTTCCTTAACTGTCGAATGGTTCAACATCACACTATTGATTCATGTTAACTGCCATTAGCTAGAACTCATCAAAACCAGAGATTTAGTTTAATGTTAAAACTGTCTTTTCTTCCCTTTTACAAATTGTTTTCGATTTCCATTTGACTTGAAATCTGAGAAGTGATTTCATTCCTAATTCACAGTCATTTAGTTTTCCTTAAAACTGAATTTGTAATTCCTGTTCATGCACTGCTTGGGTTATTATTTAACTGGCAATCGATTTTATGAACTGTCTAGAGGGTATTGGATTCATTATGTGAGATGGGTTGAAATTTGTTATTTGAACTAATTTTGATTCAAGGATAAACTGTCATTTTCTTCCCAATTAAAAACTGTATTAATTTCCATTTCTCTTTAATACCTGAATTGATTTCCCTTCCTTATTTGAGTATTGGTTCTTCCTTTTACTAAAATTGAGTTTATTTATTGAACTGTCAACTAGTAGGTCCAGGATTCCTATACCTTGATCACTGTCCTTGGTTCCAAAAATCTGAGTTTCTAGTTAATGCTTCACTGTTAATAAAATCCTGAGAATCCTTGCATTCCCGAGAACATTGAACACAGGTTAAATGTGTAACACACAGGTTCAATTATCAATCATGTTCACCCACACATGTTTTCACTCTAGCACACAATTATCTATCCATAATGGACATGTGATTGCCTTAGTGGTTCACTGTCCAGTCCCTGTCTTGGGATTCCTGTGGCACACACAGACACACACATCCTACACACACACACACTGGAACGCACACACTGTTTTATGAAATTCCTTCACTGTTTTCCCTAGTACACACTGTTAACAAGTCCCTACTGAACACTGTCACTAGGTCCTACACACACATACATGAACATTAACACACACACTCTAGTATGCATATTCCTGTCACCTTAGAACACATACACACACATGTTTCCCCATTAGACACGCACACATCTCATATGTTACCCCCTCTCTATGTATATATAATACATATAGCTAATGTGTGTATGTATGTCTATAAGTATATATACATAAATGTCTAACCTAATGTGGATATCTAAATGATAGTGTAAAGTGTAAGGGGTAAATTGAAATCAATATTTCATTGGCCTTGTGCATATGGCTCATGGCCTGGGTAGGAAGGCAAATGGCATGTGGTGTGATACATGTAGCTAGTGTGTATTGGGAACTTCAATGTGTAATGTAAAGCTATGTGTGATATACATATTTCTATTTTATATGTAGATATATAAATATATTCATGATGTGAATAGTGATATATATATATATATATATATATATATATATGTATATATATATATATATATATATATATGGTATTGGCCTATGGTGTGTCTGGTTGCCTAGTGAGAGTTTAGTTAGACTTGTTTAGTCTTGATTAGACTAGTTAGACTAGTATAGACTTGTTTGACTTAGGTTTGACTTAGTTGACCTAGTTTGACTTCTAGGGTTGACAAGAGTTGACCAAGAGTTGACTTTGGTCTAGATTGACCTAGAATCATATAGAATACATAGTAGAACTTCATGTTACCATTTTAGACTTGTTGTGACTTGTGCTGTTCTAATTAGGAGCCAAACACCTCTCCTCGGACAGTACATTTCATCCGGACACTCAGATATCAGGCGAGTATATTCTCTGATCATTTTATATCATGTTTTGAATTATTTTCCTGTTTTAAATTACTTTACCTGATATTGTCGCGTTGGTCACACGGATTAGTACTATATGGATCCCTTCTTAAGATATTATCCTTCAGGGAGCATCAGATACTACATGTTCTGTGTATTTTACTTACATGGTGTATCACTATGCTTCATGGTTCATTGAATCACTTGTGACATGTACTCTCATGATCACAGAGTCTTCCTTGAATCCTCCATTTATTGGGCTTTCCTAGAATCTCTATTTATGGGACTATCATGTACCACCCTTCGGGGGTCGTTACATGAATTATAACATAACCTGGCTGGATCCTTGTGTATTGATTGGGGGTACGGGGGAGTAGAAGTGGACATGTGAATAATATCCAAGTAGTGTAGCATCAGAATCATTCTATAGTGTAGCATCAGAATCATCCTATGCCATTTACATGTCTATATTGTACTCTGACTCACTAGCCACTGTTAGTTCTTTATTTATAGTAGATATTTCTATTACAGTTATCTCTCTGTTTATATACTGTATTTCTTTCAGTTCCTGTATCTTACTTTACTGCATGATTATATTTTCTAACCTGCTATGAACTGTTGAGATGTATTGTGCTCGCTCATGTCCTGACTGGACCTGTTGAAAATATTACAGAGGACGAGGAGGAGGCCTGTGTGGATACCTTCTACGGGGCAGCCCTAGACGACACTTGTGAGCTAGACTTTCAGGAGGAACCATCTCTACCTGATGACTTTACCCCTACTGCCTAGACTAGTTTAGTTAGGCTTTATCTTACTTATGTTCTCTTGAGACTAGCTTAGTTAGGCTTTATTTCTGTCATTGAGATCTGGATTGTATATATTCTTTCATACTATGTAGTTAAGACCTTATATTTCTGGATGTTGCTGAGATGTTATCTTAGACTCTTCTGATCATCTGTATTTCTTTGAGTTCTATATCATACCGTGCTTCTTCTTCCTTAGTTGTGATTGAGTTTACATTCTTCTATGTCACCCCCATTTGGGGAGTATAAACTGCTTAGCATTATATTGTTAGATATTGTGACCTAGGACAACGTTCTACCGCCGATACTGTGGCGTAGGCTGGACGTACCCACTTCTCGTGCCCTTACTCTAGGGTGCGGGTCGTGACACACGATAAGCATGATAATCAAGAAATATAATAGGTAGAGATCCATGATACTAACTCGTGTAACAAGCGTGTCAACAAGCAAAAGAAACATATGTATAATATGTACTGGAAAAACTATTAGGAATTGAAAGCAATCAGAATATGTACTTGTCTGGGGTCCTTTGCTGGTGAAACCGATAATACCAAACCACTCAGTGGGCCACAAAAGTCAAACTCGCGCAACAGTATTCGAATGCTGAAACAGACATCACCAATGCGTTTGGTATAAAAGAAATATCTAAAAACGTCTACCCAAAAGTCCAATTCTGGACACAGGGACAAAACCATAATTTTGGATCAAAACGATATCCAATGTTGGACCTACTTGCACCGAAAAGCGAGCATGTACCTACGGTCTCTAAAGTCGTCAAACTATATGTCTATGGGTCCGATTTGACGATACGAACCCAATCGTATGTCCAAAGTTGGATTCCGGCAGGCCGTGCATAATTTTGCCCGTTGGATCGGGTTGCGGGCCCGCCAAAATAGTGTCCTGGTCTATCTTCTCAGAATTCGACCAAACATGGCATACAGGACCAAAAAATGATACGGTCCTGTTGGTGCAAGTTTCATCTCGAGATAACGAACTTGCACGAAGTAATTGACTAGTTCGCAAAGGGGCCGATAAGGGGTATCTCGACGGACATCGAAATCGAAAATATCCATACGCGTCTTTCGATGCTCATGGGTTGCGACCACGTCGTCCGATTTGTCGGGGCGCATGGCATATCGATGAAAATCATCGAATTCTATAGTTCGAAAAAATTAGTTTTTCCTAAACTTTGAAAGTGATCTAACAGGAACTTAATAGATGAAAAATAAAAGTAAAAGAAGGGTTTCCAAATCGTATAGGTTGTCTATATAACTCTGTTCAAATAAAATTTGAAATTTTGCTAAGGATTGGCGATAGTTCGCCTTCCAAACTAGGGTCAGGAAATAATGTTATGTTTCATTTTGAAACAGTTTTTCGCTAACTTTGGCGTCGAATTTTTGAACGATTCACTTGGTAACTCTACATTCTAATTGATAGGGGTCCTAGAGGGTCATATAGGGTTTCCAGATAATTTTATGAAATAAAAAATGATCAACTATGTGAGGAAAAAGGGTATCGAGAAGGGGGTTACCTCAACTGTCACGCCCCGATCCCAGAGGATCGAAAACTAGCCACTGGACGTGACATCGTACAAGTCTAAATTGCACTTGTACAAGGTACTACATCAAATGCGTCAAAACAGGGACCACTATGGTTCTGTCCGCTGTTGTCGAGTGTCCCGGTGGTGTCAGGCGTGCTATGGTGGCCGGCGAATGTCAGGGGAGGTCGGGGTCGTGCAGCGGTCGCGCTAGGTTAGGGTTTGTACGAACTTCTTTCCCTCTCTCTCTTTTGTTCTATATATATGAGTATATGCGGTTTGGGGGGTTCTGCTGGGCTCGGGTTTGAATTGTTACTGTTCCTTTGGAATAGTAATATCTAGGTTACGTGTGTGTGTGTGTGTGTATATATATATATATATATATATATATATTACACATATAGATATGAATATTTTAAACCTTTTTAGTATATGCATAATCAATATAAATTCTAGACTAAAATAATTTAGCAAATAGCCCATACATATATGGTTATTTTATCATATATATTCATGTGCCTACTGCATATATATAAAATATGGACAAAATATACCCAGTATGCATGCATATGACTATATAATATAAATTTATATATTTGTATATAAGTACTTAACTAAAACTATATATACATGTATTTATCTTGCTAATTCCATAAATTCTAAATAAAAATATTTTTAGCACATGCTATCATATTTCCAAAATAATATATATAAATTTAATAGCATTGACATATTTATTTATAACCCTTGTCTATTAAATCACCTACTAGACAAAAAAATAAAAATAAAATACCAATACACAAATATATATCTACACAGACGTCTTTAGATGCACTATATGTGTACATGGGCATCTTTCCGCACATAATATCTCTACATGGGCTTGGGCTCAGTTCGGGTCCAGTTCGGACGTAATTGGTACAACCGGGTCTCGAAAAAGTCAATAATCTGATTAATACATAATTAAATCGTTTATAGGGGTTAAGTCGCAACTCTGACTGGTTTTTGCTAGTTAGAACACGCATATGGCTCGACCTTTCCTATCATGACTAAAACTTTAATCAAAGCACACGACTATACTATCCGTGCCATAATTTCTAGTCATCTTGCTTCTCAAAACTTAACCATGACTAAGGCCTTCTATAATAAACGTTAATTAATTAAATATTTATAAAATTTCAAAAATTACCATTTAATTCAAATAATAAAAAAATATTTCAAAGTTTTGGGAAGAGGGGTTACAAATCTACCCACCTTAGAAATAAATTCGTCCTCGAATTTAAGGACTACTAGGATAAGCGGACTTGGTTGATCGGGGAAAAGATAGAAAAATTTTAGGGTAAGAAAATATTGATCAAATAGGTGAAAAGAGGAAGAAAGAGTCTTGAAACTCTAAAGGCCCTAAAATGTTCTCAAAATATTTGATTTAAAACTAGTTTTGTTAAAAGGAAATAATCATAAAATAAAGTATCGACGAAAAATTACCTTCAACAACGATAAATAAAATAAAGTAATGAATACTTAAATTTCTAAAAATTCGGAAAGAGGGACTTAGGGTTATGGTTAGAAATTAGGAAATGGATTTGGGAATTAAGGTTAGGGATTTGGAATTGATTTTTGGGAATTAGGGTTAGGGATTTTGGGGTTGTAGATTGTGGTGATTGGGAATTTACGGAGAATAAAAGGGGACTCCATAGGGATTAGGGATTCCCTGATCAGAAAAGTAATAGGATTAGAATAAATCTAGATCAAATCTTTCTATAAAGTAATTCGAATAAAATATCTTAAACATACTTAATTTAATCTATATATATTTCATAATAATAATAATTTAAGATAATTTTTAGTACAACCAAATAATCTGTAAAATTAGGTTTTCATAAATATAATCTCATCTTAATAATATATCTATAGATTCTAGTAGTCAAGATTAAATAAAAATAAAAATTAACTCAAATACATATTGAATCCAATAGATTCTAGGTTAATTAAAATCAATCCATAATGATACTAGATATTTATTAATAATATTTAAGATATATTTAACCAGGTCAGAATTTAATACTTTTGGTAAATAAATAGTACCTTGAAATAATACTCAATGTGAAATAATATTTATTTTATTTTTTTTGTAAATTCAAATCATAAAACAAATGATACTATTAAACCAAATAATCTTAGAAGTACATTGTAATAAAAAACTAGTAATATTTTTGCCATTCAAAAATATATATTTTTACTTCTCAACCATAACATACATTTTTTCCAACACGAAAATAACTATATAATAATTAAAATAATTAAAGTTTTCTAATTAGAAAATAATTAAAACTAAAATAAATTAGGATTTCAAAAAAAAAGGGTTTTGCAATCTACCCACCTTAGTAATATTCCTTCCTCGAAATTTCGAATAGCATGACTAGGAATATAATCAAGAAGAGGATATGACCAATGATCAACATGAGTTAGATTGTGAATAGATTCGTAGTTCAAGAAAAGATACCACATGTCACGATTAAGGTGCAGTCAAAAGGGTCTAGTCACAACGGTCAAGAATATGATCGAAATAGGATTAGTTAAGTAAGAAAAGTCGTGAGGCACGATTAACTACTGTTGGAATTATATAGGCAGGGTCAACGATCAAAATTTCGACGAGGACTAAACAAGGTTGAAATCACTTAGATACAGCTAAGAGGCAGTCACAATCAAGGTTAATCATGCAAGTCATTCAAGCATGATTAAAATTTTGGCACGAGTATGATTATTATCAAAATAATCATGATCAAAATTGGAATAAATCTAAGCATTAGCAATGATAGAGTTGAAATATAGGTACGACTATGACTATAGTCAAAATAGTTTAGTCACGATCAAAGTCATTTGGGAACGATCAAAATTTAATTTTGTTTTGGCACGATTAACTCGATTAACTATTTAGGCACGATTACCGAGTCAAAATCTAGAAAATATGTGAATTGATTCGGTCGAAATATAATTCGATAGGACCTGGGCTTTCCCTATACTCTAACTCTATAGTTCTTCTTTTCCGAGCTATCAAGATCAGGAGAGAGACATAAAATAGTCTATTTTCGATCAAAAGTTGTAAGGATGATCCAAATCGAAATTGTTTTAGCATGATCAATTATGTAGGCATGATCATAGAATCATAATTTAGGTACAATTATGAATCTAGGGGAATAAAATTAAAATCTGCTGATAAGTTTTTAAATAAGGAGGAGCCAATGATGACTCGAGATTAAAAGATAAGAAAGAAAGATAAGGAGGGAAGAACTACAAGATTTATTTATACCACGATAATGAGGAATATGATATCAAATCAGTTTGGGGTGAGAGTGCAAGGTTTTGCAGATCATGAAAAATCAATAGTCATATGCCAATAAAAGATATAGCCTCTTTGGTATTCGAAAACCATATGCATATCTGAAGTCGTTTCACCGCGAATCTATGCCTCGCCAGTGTACATCTGGCTGCAGTAAACCCTTGGTTTCCTGATTCAAGTACGATATTGTGTCGAATATTCTATTAGCTCTTACAATATTAACATACAAGTCAAAATAGGACAACTAGGACATAGTTTTAATAACATTCGATAACTTACACTTACTTAAAATTACTTCGATTTAGAGATCATGCCACGCCAGTGCGCTGCTGGCTGTAGTGAACCCGAGTCTCGATAATTCAAATAAATGACGACAGTGTGCTGCTGCCTTGCCATCGTAAGTCATCAAAATTATTCTAACTATATCCCTAAGAATTTCAAAGGAACTTCTAGAAATTCAAATGAGTCATAGGAAAAGTTTAAGTATCTATCTTTGAAGGGAAGGTATCAATTTTGAAAATTAAACGATCAATTAGGAAGATGACCAAAGACCAAAGAAGTAAATTTCCAATTTCTATTTCTCTCATATTCAAGGGTCGAGGGAAAAACATATATATCTCTTGAATTTCAACAAAATTTTACTCAGGATAAATATATGGTTAATTGGATCATGTTAGGCCCAAAAGTCAATAGATGGAATAGAATATTGACTTTGAGAAAATAATTACTTAAATAAGTAAGTAATAAGGACTAGGCAGGAAAGTTAATTCAAACAAATTCTAAGGTAATCGAGATATGAGAAGTGTAAGTATCTGTCCTTTAAGTATCAATTCTTAAAAAAAAAGTGATTGGGGAAGGTAATAATCAAAACCAAAATAAGGGTAAATTTTCTAATCGCTATTGCATGTATATTCAATATTCAATAATTGAGAGGAAAATATTGAGTCAAAACTAACTCGAGATTAATGTATGGATAACAGGATTATAAATTATAAAACAATTCCTTATGGCAAAATGAGAATTAAATAAGCAATTCGGACTTATGATATGAGAATGCTATCTAAAGAGGACAAAACAAAAAATGGAACAATTTTTCAAGGTTAGAGCATTAATTCTAGGAAGGCCTAACTTACCAAATGAATAGTCTACTCACCCTTGATCATACCATCATATCAAATACAATGGTATATCACTCTATAAAAATTCCCTAAGTTACCTAATAGGGTTTTAGGATTCAATAAATCATTGTCTAAAACACACGGCCTATGTAGCAACCTTCACTACCCAACAGTCAAATTGATTAAGGGACTCCTATTCCTAGTCATCCTCCTAAAATTAAATCAATCTAATTGTGAATGAGCATTTCCTAGTCGCAGGCTCGCGATAATACGACTAACTTAAGTACTACCACGAGTTCGCACAATTTGCGAAAATAGACCTGTATGGGCCACCACAAAAACTTGTCACGATCCACACCCGTTTTCTGGGATACGAGTGCGTGTCCAAGCCAGCCTACGTCATAGTGTTGGCGGTAGAACACTGTCCAGGCCACAATAAAACAATATGCTCATAAAATAATTACTATTTCTCATTCACAACATCTAATTCATTTTACAATATTTTAAAGTTTAAATTTAATCCAAGTACAATGTCTCACAGAAGAAAATAAAACCACTAATCTATCTAACTATCTTCTAGGTTGACCTCGGCATACCCTTGCCTCCCCAGTGCTAAAAGTTGTCGCGACTAACCTGAAAAATGTTGGTTTTCAGTCATGAATTGAATAAGTACACAGATTGACAAGCTATTCAAAATATAATAGAATTTACAAGATATGAAAATAGCATATATGAAATAATCTAGTAAGTAAAACCGATATCATGGCAAATCAAAAAAGAAAGTAGATAACTCTACAATAGAATATATCAACTAGAAGAACATGTAAATAGGGTGACATGGCATGTGGTGAAGAAACAAGGAGAAATAAATAAGAACAACTATCTACATGTGTTGAAATATCGTGTTCGATATGTGAACGACTAGGTGGTAAATTCGGCACCCCGCACGTGTAGTATGCGGTTGTTATTCTCCATGAAAGATAATGGGGATGGAAAGGGCAGTTCACATGTCTACTAAAATATTTCTCCGCCCGACTAGTATTTATAGACTCGAACGTGACTACGATAAGCATGATAATCAAAAAATATAAAAGGTAGAGATCCATAATACTAACTCGTGTAACAAGCGTGTCAGGAAGCAAAAGAAACATATGTATAATATGTACTAGAAAAACTATTAGGAATTGAAAGCAATCAGAATATGTACTTGCCTGGGGTCCTTTGCTGGTAAAACCGATAATACCAAACCACTCAATGGGCCACAAAATTCAAACTCATGCAACAGTCTCCGAATAATGAAACAAACATCACTAATGTATTTAGTATAAAAGAAATATCTAAAAATGCCAACCCAAGAGTCCAATTCTGGATACAGGAGCAAAACCATAATTTTGGGTCAAAACGATATCCGCCGTTGGATCTACTTTGTACCGAAAGCGTGCCAGTACCTATGGTCTCTAAAGTCGTCAAACTATGTCTACGGGTCTGGTTTGACGATATGAATCCAACCGTATATCCAAAGTTGGATTCCGGCGGGCCGTGCACAAATTTACCCTTTGAATCGGGTCGCGAGCCCGCCAAAATAGCATCCTGGTCGACCTTCTCAGAATCGGACCAAAGTTGGCATACAGGACAAGAAAATGTCACGATCCTATTGGCGCAAGTTTCGTCTCGAGATGATGAACATACACGAAGTAATTGACTAGTTTGTAAAGGGGCCGATATAGGATATCTCGACGGATACACTTTAATTTCGTCGTACACGCACAGCAAAATCGAGTTCCGTTGAATCCCACACGTCGACAACATCCATACTCATCTTTCGATGCTCATAGGTTGCGACCACATCATCCGGTTTGTCGGGACGCACACCATATCGGTGAAAATCATCGAATTCTATAGTTCGAAAAAACCAGTTTTTCCCTAAACTTTGAAAGTGGCCTAACAGAAACTTAATCGATGAAAAATAAAAGTAAAATAGGGGTTTCCAACTCGTATAGGTTGTTTATAACTCTATTCAAATAGATTTTGAAAATTCTCTAGGGTTTGGCGATAGTTCGCCTTCCAAACTAGGGTCGAGAATAACGTTCTGTTTCGTTTCGAAACAGTTTTTCATTAACTTTGGCATCAAATTTTGAGCGATTCACTTGGTAACTCTACATTCTAAATAATGGAGGATCCTAGAGGGTTATATAGGGTTTCCAGATAAATTTACGAAATCGAAAATGATCAACTATGTGAGGAGAAAGGGTATCGAGAAGGAGGTTACCTCAACTGCGTCGAAACATGGACCACTCTAGTTCTGTCTGCTGCTGTCGAGTGTCCCGACGGCGTCAGGTGTGCTGTGGTGGCTGGCGAGTTTCAGGGGAGGTCGGGTTCGTGCAGGGGTGGCGCTAGGTTTGCATTTGCACGAACTTCTCTCCCTTTCTCACTCGTTTTATATTTGTGTATATGCGATTTGGGGGTTCTGCTGGGCTCGGGTTTGAATTGTTACTATTCCTTTGGAACAGTAACATCTAGGTTATGTGTGTGTATATAAAGCCTATGATATATATATATATATATATATATATATATATATATATATATATATATATATATATATATATATATATATAATTTATTTATTATTTATATATATATGTGTGTGTGTGTGTGTGTGTGTGTGTGTGTGTGTGTGTGTGTGTATTTTACACATATAAATATAAAGATTTTAAACCTTTTAGTATATGCATAATCAATATAAACTCTAGACTAAAATAATTTAGCAAATAGCCCGTACATATATGGTTATTTTATCATATTCACGTTCCTACTGCATATATATATAAAATATGGACAAAATATACCCAGTATGCATGCATATGACTATATAATACAAAATTCTATATTTGTATATAAATACTTAACTAAAACTATATATACACATATTTAACTTGCTAATTCCATAAATTTGAAATAAAAATATTTTTAGCACATGCTATCATATTTTCAAAATAATATATATAAATTTAATAACATTGACATATTTATTTATAACCCTTATCTATGAAATCACCTACTAGACAAAAATAAAAATAAAATACCAATACACAAATATATATCTACACGGATGTCTTTAGACGCACTATATGTCTACATGGGCCTCTATCTGCACATAACATCTCTACAGGGACTTGGGCTCGGTTCGGGTCCAATTCGGGCTAAATTAGTACAACCGGGTCTCCTAAAAGTCAATAATCTGATTATTACATAATTAAATCGTTTATATGGGTTAAATCGCAACTCTGACTGGTTTTTCTAGTTAGAACACACATATAGCTCGGCCTTCCTTACCATGGCTAAAACTCTAGTCAAAGCACACGACTGCACTATCTGTGCCATGATTTCTAGTCATCTTGCACCTCAAAACTTAACCATGACTAAGGCCTTCTATAATAATAGTTAATTAACTAAATATTTATAAAATTCCAAAAATTACCTTTGAATTCAAATAATAAAAAAATATTTCAGAATTTTGGGAAGAGGGATTACACTCCTGTAGAGAGACTAGGTGGTTCTATATATAATTGTGAATGTTTTCTTAGTTGATTAAGCTACGTCGGCAGATAAGGATGCATATATGCTTCAATAAGGATAGTGATAAAAAATTGGTTTGGGTTGGATCAAAATTTGAATTTGTTGGAAAGATGGTAGGTATTTTCTCATGATTGATTTGATTTAATCTCTTCCATAATTTAAATCTTAAATAAATATTTAAACTTTAATTAATCAAAACTAAATATAATATCCGATAACAATAATAGTTCAAATTATTATTTAATATTATCAAATAATTTTAAAAGTAGTGTTTTATAATTCGAAATCAAAACTAGATAAATCAGATCTCAATCACCATAATAGTTGAAAATATATTCAATATTATCAAATACTATTTAAAATAAATTTTATAAATTCAAATATTAAATGTAATTGCTAGTAATAAATCAAATAATTCTAAAAGTATATTTTCATAGATCCAAAATTCTATTTTAAAACATTTGGACACATCTTTTAGAATTAAACCTAAGAAATACTGAATCAAATAAGTTCTAGATTTAATCAAAATTAATCTATAATGATTTAAAAAAAATACTAGATATTATTAATAACATTTAACATACATCTTACTTAATACTTTGTAAATAATAATAATACTTTAAAATAATTCATTGAGACAATATTCAAATATTAATAATATTCTAAATGTTTTTTTAAATCTTAAAACTAATTAATAAGTCTAAATATATCGATTATAAAATAAAATCATATGAAAATAGTTTGACAAAACCCTTCATTAATCAAAATATCTTTTGTACGACAACAACATATTTTCTAACTATATATACTTAAAAACAAAAAAACAAAAAATCCGGGAAGAGGAGTTACAACTAGTTTTGGTTATGGTAATATCAAGTTTTGGTAGAAAATATGTATACAAGTTGATGCCAACTTGGTAGCCATGAACCCTAGTTGTTTGTTATTATTAAAACTATATATTTTGATATATAAAACTATTTATTTCTGATTTTATAAAATATATTCAGATTTTAAAACTATATTTTTAGAATATATTGGGTATATAAAATATGGATATTTCCAACTAGTTTTGACCTAGTTTTGCCTAAACTTGAGTTCGACCATTTCAAACCTAAAACCCGACCAAAACCCAATAATTTGAACATCAAAAATATTATTTTTGCTATTTTATTCTGATTTATTAATTATTTATTTCAAAATTGATTTTATTGCTAAATATTCGATTTTGTGACTAGCCGGCAACCCGTAGTGATCTAGTTTTGACTTCCCTTAATGTTTTGGATCTTAAAACTTGTAGGTGCTGTTACCCTTATTAAGAATTAATATTTTACCTACTTTTTCAGAATTAATAATAGTTATTGATTAATGGTTTTAATAAGAAATTTGTTGTTGTTTGGTAGCTAGTTTGATTTCGGTTTAATTACTTGTTGTGAAGACAACCTAGAAGTAATAACTAGTTAATAACCTTAATTGAATTAGTTAATTAAGAGTCTAATTAGTGTTACCCTAAATTGATAGTAGTTCGTGACGTTTCCTTCGAGGACGCCAGAGCAGCTTCAGTTGGCTTACAATCCGATTTAGAAGGCAAGTATACCTTGCTGAAACTTCTGTAGTTTACATTTATATAAAGTCAGTTTTGTTAGCTAGGAATGCACGTCTGAGCCTACTCGGGAGCAAATAAACTTTGAGAATCCATCATGTGAGTCCGTGACCTAAGGGTTAGTCGACTTGACCCATGCATTGGAGGGTACTTTGTTACCTTCAGGCCTGGACACGATGTTTGACATGGTTCCGTCTAGTGAGCTGAGTGCATCTGAGGACGTGGATTAGCGTGGTGATTGGCCATCAGTGCGTATGATCACGTCACGGATAGTTATAGATGGTTAGAGTAGTTAGCTTGGTAGCTTTGAGTCGACTTGCATGATGTCGTCACAGTTGGACAGTACATTGGGAGGGGAGCATCATCTAGTAAGCGTATGGTCATCTCACCTTCTTCTTTACGGTCCTACGCACTTTCGAGCGGTCTTCGGGACGTCTGGATTTCTCTACCCCTATTCATGCGCCCTAGCGATGACTCGAGTGCATATTTACTTAGTTGGCTTGCTTTTCCAGTTATATATCTGTTTTACTGTTTTACATTCAGCATGCTATTATGTATACTTGTATGTCCCCTGAGGACCTGGCTCTTTCCAGATTCGAACGAGTACCTGTATCCTATGGTCTACGGAGTTGGAGCTGCTACTGACGAGGATCTAAAGGTTGATTCCCTGGAGTATCCTTGATACGTCATGGATTATATGCTTAGTGATTGGGTGTCCTATCTAGCTAGTTGACACCCTGCTATTTTTCATTATTGCCTAGAGATTTCTTTTGTATTGGATATAACATTTTATCTGTGGATTGTTCTCCACATGACTCTGAGACTGTATCTGTGATTTGAGACTTTATTTCTATTCAATTTGGTTCCTATATCCTGTGATATTATTTGGATGAGGCTAGATATACGTGCCTGTGTTGTACTTAGATAATTTTACAACGTACTACGACTTGTTTGTACAGCTGGCATGTATTCGTGTACCTGGTCCTACGCATTTCGGGACTGGGCGTGACAGCGTAGTTTCAAGTTTAGATTAGGGGTATTTTTGTCCAATTTTTTTTCAGGTATCAAGTTGTTACAAAAAAAATATTTAGGGTATAAATTTGAAAAATGGAATAGTTGAGGGTATCAAATTACAATTAAGCATATATATATATATATATATATATATATATATATATATATATATATATTGATATTATTTCTGTGGATGAGGCTAGATATACGTGCCTGTGTTGTACTTAGATAATTTTACAACGTACTACGACTTGTTTGTACAGTTGGCATGTATTCGTGTACCTAGTCCTACGTATTTCGGGACTAGGGCGTGACAGCGTAGTTTTAAGTTTAGATTAGGGGTATTTTCGTCCAAATTTTTTTCAGGTATCAAGTTGTTACAAAAAAATATTTAGGGTATAAATTTGAAAAATGGAATAGTTGAGGGTATCAAATTATATATATATATATATATATATATATATATATATATATATATATATATATATATATATATATATATATATATATATATATGTTGAGAAATCTATTGGGATTTAGAAAAATTCTAAAATAGTCCAGCACTAATCATGGCTATCCTTTGATAAAATGGACTTCATTAATGCTGACATGGGCCCACATCAATGCTGTCTGCTAACAACAAGCATACCGTCGGTATATTGTAGTATATCATCGGTGTACCGGTTGGCATAGAAAATCAATTTTGGAACCCAGCATTCGTCGAACAGGTATACCATCGGTATACTGTAATATACCGTGGTATACTGTTATTGTTGTTTTTGCTCAGTTCGAGCCTTGTTCAACCACCGATCCTCATATATATATATATATATATATATATATATATATATATATATATATATATATATATATATATATATATATATATATATATCCTGTGATATTATTTCTGTGGATGAGGCTAGATATACGTGCCTGTGTTGTACTTAGATAATTTTACAACGTACTACGACTTGTTTGTACAGTTGGCATGTATTCGTGTACCTAGTCCTACGTATTTCGGGACTGGGGCGTGACAACGTAGTTTTAAGTTTAGATTAGGGGTATTTTCGTCCAAATTTTTTTTCAGGTATCAAGTTGTTACAAAAAAATATTTAGGGTATAAATTTGAAAAATGGAATAGTTGAGGGTATCAAATTATAATTATATATATATATATATATATATATATATATATATATATATATATATATATATATATATATATATATATGTTGAGAAATCTATTGGGATTTAGAAAAATTCTAAAATAGTCCAGCACTAATCATGGCTATCCTTTGATAAAATGGACTTCATTAATGCTGACATTGGCCCACATCAATGCTGTCTGCTAACAACAAGCATACCGTCGGTATATTGTAGTATATCGTCGGTGTACCGGTTGGCATAGGAAATCAATTTTGGAACCCAGCATTCGTCGAACAGGTATACCATCGGTATACTGTAATATACCGTGGTATACTGTTATTGTTGTTTTTGCTCAGTTCGAGCCTTGTTCAACCACCGATCCTCCGTCGTCTTTGCCGCAGCTCTCGTCGATGTTTTATGACGTCCATACTATTCTTCCATACACCCTGAATTGAGACTGAACTCCAACACACATCCCTAGGGGTGAGAATCGGTTCGGTTCGGTTCAAACCGAACCGAATATGTGAAAATCGAAATAACCGTAAACCGTATTTTTCAAAACCGAAAACCAAACCGTTTTTATAAAAATCGAACAAAACCGAACCGAATTAATTCGGTTCGATTTTCGGTCGGTTCGGTTTCATGAGCCAATGTGCATGGCCTTCAAGTTTTTAGCAAAATGAGCTTATTTAAATAACATTTTTTTAAAAAATATATGACATTATTGTATTTATGAATTGTTATATTACATAGAGTGAAAGATATTAGTATATATAGATTGATGGTAGATAGAGAAAGTGCTCAAAGAAGTACCGACATAGAATAGGAGAAGAGAGTGCGCTCAGTTAGGGATTAATAAACATTAGTATATGTATATTGTGGATAGTTTGATAAATTACTAAATCTAAATCGGTTTTCGGTTCGGTTCGATTTTTCGGATGAAGAACCGAAAATCGAACTGTTATTTCAAATTTTCAAAATTTTAAATCGTAAACCGAACCGAAAAAACCGAACCGTTTGTCATATTTCGGTTCGGTTCGATTCGATTTTCGGTTTTCAACCGTTATATGCTCACCCCTACACATCCCTAGTCAAATATATAATAAAGATACGAATACCAATCAACCCGATAACTCTGTTAAAATATTTGTAAGTGTTCCCTCCAAAAACATAATTTAACATTGATATAGATGAGACCCAATAGTACACATCGTTCACAATGTATTCTCCTAGTTGTGCATCAATATTTTTCTAATAGTTGGTAAGCTCCCCACGCCTTGTTGGATCAAAAAGTCTAAGTACAGATCGTCATTAGTTTGCATTTCCCGTAAATCCAGATCGATGGCTTCAAGTCAAAAACTCCTAGCTTCTCTTCTTTTGGCTTGCTGGCATGCATTGGCAAGCAAAAAAAAAAGCTCTTTCATATACACACCAAGCCCGTATATACGAACTATAGATCGAAGAATGAATCTATGGGTGTGAATACGAACTACTCTGGGGACAGGAGGAAAAAATTATTAGAAGTTTCCATATAGTGAGAAAGAGATTCAGAGAAGAAAAATAGTGTAAGAAGTTTCCATATATTAAGAAACAGATTCAGAAAGTTTCATGTGTCTCTAGCTAGGTCTTGGGACTGGGATCGGTGAATTAAATGTTGCTCGTTCGTCACATGGAGGATCCGTCCTCCCCGGGTCTATTGCCTCCCTTCCACTTCGTTGCAAGAGCCAAGGTTCCACAGGCCAGCTGTTATAGTTTAGTATCCCACTAACACAAGTTTCCTCAACCTCCATTGAAGATCTATATCAAGAGGTTCTCGATTGATAGGATAATGACCCCACATTTATCAGACCCTGACCGAGATCTTATCGGCGAGCGATCGAATCAGTCAACCGATTAATGATGCGCCACAGATTCAAGCACAACGATCGAAGGTCCAATCATTTTCATAGGTCATAGATAAATATTGTTGACACCGTTGAAACCGATATTGTTGATTTAGGAATTGTTTGGAAATGGAACGGTTGAATTGTTTGGAATGGAAAGACGTAGTGCAAGAATCCATTCACTGTGACTGACAATCAGAGCCGGCCCGGAGGTTTAGGTTGTCCTATCCTGGAGCTAATTTTGGTTGCCCTTTAACCCTTTGGTAGGGTTATGCTGAGCCTAAGGGGTTGCCCTAGCAGAGAGGAATTGTCCTAGCAGAAGGGAGTTGCCCAAGCCCCAAGGCTTGTCCGGCTTACCCTAGGGCCGGCCCTCGCGAGGAATCAAGAGCGAAAAAATAATACATGAAAAATAATACACCAAACATAAATAGTCCAACAACGCAAACACTAAATATTATTAAGTGAAAAATTAAATTAAAATAAAACCATGGGACAATATGGAGTTCAACCTTAAGAACATTCACTATTTAGGCTCCTATCTAACTTTCCATTTAGAACCGACAATGAATCAACCCGGGACTACAAAAAATGGAACTAAGGAACAATACAATATTATCAAAGAGCAAGACAACATAGAACCCTTTGATTCGTCAAAGCCAATTATGAGAATCACCATGAATAATCTCCTCTGAACTTCCTTGGATCTCTCTCTCTCTCTCACAATCTCCTTCTCTCTCTCCCTTGCTTAGAGTTGTAATTGAGTTTATATCCTCCTATTATGTCACGCCCCTCGTCCTAAATGCGACAAGCGGGAACCCACGGATACTCCAGTATTCCTACTTGCGGTTGTCAGTCTTGTGCTTGTCATTTCCAAAATAGATTAAGATGGAAGAACAGTTTGAATCACTCCACAGGAGGACCAAAATTAGATAGAATTATTCCACAGGAGGATCTAGATGGAAGAACAGACAGAAAGAGAGATCTCTCCACAGAAGTTTGCTTCTCTGATTTGAATTCTTAGGACTAGTGAGAATTCGGTCCAAAAGTACCTGAAAGTACTACAGGAATTACTAAAAAAACTTCTATTACAAACTGACAGAACAACTTATCGTTCTTCCTTGTAATCGCAGTTGTAGACAGACAGAACGGATTACAATTAGAAGAAAAAAAGAAAAGAATATATAATTAAAAATTATTATTCTTGCTGGAGTGTTGAATACTACCGTTGCTCAAAGCAAGATTTGGCTACCGCGATCTGCTTCCAAGAACCAACAAGTTCACAAAGAACTTATAAAACGCTCGTAGTCAACTTTTTGTGACTCAAACGGACTTCCTGGACTAAATGGGCTCATTTTTTCTTTAATAGTTTTGTGTATCTCCAAAAGGAGGTATGAGGGCTCTATTTATATAGAGGAATGAGACTTCACCTCTTCTCCGATCCGATATAAGACCAAAATACTAATAATCAAAAAATGAGTTTGATATTTTAGATCATCCTCCAATTTGCAGAATCGCGCGCTAGTCCGCGCCTACTCCTGCGTATGCGCTCATGCATGCACGACGCACCACTTTGCACCCTTGAGCCCGTGTCCGTTTTCAAGTGCAATCGACAAGAAGTAACATACTTCCTTAAGGAGTTAATCCTTTTTCCTTCTAGAAAAATACCCCTACATGGCACCCACATGTGCTTCACCACATCCCATGTGCACATTTCAACACATGCAAAGCATTATATTGAGATACCCACTTGGTAGTATAGCGGATGTGAGACTATTTTATACTAGTCCAAAGGCAAAAATACCAACAATATCCCACATATATCAATATATGTGTTGAGCGTTCCCCATAGTGACTGCCCATCATGCATTAGGATAGATGTCGCTTCGACTTAAATCTTCCTGCATGGGTCAAACAACAATATGATACATGAATTGACTAAGCCTTAAATTCTGCACCATAGCTACAATTATTTTCACTCATACAATGACATCATCTGTGCTTTCGATTGCACATTAAATGTTCTGTGCCCACCTGATTTCGGTGTATGTATATTAGGGGTCTATAAGCTTACCCTCAAGAGACGGCCTATATCTCTTTCCATACACTCTAAGTGAGTTCTTTTGAAGAGTCATGGCATGAAACCTTTCGCTTCGTTACGGTGCTACGGTGCTATGACATGGTCCAAAGCCGAGGATACACCTCATCGTGTTGTTATGCTAATGTAGCATGAGATCCCAGGCTCTTTGTAGTGTCCTACTACCCAGCATGAAGTCTTGTGCCTTCTTGCGGTGTTATGCCGTTGTGATATGGCTTGCATAGCCGAGGCTTTACCCTCTCTAGGTACCTTTTGGTGTTGTCATACCACTGTAACATGAGGTCACCAACCTCTTTGTAGTGTTGTCCACCACTCTTTATTTTACAGCATTAGGCTACCTACCTATGTGCGGTACTACGCCATTGTGACATGGCCCGAAGTCGAGGCTTTACCCTGTCGAGGTACCTCTTTGTGGTGTCATCCCGTTGTATTATGGAGTACTTCATTCCTTTATAGTGTTGCGCTACCCATACTTCCTATAAAGCCATTTTCCTAAAGGACTTGTTCTACACAAAACAAATAGTAGATAATAGTGGTTTTGGATCCATAACCCTTCGATGTCTTAAAGAACTACCCAATGTTCCTGATATTCTTCCAGTCAATGGTCCTCTCTTGAACCAAAAGCTAGATGCCTGGTAGTTTTCTCTTTGAACCAATAGCATAAACTTTATGGTAGGATTGAAAAGACACAATATCAGAGGTCCGTCAAGCCAATTTTTTTGTTGAGTCCTTGACTAGCTGGCGCTCGAGGCCTTGATGAACGAATATGCTAGATTCTTCTGACTCAGAATATTATCCACTATAATGATCCATGCTTGACGTGCTCATTCAGTGCCTTATTCCCGAGATGCACAATTGACTTCTTATTTACTCGGATTTGCGACAACCACATAAAGATTATGTTTGCTTATCGTAATACATCGACATCACCCGAATTTATGCACAAATCACGGAAAGATCATGCCTGGTCCCTTGAAGCCATTCTGTTTCATTTTAGAAGCTATTCCGCTTCATCTACTGTAGCTTGATAGTATATAGAACTCAGATTCCAAAATGAGAGAAAGGTTTGCTTCTTCGACTTTCTCAATATAGAAGCACCACCCATGGATCTACTTTTTCGACTTCCTCGATATAACAAAACCACTCATGTAGAAGATGTAACCTCTTCTTTCTCTCCTTCTGAGCACCAACTGGCATCATTAAAGCCTTCTACCCCTGCAGGGTAACCACTATAGTACATTCTTCTGAGTCCTTAAAAAATATCCCATCACTCTTTTCACAACTTTCCAATGATCACCACCTGGATTGCTCGTTAACCGACTCGGCATGCCTACCGCAAAAGTTATGTCAGGTATGGTGGTACTTGCAGCCTACATCAAACTCCATATGATGCTCGAGTACACCCATGCTCGTGAACTGACTTGACTTGACGAAATTTCTTGAATCAGGATCAGTCTTTGATCACACCTCTGTGGAGTATCAATTCTTAGAAGATCTTGATATCCATAGCGTGCGAGCATCCTTTTTCATATTGTGCTTGTCAATGTAGAAGCATGGAAATTGCCCAGGCTCAATAAAGACCAAACCAACTCAGGAAAAGTACATGAAGGCCCAGAAGACCAGTCCCAACAGCACAGTACCCTGAGGTACATCACCTTTGCAAAACCAAAGGCAGTTGGACCACTCCATGTGACCATATCACATGCGGCCCAGATACTATGCGGCCTCCCTTCCAAGAAGCCCCCATGCTGCCAATGTGGCATGCGGCTCAAACGACCCAACTAGTCTCCATATCAAGGTAGACGGCTCGAGTCCTTGGCTGAGCCACCCTCTACACCAAGACAGGTAGTTCGTGCCCCGAACTGGATAATCACAAACTGGTTCGTGCCCCAAATAGGATCATCACAAGCTGGTTCACTCCCCGAATCGAAGCATCACAAGCTGGTTCGCGCCCCAAACCGAATCATCACAAGCTGGTTCACACCCTGAATCGGATCACCTCAAATCCCGTCGGTAACGACTGAAAGGATCAATACCACATCTATGGAGTGTGCACCATAACCGCTCCATTCAAACCAGAGATTTCTTCCGAATTACTACCATCACGACGCATTAACCAAAGATCGTGCTACATGATTTAAGTTTCCGTTTATGGCATGCGTGTTACATAACTGTACCATTCAAAACGATAGGTTGACCAAAACACTCGTGCATGTTGGGTCACCTGTGATCAAGCCGTACGGATGGACAATCATAATCACTAACAATTACACCCCAGGATCCTAAAGTCCTCATCTAGAGCTCCTGTAGCAACGGTCGCCCAATTAGCACCTCAACCAGGCCAAGCAATTAAACAACCTGCCTAAACAGCTGTGACAACCCATATAGCGTCTTCCACGCAGAAGATCCTCCCTCATTATTACCTCCTGCATAGCTTGCCCGCTAAAAGACAGATGATGGAGGAGGAGGAGATCAGAGAGACGATCAGATCATCAACTGATCGATCGGATCCACAAAAACAACCTCATCACTGAGTATACGAGATACACAGAAGAGAGTCATAGAGAACACTTTGAGAACAACAGGCACATCCGGCCCTTATACTATACGGGGTACATTGGTGCCATCAAAGTGGACCAGATATACATCGACTCGGGGTCCTCTATCAGCATCATCCCACAGAGCCTCCTCCAGAGTCTTGGGATCCCCAAACATTGGTTGTCAGCTACTAGTACCACCATTAGCGGCTTCAATGCCGGAAGAAGCTACCATCTCAGAAAGATCTGCCTCAAATGCCAGATAGGCGATCGGAAGACAAAAGCCATCTGCTATGTCATTAATACAAATATATCTTATAATGTTTTGTTCGGGAGACCATGGATACATGAACACATGATTGTACCATCGACTCTTCACCAATGCTTGAAGTACATCGATAATGATGTCGTAGTCAGAACAAAATTTGCTGACGTCAATCCTTTCAAATTAATTGAAGCATATTACGCAGATGCCGTCCTATATCAAGAGGCATCACCGGAATAATCCTAGAATATCGACGACAACGAAGGGACCAGGTAAACCTCCGGATAATGGAAACAAAAACGAAAAGCTACACCCTAAGCAATGAGACCAAATGAGGCTAGACTACCCAATGATCTCTAAAGATCCGAGTCAAGGGACGAGCTCCGAAGATTCCTATCCCGGTGGTCGTCAAGATTCTCGAAAAAGCTATGCAATTCCTAATGACCAATCAATGCCATACGTCGTCAGGACGAGATCCAAGTCCATCGGCAACAAGACCAAATGAGTCAATGGTGGTAAAACTCTAAAGACCCAGAAAGAAAAGCATTGTCAAGGAAGGATCCAAAGAGAGTATAATGGCTCGGGAGGATACGCAACTCTTAGAATATGTAATTTGGCCAAGGGAATTTCACTCTGCTTGCATAAAAAAATTCTTTGAATTACCCGCATGGGAAGTCGACACACATTCTAGGCCAGGATCTAGACCAGAGGTCTCATTCACCTGCGACCTCCACCTCTTCAGTGAATTCCCTCTCTTACTCCAAAAATGCTTACTTAATCGTACCTTCTAGAAAAGAAGAACAACAACCTATCATTTTTGGAAGGTTTGAGAGATGTCAGGATCTCTCATCGAAAATACGAGAGGCTGACAGCAAAAGAATGCAGCTATATTGCTATACGGCCTAAGCAAAGAATATCATACAAAAGATGGGCTATACAATAGATAGCGACATAGGCCTAAAATATAGAAGAGGCAGGCGCTTACCAATCCGTCTAAAATCTTTGAACTAGAAACTAGAAGATTACTACCATCGCACCCGCTATGGATTAGGCTATGGAGAACTGGAAGAGACCCTCGAAAATTCGAAAGAAACCCGAAACCTACTCCCGCTCGTCTGAATTAGCCAGTGAGGACTCTTACACTAGCATGGGAGAAGTGTTCTGAAACAAACTTTCTGCCAATATGGTGTCAATCGAGCGAAATGAAGATAACGAGCAGCCTCTCAACATCGTCGAAGACGAATCTTAGGCTCAGCGGCTTAAGTCACTATGGAAGTAATGCTTCAAACAGAAGGAGCCTCCCACAGAAGATGAAGTGGTATAGATCAACCTGGGTGATGAGACAGCTTCCAAGCCCATCTTCATCAGTAAAAACCTAATAGAAGATGATCAAGAATCACTCATCCAATTGGTGAGAGACTACATCGATGTCATCGCTTAGAGTTATAAAGATATGTCAGGATTGGATCCTCAGGTAGCACTCCACAATTTGAACATCAAGTCCAACGCTAAGCCACAACATTAATTTTGCCCAAACATGATGGATGCGATCCAGACCGAGGTTAATAAGATGACCATCAACGGCTTCATCTGTAAGGAGCAACATCCTGATTAGGTGTCAAATATCGTAACCGTCATGAAAAAAAATGGCAAGATCAGTATTTGTATTGACTATCGGGATCTCAGCAACACCTGACCTAAGGATGAATTCTCGTTCCTTATTGATGTAGTGATCGACGACATCTGCGGCTTCGAGAGGATTTCGTTCATGGATGGCTTCTCAGGATAAAATCGGATCAAGATGTTCCCAGATGACGAGAGGCATACGGCCTTTCAAACTCTGATAGGGGTCTACTACTGTACGGTAATGCCTTTCTGGCCTGAAGAATATAGGCGTAACCTATCAACATGCTATAAGTACCATCTTCAGTAAATCCCTCAGGAAGACGATCGAGTTCTATGTAGATGATATCGTCTAAAACCGATCATCTCTAGGACCTCAAAACAATATTTGAGCTGATACGTGTGCACCAGTTGAAGATAAACTCGACCAAATCATTCTTAGGAGTATCTAGCAGAAAGTTCATGGGCTTCATTATCACGACAAAAGGGATCCACATAGATCCTGGGAATACGTGATCCATCCTCGATAGTATTTGATCCAAAGGAGGTTGCATATTTTAGAAGGTTTATATCAAAGCTCTCCGGATGATGCTAGCGATTCACTAATATAATGAAAAAGGGCGTGTCATTCGTTTGGACTGAAGATTGTCAGAAGGCCTTTGACGAAATTAAGGAGTACCGCACACGCCCCTAGTCCTGGTCGTTCCAATGATCGGTAAACCTTTCTTGCTATATGTTAAGCGATGTATCATTCCTTGGGTGCCCTGTTAGCCCAGAAAGGAAATATGGGCCACGAGAAGGAATGCTTAGCCTTAGTATTCGCAATCTGGTTGCGTTAGAGCATCGATACAACCCAGTCAAAAAGGAATGCCTAGCCTTAGTATTCACGATCTGGAAGACGCATTATTACATGACAGGACAAACAATTCACGTGATCTCCCGGATCAATCCCCTCCGAGTGCTCATGACGAAACCTGAAGCGTTGCATTCTCGTCTAGCCACATAGATGATGCTCCTATCCTCGTACGATATGGTCTTTGTCCTACAGAAAGCGATAAAAGGCTAGGTACTAGCTGACTTCTTGGCAGCACAACCAGTTCCAGAAACATCGATGTTGTATGACGACATCCCGGATGAAGTGCTGGAGTCGCATTCAATTACAAGAGAGTCAATATGGAAGATGTTCTTCGACGTAGCCTCATGGGCAGGACCTAAGGGCAACATGGTTGCAGGAGTCGAGATAATTCTCGTCTTACCCAACAATCTGGTCATCCACTGCACATATTCTCTAAAGGAGCCATATTCCAACAATGTGGCAGAATATAATGCCCTTGTTGTGGAACTTCAGCTAGCCAGACAGATAGAAGCAGACTACCTGAAAGCCTATGGAGATTCTAAACTAATAGTGAACCAGATTCGAGGAGAGTACGAAGTTTCCCATAAAGACTTAATCCCTTACCATCAGGAGGCGTTCAACACAATCTCCACCTTCACTGTATTTTTTATAGGATACGTACTCAGGCTCCAGAACAACAAAATCGATGCCCTCGCTAGCCTGGCAGCGTCACTGGCAACTCCTACCGAAAGGCAACACTCGGTCATGGTTGGGTCATGGTTGGTATGCACTAAAGGTTGTCTGCAAGTATGCCATAGTTATTCTACGGTGAACGTAGACACCAAAGATTGGAGGTTCACCCTCACCGGCTATGCAGTCTATGGGATCCTTCCAGAAGATCCAAAGGAAGCGACATCCGTCAGATGGCGATCCCTCCGATTCTACTATGATGCGACTACTAAAAATCTATATCGGCGGACATATGACGGGCTCCTGATATGATGCCTATCAGAATAAGAAGCTGAACTCCGGGAGGCATATAACGGAACGTGTGGAGCACATCAGCCGGGTCCGAAACTGCAAGATCGCCTCCGCCGCATGGGCTACTATTGGCCTACAATGGTCATGGATACCATAAACTATGCGAAAATGTGCAAGGAATGCCAAATCCATGTGGATTTCATCCATAGGTATTCAGAATTCCTTCATCCAACGCTAGCGTCTTGGCCATTCGAAGCCTAGGGTATGGACATTATTAGCTGTACCTACCTAATTTTGAGAGGGGTATTTTTTTCATTTCGATAGTTGATGATAATTGTATTAGTGGTGATAATATATATATATATATATATATATATATATATATATATATATATATATATATATATATATATATATATATATATATTGGTTGTGTTCTAGCTAATTAGAATGGACTATATGATTAGTTTATTAGTGGACTAGCCTACTTGTTAGACATGTTTTAGTGGACCAATTAGACTAGACATGACACTAGAACCTAATAATTAGAATAACATGACACATGGACCAACACTTTGAATTAGGCTAATCAGACCCAATTAATCATTCCATTTAATGAATTAAAGATTAGTTTAATTACCAAATTAGGATTTAGAGGTTTCCATCCATTCATTAGCCTTCATGACAACTTGGAGGGCATCTTGGACATTTTGTAAATTGTATGGGATCCCTACATGGCTGGCCACATAAGAGGGGGAGCTCTTTCTCTCTCTTTCCCTTTATTTTATTTTGTGCCATTTTATCCCAATTTGGTGTTCTTTCCCAAATTGATCCATTCCTCCACCAACTTCTCTCAAATTTGCTCCAATTCTCTTCATTCTCATCACTTGTTGGAGCCTAGGAGATTGGTGGCTAGGAGCACTAAAAGAGGAGGCTAATTGCAAGGAGTTCATATCCGGATCGTGTCTATTTTGCTTTGCATTAAAAATTCATCTCCTAACAGTTATATATCTCAATTTCCTCTCTAATTAGACTCTATTTTTACAATTTGACCCTTAGAAATTCACCCATGGACTAGGATAATCAATAGGAGAAAGAACTAGGCTCTAATGACCCTCTATGTAAAAGTTATGTTGAGATTTGTGCCAATTTTAGGAGAATTCTGAGATTGGTGTACCAAGTGTTTGTTATTTGGTAATTTAGATTTTTTTACTAGATTTGGTTGTGTATGTCTAGATTCGTGTTGTCACGATCCGCTCTCGAATAATCGGGTACGTGTCGGACACGCCCATCCTTCGTTGATAGAACTACTAAAATATGCTCTATTAGCGACGTAATTTAGCGACGTAATAAAATAACGTCGCTAACTATTGAATATAGCGACTCCTTTTGACAGATATCGCAAAACGTCGCTGAATAGCGACGTTCCGTGACAGTACACAAGTTACGTCGCTGAATAGCGACGTTCAGCGACGTGGCTTTAGTTATGTCGCTCTTTAGCGACGTTCAGCGACGTCTAATTCAGACGTCGCTAATGTTTTATTATATCCCGTTCGAAATTTCATTTCCCCCTTCTCTCTCCCAAAAATTTCATTTTCGTTCGAAATTTCTTCCCTTCTCTCCTCCAACGAAGCTCTCCTCCGACGAAGCACGACTCCTCGCCGCCTCCCTCCTCCGACGAAGCCCCCCTCCTCGCCGCCTTCCAACTCCGGCCGAGCCGCCCTCAGGTAAACCCTAACCCTAGCCCTAGCTATCTAGACACGATTTTGACACGATTTTGACCTCGTTTGGACACGAGTAGACACGTGTGTCACACACACACATACCCCTAGACACGTGTGTCTCATACACACACACACACACACATACCCCCTAACCCTAGCCCTAGCTATATATATATGGTATGGTATGTATTGTTGTGAGTTGAGAGGTCGGGTTAGGCCTCCATAGCAGTGTAGATCACTGTCACATAGAGTTGAGAGGTCGGAAATATAACAAAGCAATTATCCCATATTTAGCAAATCAATAAATAAATAAGTAGTAGCTCTGTAATTTTGATGGTTTCTTATTATGACTACATGGGGTTCGATACCCAAAGATATCTATAGTTCATTTCATGAAGCATTTGTTTGTATGGTAAGTGCATAAATGCATAAGATATGTAGTTGGAGAAATATAGTGTTTTCATACAACAATATATGGGATAGCGTTATGAAGAAAGCAAGAGATTTCTTGTGATCAGAGCATAATAAGTAGGTTTCTGTACTACTTGATAATAAGAGCAAATAATAGTTTCTTGATAAGAGCAAATATTTGACTAGTATATACGTACATACGTATCTTATACTATTTGAAAAGAGCAAATAATAATTTCTATAAGTATCCTAGAGTGAGTTATTTAGTTAGCCTAAGTGCTAGAGTGTGTATCCTATAGGTATCCTAAAGTGTTAGTGATTAGGATATAGGGTTATTAGTGTATTGCACAGACCAGTGTGGCTTGGTACAGTCGTTTGGCTTGCCAAAGTAGTTGGCCAGCAGCTGGAAATAGGGTTATTAGTGTACTATTAGTTCAGATGAAGTGGCCTATTAGCTCAGTTGGTTAGTGTATCCAAGTTAGTTTAGGGGTTTTAGTTTTGGTTCACATTTTGGGGTTTTATATTAATTTTAGATACGTGTAGGAGCTTATGAAATGAATTTGTGTCTATTAGATAATGCGTGTCCATCTTTGAAGAATTATTTCCAAATGGATATGAATTACTACTTGCGAAATCGTTCATGGATGTACAATCATCGTCCTGATGATATGTGTGGTGTGCGGGATAAATACATAGCGGGAGTAGAGCAGTTCCTGCAGTTTGCTAAGGCGTTCCCTCAGTACGTAGACGGCACCAAAATTAAGTGTCCGTGTGTGAAATATCATAACATAAAATATTATCCAGAAGTGAAAGTGACATATCATTTGTACTCGAAGGGTTTCACGCCTAATTACTATCAGTAGACCGCACACGGAGAACTTGTAACTTTAGCATCAGATCCGGAGCCTTATGTTGAGCCGTATATGCATACATGACCTAATTTTATTTCAGATAATCATGCATACGACGACGGGTTCGTGAACATGGTTTTCGATGCTGCGGGGCCTAGTTTCGTTCATGATGCAGCTGAGGAGGCACCGAATATCGATGCTGCAAAGTTCATGGAGTTGCTGGAGAATGCAAGGACTCCATTGTATCCTGGTTGTGAGGATCATTCACCGTTGGAGGTGGTTATAAGACTGTTGAGCATTAAGTCAGATTTTAATATGTTGCAAGAATGCTACAACCGAGTGTTGTTGTTGATTATAGAGATCTTGCCGGCGGGTGCTAAGTTACCTAAAGACTTCTATCGGTCAAAGAGGATAGTGAGATCGCTCTGGATGGGATACGAGAAAATCGATTCTTATCGCAATGGGTGCATGTTGTACTACAAAGACGACAAGGACGCAGATGTGTGCAGATTTTGTGGTACGGATCGCTATAAGTCAACTAGTACAGGAAGGTCTAGCGGTGCAAGAAGATCGACCGATTCAATGTACTACTTGCCTTTAACGCCGCGGTTGCAAAGATTATTTATGGTAAAAGAGACGGCCGAAAATATGAGTTGGCACATGCGAGAACAGATTGAAGGAGTGTTGGATCACCCATCCGATGGAGAAGCGTAGAAGCACTTTGATCGAGTGTATCCTGATTTTGCTTCTAATCCGCGTAATGTCAGGTTGGGGCTATCTTCTGACGGTTTTATTCCTTTTGGTCTTTCTGGATCCCAGTATTAGTACTGGCCTATGATTATCACTTCGTATAACCTATCGCCTTGGATGTGCATGAAGACTCAGTACATATTTCTAACCATTATAATTCCTGGTCCGAACAATCCCAAAAGGAACATTGATGTGTACTTACAGCCTTTGATAGATGAGTTGAATCAGTTATGGGAAGTAGGCGCTAACACGTACGATGTTTCCAGGAAGCAGAATTTTTAGATGAAGGCAACCCTTATGTGGACCATCAACGACTTTCTGGCCTATGGAATATTATCTGGATAGAGCACTCATGGCCGTCTCTCATTTTCGTATTGTATGGACCGTACTAAGGCTTTCCGCTTGAAACACGGAGAAAAATCGTGCTTCTTTGATTATCATCGGCAATTTCTGCCAAAAAATTATCCGTTCAGAAGGAACAGGAATGCATTCCGTGTTGGCGTTGTAGAGAAGGGTGATCCACCGCTAAGGTGGTACGGAGCCACGATATGGGAGGAGGTTAGAGATTTTCCAAGTGCTATCGAAGATCCTACAACTGGGTACAAGTGCGATGGATTTGGTAGAGATCATAACTAGACAAAGAGGAGCATATTCTGGGATCTGCCATACTGGAGTACCAATCTGATCAGACATAATCTTGATGTCATGTACATTAAGAAGAATGTGTTTGATAACATAATTAATACTGTGATGGACGTAAAGGAAAAAACGAAAGACAATCCCAAGGCCAGGTTGGACTTAGAAGAAAAATGCAAACGTCCTGCGTTGCATTTGATAGAGCAGAATGGAAAACAGTTCCTGCCGAAGTCAATTTTCTCGCTAGACAAGGAGAATAAAGTGAGACTTTGTCGGTGGATCCAGGGCCTAAAATTTCCAGACGGATATGTGTCAAATCAGAGAAGATGTGTCGATCCGAAGGAAAACAAATTGACGGGTATGAAGAGCCACGACTGTCACGTATTCATGGAGAGGTTAATTCCGATTGTATTTCGGGAATTCTTACCGTAGGCAGTTTGGGATCCATTGACGGAGCTTAGCATATTCTTCAGGGATCTTTGTTCTAAGAAATTGCTCGTTGATCGTCTAGAAAAGCAAGAGAAGGACATTACGGTAATACTGTGCAAGCTAGAGAGGGTGTTTCCTCCTGGATTCTTCGACTCTATGGAGCATTTGCCGATTCATCTATCCGATGAGGCACGTGTTGGTGGACCCGTCGAATATCGATAGATGTACCCGTTTGAGCGACATTTGAATCACCTAAAAAGAAAGGTAAAAAATAAGGTACGGGTCGAGGGTTCTATTTGTGAAGCCTCTGTTCTCGAGGGGATTACAAACTTTTGTTCGATGTATTTCAAGCCTCATGTTGCAACTAATAGAACGAGAGCTTCCAGAAACGACGACGGAGATCATGAATGTAATGATACAATACTGAAGGTATTCAATGCTCCAGGAAAGCCATCGGGTAAAATGAAGAAGAGATATCTGAACGATGATGAGCTAAGGGCTGCTCAGGTGTATGTATTACTCAACTGCGATGAGAAGGAAGTAGAGAAACTGGAGGTGTAAGTAATTAATACGTCTACATTATTTTAATAGTGTTGATTATTATACTATTACATTAATTGAACGATGTTGTTTTCAGCATATTTAATGATGATGTGAGGTCAGGTAGGCCATACATAACAGAAGAAGAACTAGAACAAGAAATGAGGCATTATTTTCCATCATGGTTGAGTGCATATGTGTCAACCCCTTGATCAAATTCCTCAAAATTATAAAATTAAAAACCATTTTTTTATTATTTGCCTCAAATATTTGTTATGGTCATATATATATATAAGTTGTTATGATTTATAGATTTATTACATTTAAATATCATAATAAGGGGACCAAGGGGTAATATAAGTATTGGCAGGGACTGTTGTGCAAAATTCTTCTTTTAAATTCAAAATTTTCCCTGGCCGATAGGGAACTCGATCATTAGGGATAGAATCAATCAATACAAAATCGATTTCCTCAATCCCTTTGGATTCGAGAAGAATTTCAATCCCTAAATGTATATATATATATATATATATATATATATATATATGGAGAGGTGTAGCAGCCTTTCTCTACAAAAGAAAAACCTAGCCGACTACTTCACCTCTCAAAGGAAACCTGGGAGGAATAGCAGGGGCTTCAATTCAATCAAGAGGCTATCCAAACCTGTCAAACAGATCGAGAGGTAATCACCTACCATCTAGATGCCATAAATTTCTGTCCTTAGCTATTTTGGGTCTGGATTATATGGTGTTTGATAAAATTCCTAAAAGAGTTTAAGGGGATGTCAAGTATGCAAGTTGTGTACACCACTATTGGTAACAGGGCCTGTGGTGGGGATTTCTATACTAGAGTATAAATAATATTAAGGTTGTACCATGGATGTCAAAGGTTAGGATGAAAGTACATCACCAAAGCCTATCTGTGAACAACCTCCCTGTGTGACATTATTGATTAGATACTAGAACAAGGGACTAGCCTTGAATGATGAAACCATGTACAAATGTATAAGGAATTGGTGTACCAACCAATGTATCCTCTATTCTTCCCTTTGATATATCAGTCTATAGTGTATTAGGAACTTCCCTTTAGGTATCTGTCCAGGACCCATCTCATTCATTACAGTATAAATTGCCCTGCATTCCTATTGATGTCTACATACAGGTCCTGTATAGTCGAGTATCAGAGATATTGCATATGCCCTATCTATGTGTGGTACATCCCCCTGCTTTACCTATATGGTTCAATCCTAGGGTAGCATTATGACAACCACTGTGGTAAGTTCAGCAAATGGTGGTGACAGTTGAATAAAGACTTGTGTATCAGTTGGGGTAGTGAGGGCTGAATAGCAGTAGTAGGTAGGATTACTGATGTACATGAGAAATCCAGAGTGCATATTACTAAGGAGTGTAACAGAACATGAAAGTGCCTAGGAACCATTGGAGAAATCATGTGTAATGGTTAATCGGGTGTTGTGTCAACACTAGTACGGATACCATTCAAATCAAGCCAATTACCTGTCATAGTGATAGAGACCCTTCCTTGCTATCCTTTATACTCAATTATGTATGAGCATGTGGGGGTTTGAGTTCAGAACAGAGGGTATCCATGAATGCCTGGATGGGTTGAAATATCAGAGTACCCATCTCATAACTACTGACACCTTGATATCCTAGAGAAGGGAAAAACTATAAGAGTTGGGACTGCCAGATATATTGCAAGGTTACCTGTATATGTAGGTAACTGTCCTGAACTAGGATTGTGTATATAGGTTTCAGTAGCAGTCCTAAGAAGGCTATCGTTCCTGTAGGATAGATAATAGGCTGATGTACCAACCTGCGTAGCAATAGGAGTATCCTAGTTGTAATGGTCTGTCCTCTTGAGCACTTTTGTTTCATACAAATGAAAGGCATGAGTGAAGAGTTACACAAGAGTATCAGACCCCTGGTAATCAAGTGCCATTGGGGCTAGGAGTACCAGCCCTGCTTTAATGCAAAAATAGTAATGCATTAGGCCTGGGTACTAATGGATAACCATTTGAATTAGGACTCTTTTCCAGGGAATAGTACAATAGGCATAGGACATAATGTTGACCTGTGTATCCGAATTTAAGTAGGCTAATAGGTTGATAAACAAGTGAGTTTAGCAAGGGTACATGGGTGATTTCAGGTGCTTTCTGGCATGAATCTGTGCTTTCACTGATCCTAGTTCTCCTGTGCTTTGTTAGGACAGAACCATAGTAGTCTCCAAGTGGAAGTATATGCGAGAAAATGCTTAAATTCCATATTCAATTCATTGGAAATATGGCCATAAGGATGATACGGCTGATGCTTAGTAATTCGTGCTTTGCATGAACTCATGTCCTGATTTGATTGGAAGGATCTGTTATTTCTATATATATTGGGTGTTGGATTAGGGTGTCCAAGTTTATGATCTCATTCTGTTGATAGGAATGTCAAAGATCTTATTTGCAAATTCTAGCTAGAAATAACTTTCTAATCAATTTATGTTTCTAAATACCTGAGGACCCCATCCATTGTAAATAGTCTAAAATAGTTCACTTTGTGGGGTAATTAAGGTAAACAGTACTGGTGTACTTACAGGGCCGTTTATTAAAGGCATCCCTTGACTTCCTGGGAGGAAAGGAATATCGGGTTGGGAGTTTAGACAGTTAGGGATGAGTGTGGGTTCTTGGTGAGCATCCCTTATTTGTATGGTTAAGAGATTGTGTGGGAATGAGGTTCAGTTTCATTGCATCCCATTAGTATCAGTGAATTCATTTCAGTGGGGTTCACCCTTACCTCCTGAACAGACCAACTGTCCTGTACCCTAGCATGTACTGTCCTAAGCTTTGGAAGGCCTTGTTCTGTGACCTATTTATAGTATGTTCCCTCAGCTCTGTAGGGTTCAATGTATAAATATACATATACCAAATATATAAATATGTATATGTTATATTATATGTTAAGTAGTTGATGAGGGGTGTAAAGCTAAGTTCCTATATTGTACTTAAGGATTTGGAGTGCATGAATGTTGAAGTTATGTATATGTGTTCATAAAAACAGGTTACTTGGACCGTGATACGGATTGTAGTCTGTACCCGCAGCTCAGGACCAAAGGCAAATATACCTTGCCTTTCTACACAACTTTATTTACATGTACTGTCTCTTTATTATTATCCAGTTTTCTCATATTTTGCCATATATCTTTCATATTCTGTTTATATACTTGTATCATTGCTATATAGACCTTGTTCACAGTTAGCTTTGTATCTTATTGGACGTATTCATTGAGCCTTGATCGAGTCGTATTGTGAGTCGTGAACTGAACTGCTTTTACCTCCGTGTCTTGAAACCTTAAAGCTAACTTGCGAGTCCACACTAGGGGCAAGGGTTAGTAGTTATCCGTGTCTTAATCTAACCTGCGAGTCCACACTAGGGATGAGGGTTACTAGTTATTGGTCTACACCTGCGAGTCCACACTAGGGGCGAGCGTGATGCTAACCTGCGAGCCCACACTAGGGGCGAGGGTTAGTAGTATATGGTTGTAGGTCGAAAAAAAAAAAATCAGACTGTGCCTAGTTTTCAACCAGCTAGCCAAACTGCGCCTAATTCATGAATCTGGGCAGACTGCGCCTAGTTTTCCGTCAACAGGGCAGACTGTGCCTAGTTTTCCGTCAACAGGGCAGACTGTGCCTAGTTTTCAGTCAACAACAAACAGCGCCTACTTTTAACTCAAATGGCGCCCATTTCTCAATCAAACTCAAATAGTGCCTATTCAGTACTCAGAGAGGCGCGCTCATCATTATCTGATAGCACGGAAATCGAAGAGATATCTTATCATTACTCTGACAACACAGCATTCGAGGAAGATATGACAGCTGTCTAAACAGACCGTGCCTACATCAAAGAACTAGGCGCTATCAACAGACTGCGCCTACTTTTGACTATATCAAGCACACTTCGCAGATTGCGCCTACTTCTATCCAAACTCAGCACACTTTGCAGATTGCGCCTACAAAGAAGGCGCAGTTCAAAACAACATCAATTCAGAGCTTACCACGTGTCCCTGAAACAGGCGTGCTTTGACTAAATCAACGCCTAACTACCACTCTACATGTCCAACACGTGTCCCACTAACTGTACACGACCAAGCGCATGTCAATCAAATAATGCCACGTGTCTAGAGCAGTTGGTGCACGTTCGTGATAATGGAGTGAAAACAGGCGCAGTTTGTCATACGTGCTCAAAACAGGCGCAGTTTGTCATACGTGCTCAAAACAGGCGCACTTCAACCAGGCACTCTCCAGAATAACTGCCCAAAACAGTTATTTCAGAACTCTATAAATAGAGTTTCGTTTCCATTCAACAGAGGAGGGATCAGAGAGATCAGATTACACACAGAGAGATTATTCTCTTCAGAGAATCCAGGAGTTCTTGCTAAAGTGCTGCTGCATTCTTCAGAGGCTCTTCGCCTTCAGTTCATCAGAGGCTTCCTGCCTTCGTTCCATCAGAGGCTTCCTGCCTTCAGTCATCTTCAAAGGCTTTCGTCTTCAAAAGTTCACATCGTCCAAGGGATAAAGCGATCGTCATTCAGATCGGATTCCTATAGTTGTACTTTCCCAGAATTCTTGTAATATTCTTTACATAGTTTGTGAAATAAAGATTATACTTTTGTTTTTGCAAACAAAATGGCGACTCTGCTGGGGATTACCTTTTCCTCTGATGAAGAGGTGACAACTCAATGTGACACGGCGTCTATCGGCTCGACGCAGAAGACTTTGGTCGTAAAAGTTGACCAAACGGCCTACGAAGCAATGATTAATGCACAAAGCACTCCTCGCCGCACTACGACTTCCGTCAAGAGCAAGACTCGCTCAGTGTGGGCTCCCAAGAACTCTGTTACTTCTCTAATGAAGAACGCTGCCACTTCCTCGGCACAACCTGCTGTTTATAAGACACCAGTATCTCTGCCTCACAATCAGGCGCAGTCTGTTCTCTCCTTAGAGAAACAGGCGCAGTCTGCTGTCAAACCATCTTTTGGCACAGTTCATGCCAAAACAGCACAATCTCTGCCTCACAATCAGGCGCAGTCTGTTCTCTCCTTAGAGAAACAGGCGCAGTCTGCTGTCAAACCATCTTTTGGCACAGTTCATGCCAAAACAGCACAATCTCTGCCTCACAATCAGGCGCAGTCTGTTCTCTCCTTAGAGAAACAGGCGCAGTCTGCTGTCAAACCATCTTTTGGCACAGTTCATGCCAAAACAGCACAATCTCTGCCTCACAATCAGGCGCAGTCTGTTCTCTCCTTAGAGAAACAGGCGCAGTCTGCTGTCAAACCATCTTTTGGCACAGTTCATGCCAAAACAGCACAATCTCTGCCTCACAATCAGGCGCAGTCTATTCTCTCCTTAGGAAAACAGGCGCAGTCTGCCACCAAACCTTCTTCTGGCACAGTTTGTGCCAAATTGGCACAAGTCAAATCTTCTGCTGCTGCCAAGGCTCAATCCAATACATCTGCTGCCCTGACTAAACAGGCACCGTCTACTCAGGCGCAGTCTGCCACCAAACCTTCTTCTGGCATAGTTTGTGCCAAATTGGCACAAGCCAAATCTTCTGCTGCTGCTCAGACGCAGTCTACTCCGGATCACTCCAGAATCCAGAAACCCCAAACTGCTCAGGCATAGTTTGCTGAGGACAGTCCTTTGGCTGCTCCTTCTTCGATTCTATCAAAAGGAAAAGGCCCCTTGGTCTTCTCCCAATCTTCCCAAGCGCAAAACTTGGAAGATAACAGAGGGAAAGGCTCTTTAGCTATCCCTTCATCTCAAAACAATGGAAAGGGTCCTCTGGCCTTTTCCAAGTCTTCTTCGATTCTTATCGAGGAGGATCCAACTGATGGTGCCTCTGCACCTATTAGTACGAATATCCCCCTTAACAAGGGTTCTCGTACTAATCAGAGAGGCATTTTACCTACTCCCAAGGCAAATATTCAGGAATTGCCTAATTTGCGGATTTTACGATCCGAACAAGGCAAATTACAAGTTTCATAAACTGAGGTTCTCAGGGGCGGTTTAAATGATTTACGGGCATATCTCAATAAAAAACCCCAATCAAAACCTACCTCTGTGAAACGCAAATATGCTAAGATTAACTTACCTCAATATCAACCTTTTGGGGCAAGGAATCCTGACAATTACGCCAATCAGATGAGTACCTCTCTTTATACTCATGGAATCGAACGTTTACGAAATCGGAATCATGTTCCAAATGTCATCTATGAGTATATCCCTGCTACTTCTTCTCGTCCCATTGTCTCTGATCTTCGGGATCATCTCAGGCAGAAACGGAATATCACCCCCAGTTCTCCCAAACAATCACAAGTTCATCATTGCAATCATCCTCACGAAGTGGTTATCAAATGTTGTTGCCAAACAACCAAACGTTCTGTCTTCGAGCGTCTGACTTTCCCTTCTGTTGATCAAAAGAGTGATGATGAAGAAGAGGTAATGTTTGCCTCCGTCAACATGACTTCCAGAGACTCTGGGGGTAGAAAATGCAAGCACGGAAAGACCCGGAGACCTAGCCAGCACTATCTTGACCGACTTAGAGAATCAGATGATGGTGTTTACCAGCATACTCGATCTCGAAGCCGAGAAACAATCGATCAAAGGAATCTTCCTTACAGTGATCGGTCTACTTCTCATGATGGGGGTAATTCAGACTTTGCTGTCGACAGTGATGGCTCTGAACAAACTGTGTCATCTGTCATGGCACGAGAAGTGACAGCATACGTCGTTGAAGAACAAGATGCTTCTGGTTCTAACAATCAGAATCAAAGGATTGTTGCACTAGAAGAACAATTGAAGACTATGGCCGAAATGATGGCTAAAATGCATGATGTTATTATGGCTCAGCACACTCCACCGGTCATAACTCCTGAACCATTGATTTCTTCCACTCCTCAGAACCCTGGTCTGGGGGTACCACCTCTTCCAAACATCACAGTATCAGCTCAGGTTACTTTTAGCCAAACTGGTGCTGGGGGTGATGCTTACCATGCGGTTCCTCCTCCGGCTATTACTAATCAATCTAGCAATCCTCAATCTTCAGGGAATGCTAATGATGCTGTTGAACAATTGCGGAATCAATTTGAAGCCTATACACAAAGGGAAGGCTTACAACGGTTTGGCATTAAACAACCCTATCCCGCCGAATGGAAGAAAATGCAGTTTCCGCCAAAATACAAATTCCCCACCATTATGCAGTTCGATGGTACTTCATCTCCCAATCAGTATATTAATCATTTTGAATTAATGACGGATCCTCTTCAGCCTAATGATGTCCTTCTTACTCGGGTATTCGTCAGTTGCTTAACTGGCGCTGCTTATGACTGGTACCGAAGTCTACCAGACGGATGTATCACTTCTTTTGCTGGTTTCAAACAGATGTTCCTTGAACGATTTTATGAAGGCGTCAATGACATGACTATGTCAGCCCTCATTAAAATTAAACAAAGAAATAATGAGCCTGCTGAGCAATTTATCGAGAGGTTCCGTCGCGAAGCTCTCAAAATGCCAATGGGAACTCCATCTGCTGTTACAATTGATTCTTGCAAGAATAATCTCTTGCCAATTATCAGTATGTGGACAGGGGCAACTCAATTCCAAGACTGGCCTTCTTTCATTATCAATGCTAAGGCAGCAGAACTCAGCGCTGAAAAATTCAAGACATTGGGGGTTCACATGAATCCCGACCAAGATGATCAAAATTCAAATTCTGGCAACAACAACAATCGCCAGAATAATAATAGAAAAGGCAAAGATACCTCTGCTCCTAAGGAAACTTTGGCCATTGACTTGAGAAGCAAAGAAGTGTTAGCTGTCAACGTTTCTCAACCTGCTCCTACTTCGTCTCAGCAACCCCAGAGACCGCAGCATCCCAAGGAGGAATATTCCTTTGATGAGCATGATATCATGGGGATCTTCGACTGTCTTACCAAAAGCAACAAACTTCAATTGCCCGACCCCAAAAGGCCGGAAGAGGTTGGTAAGACTGATCATCCTAAGTATTGTGTTTACCACAGATTCATCGGACATCCTACTCGAGCATGCTATGTGCTTAAAGGAAAAATACAAGAGATGATCAAATCTGGAGCAGTAACTCTCGAACAGGACGAAAAGACGGTGACGGCTAATGTCGTCTCTGTTCAGTTCGGTGACTTCACACCTCTGCAGGTTGAAGAAGGCGTAGTTCCCATTCCTCGGACTACTCTGGAGTTCGTGAACCTTCCTCCTCCCCGACATGAAGGACTTTTCCCCTTGACTACTTCTAAAGGGGAAATCTTGTGGATTCTTCCAGATCTGGTCTCAGATTTTGAAGCCTCCGCCTCTTCTTTATCCAAGCAAAAGAAAATTCCAAATGCAAGTTTAAAAGCTGCAATATGGTTTCTCTTGAACCATTAACCGAAGAAGAGATCTTGCTGGGCAGATTCCTTGAAAGTTTGACATACAACCGTTCATTCAATCCCCAGCAGACATTTTGATGGTTCATTATAATCATTTGACGGTTCATTCCGTTCATCATTATCATTTGACGGTTCATCCCGTTCATCATTATCATTTGACGGTTCATCCCGTTCATCACATTCATTTGACGGTTCATCCCGTTCATCATTATCATTTGACGGTTCATTCCGTTCATCATTATCATTTGACGGTTCATCCCGTTCATCATTATCATTTGACGGTTCATTCCGTTCATCATTATCATTTGACGGTTCATCCCGTTCATCACATACATCTGACGGTTCATCCCGTTCATCACATTCATTTGACGGTTTATCCCGTTCATCATATTCATTTGACGGTTCATCCCATTCATCACATCCATTTAACGGTTCATCCCGTTCATCATCATCATTTGACGGTTTATACCGTTCATCTTCATCATCTGACGGTTCATCCCGTTCATTATCATCATTTGACGGTTCATCCCGTTCATCACACCATTTGACGGTTTATACCGTTCATCTTCATCATATGACGGTTTATCCCGTTCCTCACATCATCCGGTGGTTCATATTCCTCCATAAAGAATTGAATTCAATCAGTCTTGAAAAATGAAGATTCATCATTTGGATATTCATTAAATGTCTGAAACGTGAGGTTAATCCTTCCAGATCGAGCAGACAGCTTAGCCTATGCGCAACTTGATTTGATTTTCAAAATTCAAAGTATTTCGAAATTTTGAATAAAATCAACTTTCGAAAACTTTGAAGGAGGTCTTGTAGGTCGAAAAAAAAAAAAAATCTGACTGTGCCTAGTTTTCAACTAGCTAGCCAAACTGCGCCTAATTCATGAATCTGGGCAGACTGCGCCTAGTTTTCCGTCAACAGGGCAGACTGTGCCTAGTTTTCCGTCAACAGGGCAGACTGTGCCTAGTTTTCAGTCAACAACAAACAGCGCCTACTTTTAACTCAAATGGCGCCCATTTCTCAATCAAACTCAAATAGTGCCTATTCAGTACTCAGAGAGGCGCGCTCATCATTATCTGATAGCACGGAAATCGAAGAGATATCTTATCATTACTCTGACAACACAGCATTCGAGGAAGATATGACAGCTGTCTAAACAGACCGTGCCTACATCAAAGAACTAGGCGCTATCAACAGACTGCGCCTACTTTTGACTATATCAAGCACACTTCGCAGATTGCGCCTACTTCTATCCAAACTCAGCACACTTTGCAGATTGCGCCTACGAAGAAGGCGCAGTTCAAAACAACATCAATTCAGAGCTTACCACGTGTCTCTGAAACAGGCGCGCTTTGACTAAATCAACGCCTAACTACCACTCTACATGTCCAACACGTGTCCCACTAACTGTACACGACCAAGCGCATGTCAATCAAATAATGCCACGTGTCTAGAGCAGTTGGTGCACGTTCGTGATAATGGAGTGAAAACAGGCGCAGTTTGTCATACGTGCTCAAAACAGGCGCAGTTTGTCATACGTGCTCAAAACAGGCGCACTTCAACCAGGCACTCTCCAGAATAACTGCCCAAAACAGTTATTTCAGAACTCTATAAATAGAGTTTCGTTTCCATTCAACAGAGGAGGGATCAGAGAGATCAGATTACACACAGAGAGATTATTCTCTTCAGAGAATCCAGGAGTTCTTGCTAAAGTGCTGCTGCGTTCTTCAGAGGCTCTTCGCCTTCAGTTCATCAGAGGCTTCCTGCCTTCGTTCCATCAGAGGCTTCCTACCTTTAGTCATCTTCAAAAGCTTTCGTCTTCAAAAGTTTACATCGTCCAAGGGATAAAGCGATCGTCATTCAGATCGGATTCCTATAGTTGTACTTTCCCAGAATTCTTGTAATATTCTTTACAAAGTTTGTGAAATAAAGATTATACTTTTGTTTTTGCAAACAATGGTTTACGCCTGCGAGTCCACACTAGGGGGAGGGTGATGCTAGCCAGCGAGTCCACACTAGGGCCGAGGGATAGTAGTTCAAACCTGCGAGTCCACACTAGGGACGAGGGTTTGAGTATTCGATTTGGTCATCCGTTGACATCTTGACATGAGTTCTCTCGTCCTCGTTCAACAGTTCATCTATGTGTAGACAGTGTACAGATTCGTGTTTATTCATTACTCAGTTTTACTTGTTTAATTCTGTATTTTCTCCATGCATAATAAACTGTTAGAAAGGCTCGTTTTTATGTATCTTGCTAGTCCTCTGAGGACCTGATGATCTCTTCAGGTTAGCCGAGTTTGAGTCAGGTGCAGACGAGAGGGCTTGAGCCAGCATCAGATCGCAGTGATTGCAGTTGAGGTGGTCTAGATTAGCAGTTTTTATTCAGTTAGTTACTCCATGTATTTCCCTATTTTTCTGTCTATTGGTAGTGGATTTATGTCCACCGGACGTGACAGTGATTCTTGATATTCAGTTATATTCATTATTGTTCAGTTCATGTCTTTTTCATTGATCTTGATTATGACATGATTATTCTGTAGATGAGATATAGTTACCATGAGATTCTAGATTGCCGTGTCTTGTGTATATTAGACAGCGTACTACCGCCGACACTACGGCGTAGGCTGGGCTTGGACACGTTTCGTATCTGAAAAGCGGGTGCAGGTCGTGACAATATGTAAGACTTGAGAACTCTGTAATTACCTTTCTGTATATGCACTTGATTGAGAATGAGCTTAATTTCTTTTTTTTGTGGTATTTAGGCCGATCGTCTATATGCAAGACTTGAGAATGAGTCTATTAGAACGCTAGCCAAGGGACCAATTTATGCTACAAAAATATGGCCAAGCTACTGTGTTAATGGGTTTAGGTTCAAGTCAACAACTTGCCCGATCAGAGACAACTTTGTGGATCTCGACTCCACCAAAAATAGCTGTTTGTGTATCAGATCTTCGAACTACAAAGATGTTGATGCGGGCAACGATTTCTATGGCGTGCTACGGGAGATCGTGGAGCTGACATATAGTTATGGAATAGAGCCTGCTAAGATTGTGTTATTCAGGTGTGATTGGTTCGATCCGATTGAAGGTTAAGGTTGGAAAGTAGACAAGCACGGTCTTGTGGATATAAACTATCGGCGTCGATATCAAGCCTATGAACCATTTGTCCTATCAAGTTAGGCTCAGCTCGTGTACTTCACAAGTTATCCTAAACGGGGAACAACAAGATCGGACTGGTGGGCAGTATGCAAGACCAAAGCTAGAAATACCTTTGAGGTTGACGATATAGCTTATCAAGAGGATGAACTACCTCTTGTAACAAATATTATAGAAGTGGACACGACGGAAGTTCCTCATTACACATCTAATTATGTAGAAAAAGTAGAATTATCTGAAGAGGAAGATGTTTCACTTAACAAAATTGCCAAACAAAGGTTGGATTTTGAAAATAAAACGAGAAAAAGTACAAGAAGTACAAATTTGATTCTGGGAAAATATTGCTATGGAAGTCTGATCTGTAAATGATCACTTTGTTCCTTGGACCATATGATGATGATGAAGATCACTGCTTGAAGTAGAACAACTTGGAAGAACTAAGTCACCAGAAAGGTATCGACGCACTTGGGCACTGATGGCGAGGCCGAATGCTTTCCTGCTTTGCTTCACTCTGTTCTGAAAGAAAAGTTGAAGAAGAATGCTCCGGAGAATCACAATCTCGAAGTTCTGATCTCTGTATTCTCTCCTGTTCTCTCCCTGTGTTGTCTTTGAGAAAAATGAGTCTATTTATAGACTGGAGATTCTGTGCGTAAAAGAGCATCAAAATCTGTCTTTACGCTAACAACTGCCACCCATGATCAGAGTCATCCTTTGCATACGTTGACACGCGTCCCATCATTTCAGTAAGAATAGGATACATGTACACACATTCTTCGAAATATGTGGCATGAAGGCCATGTAGGCAAACCACGTTCCAAACTGGCCAGAAAGAATAGGGCATAAAAATAGCCCCAACATCCTCTGGGCGTAAAGCAGTAAGATGAGCGTAAAATAGCTCTGTCATAGGTTTCCCGCGTAAAGTGGTTATTGAATAACCTTGAGCGTAAAAATGGCTCAAATAGACTTTACGCACACATTGTTTTATGAGCGTAAGAACTCATGTAAAACTCCGTGCGTAAAAGAAACCATACAGTGAGCGTAAAGTAGCTCGATCTCCATAAACGACAACAATGGTCTTTGTATAAGACAAATTCTATTAAATTCTGTGGTAAATGCCTTCATTAATATCTTCATGTCAGAGTTTGCATTAAATGCGAGATTTGACAGCTTTGTCCAGCGTAAAAGAGGCTGCTCTGTCCTTGGCGTAAAATCATAGGTGTAGACCCAAGCGTAAAATGATCAGCCTGCTTAGGCATAAATTGATTAGCCTAGATTTGGGCGTAAAAGAGATTACCCGCTCTGCTTGGTGTAAAACTGATCACTTATGAATGGGATGACTCTTTCTTTGAAGCACTTTTTACGTTCCTACAAGACCCCCTTCAAAGTTTTCAAATATCTTCAACATTTGAAACACTTTGAACAGAAGCGTAAAAGTTGAGATTTGATCTGCCAACGTAAAATTTGGGATACGCAACAGCCATCCGCGTAAAAGCGGGGATGTCCAACAGTCGGCATAATATTCAACACTGTCAGTCAACACTTAATTGTCACAATGAATTTCTTTTTTCGAAACTTTCGAATACCTTTTCGCTTCCCCGAGTTTGCATTTATAATGAACAATTTCCAATGAGGAATATGGAGAGCTGATTTAACCGTATAAATGAAGAGAAATTCTTCACTCTTGTCATTCATCTCCATAGTGACATGACGCCCAAGAAGGAGATTAACAATGAAGAGGCTTCGGGCTCAAGGATTGACTTTGAGCGAGCACGCAACTTTGTAGCGTGCTTCGGATTAACTCCAGCAGTCTTCAACCGTATCGATGGTGGTCCCCCGACTGTATATGAGGGCTCAGGAGATGCAGAAGCGTCGCTCCGGGATTCACAACATGCGTGAGTTAGGTGTCTTCCTTCGTCAGTCCAACGAAGGAGAGGGAAAATGAAATTCCATGTATTGCGACTCTCTTATATGTAGGGGTCCACTCCCCCCTTTTTATAAATAAAGTCTGATGTTAATCTCAACTGTTCAACATTTATTTTGACTGCTTCTATGATTGTTCATTCCCAAGAAACAAACCTGACACATGGCGTCTGTCTTGTGGTTACGAGAGCCTTTAAATAGGATCTTCCCCCGAAATAGACTCATCCCAACAGTTCTTCAGCCTTTATAAATAGTCGAGAATGTTTTCATATATTCTCGTACTCATTCCACTGAAGATAACTTTCTGTGATGTTGTTCTCCAACAAATGAGGATGGCGAAGCTTTCCCACGGTGTTCTTTTGTATGCCCAGTCATTAGACGCAGATTCAACTACCATTAGAGCCAAACCATTCGGCTCAAATGGTAAGTCCGATTGTAAGCAAATATCTGACTTTCGAATGAGCGTAAATTCTTGACGAGCGTAAAAACTTGCTGAAGCACTGGCGTAAAAGCCTTGTTGAAGCACCGGCGTAAAAGCCTTGTTGAAGCACTGGCATAAAAAGCCTTGCTGATTGCTGGCATAAAAGCCTTGTTGAATCACTGGCGTAAAAGCCTTGCTGAAGCACTGGCATAAAAGCCTTGCTGAAGTACTGGCGTAAAAAAGCCTTGTGATCTGGTTTTTTATTAGCGTTTAATACGCATCTGATAATACTTCTGTTTTCAAAACACTTCTTCTTTGTTGTTTTCTGCAGAAGTTTGGCTGAGCAGCTTTTCCAGAACCGGCATTGGCGATTTTGACGTTGTGAGGAGCATTCTTCTGACATCAACATCAGGGAGCTCATGCGCTTTTGACGCGCAAATCAGACAACTCAGAACTCTTCGTGAGATAGAAGGGTCTTCCTCTGTTGGTAGGAAGAGCCTTTATACACGGAGAGTTGGATGGTGGAGTCAACTCTACCCCGAGAAATCGGGTAGTAGAGTTCCTTTCGCGGTAGAACTAGGAATCGTATCCCAATGCTAGATACATTCCTATGTCCTTTGAGGTGCCGCCACTAATCCACCAATTGTATTGGCAGCAACACGCCTTCGGGCTGCCATACTCTGGGGTTCTCCTCTCGTCTGAGAGAGAAGACCAGAGTTTGATTCCTGCTGTTCTGATTGCCACTGGAGCTCAGACAGTCAGGAACTGCCCCCAACAACGAACCCGTCAAAGAGGATCAAAGAAGAAATAGATCTCTATTAGGTTATCGTTGGTGTATAGAATGAAAATCCAAGAATGTAAGAGATTTCCATTATAACTTGTAAGAAAGTCTAAGAAATGTAATAGACTTTTTGATGATATGGAAATAAAAAAAATAATTCTTCTATGATCAATGATTTGTATCTATCTGGATGTAATATGGACATGATAGATAAATGAAATCTTATTTTCTGTTTTAGAGTATATGATACTATCAGAGGTAATATGGACATAATAGCATATATGAACTCAAAAAAAAATTAGATTAATATCTATGCAGAGGTCAAATAGAAGTGATAGATAGGAAAAGAAAGTAGATTTAATATTTATTCAGAGGTCATGAAAGCATGATAAATAGCGAATCCCACTTTCTAATCAACTGATAAAAATAGAAGATATAAAATCCCTTTCCCCAGAAACAAGAAGTCAGCTTAACCAAACCTTGGTTGCTGGGGATTAAGAAGACAAATATTGTGAGCGTAAATGTCAAAACGGTGGATGAATCAACGTATTTCTTAGGAACAGAAAGGACGATTCAATTCCATAATTAAATAGATGAACCTGATAACATGAATGGACGAGCCTTTTCGGAAATGAAAAGTCGTTTTCAATTTCAGAGAATAGTTCATTAGTAATTCTCTTCTATAAATAGGTGAGAATTCTCTGTAATCATTCCATTCTTATTTCTGCTCCTCTATTGAAAATGTCTTCCAAAGATGTACAACAAAAGAATGAAGTTCCTTGGAAAATCGAGGGCATCATTGATACGTTCTCCGTTGAACCCCCTGTATCAGGCTCATCAGGCTCAACCGAAATAGGTGGAAGCTCCTCTGCGCCCAAGCCACCCGAAGACATTCTTGCTTTTTTAGTAGAGTCAAGGAAAACTCCTGAAGAAGAAGCGTCGAGGATGGCTGTCTGCAAATTTTTCATGAGTTCAGGAAACGACGCCTTCTATGCATTGGCCGACTATGTATTCAATAACGAAAGGAGTGGCCCTCGTCCTTAGTCTTTTATTTTGAACAAAAATAATAATAAAAGAAGTTTTATTTTTGTTCTGTCTTCTCTTTTTATACATAGTATTTCTTAGGAAATTTGCCATTGATCGGCAGCATGAGTAGATCTCCATTGGGTTTTGACAATCGATAGGCGCCATTGGAAAACACGGACTCAATTACATAAGGGCCTTCCCATTTTGCTTGGAATTTCCCTTTACTTTTATGAGTCATTACCATCGGTCTCCGAACAGATAATACAAGCTCGCCAACTTTGAATACCCTCTCCTTAACTTTACGATTAAAAATTCGAGATATGCGGGCTTGATATAGTTCAATGTGTTGTTGTGCTTGAAGACGCTTCTCATCCAATCCTTCAAGTTCTTGGAGTCGTAAGCGATCATTATTCTCCGTAGTTAGCTCATTAGCAATGGCTATTCGTAGAGAAGGGATCTGGATTTCCAATGGGAGAACAGCTTCGCATCCGTAAACCAATGAGAATGGTGTAAAACCAGTAGGAGTCCGGACTGTTGTTCGATAAGCCCATAAACATTCTCCAAGTTTCTCATTCCAATCACGTTTATTAGAAGAGACAAACTTTTTGAGAAGTTTGATGATCGTCTTATTGAAAGCTTCAGCTAAACCATTAGCAGCTGGATTATAAGCCGTAGAAGCCAAATTCTGAATTCGATTCTTGTCACAGAATCGATAAAATGCTTGACTGGCAAATTGTGGACCATTGTCATGAATTATCCATCTAGGAATCCCGAAACGATAAATAACATGGTGCTTGATGAAACTGATCACATTAGACGTTTTTTACTTCCGCAAGGGGAACTGCTTCTGCCCACTTCGAAAAGTAATCGGTTATAGCTAGTATAAACCGATGTCCTTTGACAGAAGGAGGGTTAATAGGACCAATGACATCCATACCCCAAGCTTCGAAGGGCCAAGAGGCTGCTGTAGCTTGTAGAAATTCAGATGGTTGATGAATAAAATCAGCATGAATCTGACATGCTTTACGTCTTCTGGCATAGTCTACAGCATCTGCTGTCATAGAAGGCCAATAATACCCCATTCTCCGAATGCGATCTTACAACTTTGGACCCGGTTAATGAGCACCACAGACACCATCATGAGCCTCATGCAGTGTTTGTTTGGCTTCACTTTCTGAGAGACAGCACAGCAAGAGTCCGTCATATGAACGACGATATAGCATATGTAAAGACGAATCATAATAGAATCGAAATGATCGTCTCTTAATTGATGCAGCTTCTTTAGGATCTTCAAGCAAAATCCCATGAACTGCATAATCAATGAATGGAGTTCTCCAATCTTTCTGCTGGGAACTTGACTCTGTAGTATAACTTTGTTCAATATGCAGATTACTCTTCACACATAACAAGTCTCGGTCTAACAAAGTAATTGTATTTTTCCTTCGGATTGGGATAGCCAAGTCTGCAGCTAAGCTGGCAAGAGCATCAGCCTCCACATTCTGAGAACGTGGTACAAATTCAATGAAGAATCCTTTGAATGATAGGACCAACTCGACTACCACCTGATGATAGGGGATGAGATCAGGATTTCTGACTTCATAAGTCCCTCTAACTTGATTAACGATCAATTGAGAATCTCCATAAGCCTCTAAGAATTCAATATCCAATTGTTTTGCTACTTGGAGACCAATCAATAGAGTATTATATTCTGCTACATTGTTAGAGCATGGCTCATTAAAAGAATAGGCACGGTATATGACCATTTTGTCAGGAGAAACCAAGACAATTCCTACCCCAGAGACAATATTGCCTTTAGGTCCCAATCGTGATGCTCCATCAAAATATAATTGCCATATATCATTCTTCAAAGTCATGTTACAATCCACTACTTCGTCTGGAATGTCTTCATATAACCTCGAAGTTTCAGGTATAGGATGAGCAGCTAAGAAATCAGCTAACGCTTGGCCCTTCACTGATTTTTGAGGCACATAAATCATGTCATAAGGAGTGAGCAACATCGCCCAGGTAGCTAATCTGGAATTAAGAATGCTCGGTTTTCTCATCAATACCCGAATGAGATTTATTCTGGAGATGACATGAATAGTCTGTCCAGTGACATAATGCCTTGTCTTTTGGACGGCAAAAACCAAAGCTAGACATTCCTTTTCCACAGGAGTATATCTGTGTTCAGCTCCGACCATCATTCTGCTCAGATAATATATTGCTTGTTCATGACCTATATCACTTTTCTGTGCCAGAAGAGCGCCAAGTGAATGATCCAAGGCTCGAACATATAGCAAAAATGGTCTTCCTATCACCGGAGGTACCAGAACAGGTGGGTTTGTAAGATATTGCTTAATGTTATTGAAGGCTTTTTGACACGCTTCATCCCAGACGAAAGATACCCCTTTCTTTAATAGACGGGAGAAAGGTTGACATCTCCCAGAAAGATTAGATATAAATCTTCTGATATAAGCAATACGGCCCTGAAAGCCACGGAGTTCTTTCAGATTACGAGGAGGACGCATTTTAAGAATTGCTTTAACCTTATCAGGATCAATATGGATATCTTGAGAGGTAATGACAAATCCTAGAAACTTGCCACTGGAAACCCCTAAGAAAGACTTAGTAGGGTTCATTTTTAATTGATGCTGGCGCATCAATTCAAATACTGTTCTCAAGTCCTGAATGTGATCGTCCTTTGATCGACTTTTAACAGCGATGTCATCTACATAGCATTCAACTATCTTCCGTAGATGTTCTTGAAAGATATTGCTCATAGCCCGTTGATACGTGGCACCGGCATTTTTAAGACCAAACGGCATAACTGTATAGCAGTAGACCCCAAGAGGTATACGAAAAGCGGTGTGCTTCTCATCTTTTGGATGCATCTTGATCTGATTGTATCCTGAGAATCCGTCCATGAAAGACATGCGTTCAAAACCACATGTATTGTCTATCATGATATCAGTAATTGGAAGTAGAAATTCGTCCTTTAGACAAGCCGTATTAAGATCCCGGTAATCTATACAAACTCAGACTTTTCCGTTCTTCTTCATAACAGGAACAATATTGGCCACCCAATCTGGGTGTTGTTCTTCACGAACAAAGCCACATGTAATCAGCTTTTTGACTTCTACTTCAATTCATCCATCATATCTGGTCTAAAGCGTCGTTGCTGTTGTTTTACAGGCTTGACATTAGGCAAAATATTGAGTTTATGGGTAGCAACTTTAGGATCCAGCCCTGGCATATCCTCATAACTCCATGCAAAGATGTCAATGTAATCTTTTATAAGTTTTATCAGTTCTTTCTTTTCATCTTCAGAAAGATTCTTACTGATGAATATTGGTTTGGACGTAACTCCATCTCCAACATCAATCTGGATAACCTCATCTTCTGTAGGTGGCTGTCGTTGTTCAAAACGAAGTTCCCATTGAGTATCCATCTGTTGAGCCCAAGGATCATTCTCAAATGGCTCTGATTCATCATCGGCTTGAACCATATTAACTGAGAGTATTTGTCCAGATTCATCTTTAGATTAAAGTTCCTCTGAATCTAATGATTGTAAAGAGCTGGAAAAGAATTCTTCTTGTGTATCGTCATAAAACATGTGGGACGGGTCATATCCCAACCCATGACGAGTCTTTTGGTAAAACGGATCACCACATAATGGTAATTGTCTGCCCTTGCCTTAATTGAGACCTTGCATAGTCTTCAAATCATACCCCATGTTCTGGATGATCTTGAGAGATTGCTGACTGTATTTGTTAATTCGGATTCTTCCTTTGTTTTTATCCTTCAGCTCGTCTGTCTGAGCAACAGAGATATTTCTAGCCAGGCCAAACACAATTTGGCGCTTGTTTTTCTTATCAGACGGAACCAAAAATAAGATTCTTCATGACGTCTAAAAGTTACGCAAGCTCGTGATGAAGCGGCCACAGGTAGAAGATAAGGAAAAGATGTTAGGAACCTTTGAGCATATCGTCCAACATCTGTATAAGGAGGGAAAGAATTCTCCTTGTGATCAATGTATAAAGTTTCTTCTGGTTCTATGTTGTCTTTATATTGGTGACTTTGATTATCAGAAGATAACGTCATTCTCTCAATAAACTTGACAGCCATATACTCGAACAGGAAATCTTCATTGATATCAAAAAGTACAGAATGATCAATATTTACATCATTTACAGTCTGATTGCTACGCTTCGGATTAATCAACAGTGGACCATCATCCGTCTTCTGCGTAGATTTGCCAAGATTGACAACCAATGGTAGTTCTGGATCATTCGTACAAGAAGTACGTCCTTTGACCTTGATCATAAAAGGTTGAACTTGGCTCTTAGCAGGAATATTTATTGATTCCTCAGATGAAGTTTGAGTTCTTACTTTAACCTTGATCATCAAAGGTTGATCATTGACAGGTTGGGATTGGATTCGTCCCTTGACTATGATCTTCAAAGGTTGCTCCTCTGGTGGATCTTCATTAATAGACTGATCCTCAGATGATGATTGATCTTCAGCCATGTCTGATATATCTTTTACATGCTCTTGCTTATAAAGCCTTGAATCAGAGAAGTAGGCTTCGACACCCTTGAACGGATTAATATCAGCAAACTCAGTTTTCACAACTCCTTAGGAGTCCACATATTTGAAACATTGGTGAAGAGTTGAAGGCACAATATTGTGCTCATGAATCCACGGTCTTCTAAGAAGAATATTGTAGGATACGTCCGAGTTGATAACATAGAAAGTTACCATAGTTCGAAGATCACCAATCTGAATCTGCAGACGAATCTTCCCCAGTGGTTTGCTCTTGCCAGAGTTAAAACCGACTATCGTAGTACTAGTGAAAGTCAGCTCACTAGTAGGAATCCTCAAAGGTCTTAGCATACTCTGAAGAATTATACTGATTGAAGACCCAGGATCAATGTAAATCCTGTCAATTTCAGTGGATCCAATATATCCAGTGTAACACAGAGGCCTATCATGCTTGTTGTGTTTCAATAGCATATCCTCTTGTGTAAAGGTGATGTTGGGAATTGCTTCCATCACACTATGGCATTGTGGACATGACACTGGTATATTATCAGGAGTCTTGAGTTGTGTTAAGCATGAATCTGCTTGAAGTAAAGCTTCGCTTAAAGTCTCTCTACTTTCTCTGGAAAGGCGAAGCAGTTCAAATATAGAAAGTCTAGCCGGAGTATTGGCTAACTGAGCTAGAATGTCAAACTTGTAAGGCTTCATCACCACCCCCTGATTGGAAGCAGGCTTCAATGGGATATCAAAGCGTACTGCCTTCTGTTTTCCCTTTTCAACCACAAACGGTTTAACAGGAACAGGAGAAGGTTGAACTGGCAGAGTCTCCACTACATCTTCTGTTTCTTTGGAGGATTCTTCATAGTCTTTGTGGTACTCTTTCCCAGATCTTGTACCAGCAAAAGTTTCTTCTTCAGACTCAGGAGAAGGAAGTACCATATTACAGGATTTAGTCTTTCTTCCTTTAGCCTTCTTCTTGTGAGGGTTGTTAAGAGGCACTTCAGAACCCAATCCAGTAGTGGAATTCTGATTTTGAATTTGTAAAGGAAGACGTATTCCTTTATCATAATTCAAACCTTCTGCCTTTTGAAAGTCGTAACCCATCTTCCTCATGAGAAGGACAGATTGCTGACTATACAAGTGGATAGGCAGTGAGCTTTAGACAGGTGTTTCAGCACAGGAAGAGGAAGAAACCTCTGCAACTATAGGAGAATGAAGCATAGACGTCTCTGCAGTTAAGATAGGAGAAGGATTCAGGATACGAAAAGAAATCCCTGTTGGAGCTTTTTCATAAACAGCAAAGACTTGTTGTGCCCGGTATAAAGGAATACTATTCATGGCTAGCCACTGCTGATGAGTAAGCTTGAGCTTGGTAGGAGGAGCTAGACTTGGAGGATAGATGTTTAGTCCTTTCAGTCTACCTTCTAGAGGAAGGCCATCCCATAGATGATCCAAGTCATCAGGATTTATAATAACATGAGAAATCATGTTGCAGGTTTTGACTTTCTTACCTTTCTTGGATTTTAAAGTTTTACCTTTATTTTCCAACTCAGGTATTAAGTCAGGATGTACCCACATGATTTCACCATTCTTCAATATGAGCGGCAGTAATCCTGTATTTTCTTCCCTAGCGGGCGGAATATTCACGATCTTCATAGTCGCCTTCAGAATTGGGATAATTCAATCTGGGACTTGCTGTGGAGAAAAATCTCCAAACTGAAGAGAGACCATGTTGGTTGTAACCATATGGTCATCATGGGTTAAAGCGATAGCGCCACCATATATCAGGTCTTGGATCTTCTTTTTCAAAACATAGCAAGCATTGGTAGGATGATTAATGTATCTATGATAGATACAATATTTGGGATTGTCAGTCAGATTCACCTCATTAGGCCTTTTTGGCTATGGAATCTGAAGTTTGCCACTTTTCACCAGACACTGAAATATCCCGGGGATATCACTTTCGTCAAAAGAGTATTCTTCCTTTGGCCTGGAAGATTCCTGATTATTTGGCGTCGTTTTGTTCTTGGAGAGATTTACCATAAGAGTATCTTTTCCTTTCACATTATGATTGCCAGGATTATTACCAGGATTACTTTTCTTTCCTTTATCTTCTGAAGCGAAAATCATCCCGTATTTCCGAGCCAACCTACCATTGGTCTCGGCAGAAACTGCTGCTATGATAAACGAAGCCCAATCTGTGAATTGGGAACCTGTAAAGACAGCAATGGATGGTCGCAGATTCATCTTGCATGTATCAATCAACGCTGAATCTGGCATACCAGGAGGCATCTTCAGAGTAGCATGTCGGAAACGTTCAATGAACGTCCGAGTATCTTCTTTCTCTTTTTGTTTAATTTCTATCAAGGAGGACATGTTCATGTCCATACCTCCTTCATAGAAACGGGAGAGAAACATTGCCTTGAATTCGTCAAAAGACAAAATAGAGTTATCGGGTAAGCTACGATACCAATCGTAAGCTGAACCCGTCAGACACCCGATGAACACTCGAGTGAGAAGAGCATCATTTTTTTGCAAGTGTACAGTCATAATATCAAAGTAATTGATATATTAACTGGGAGATGCTTTTCCATCGAATAAAACCATGGATTGTGGCTTGAACTTCAGTGGAAAGGATACATCATTCCAATGAGGAGGATAAGGTTGCTTAATCCCAAACCTCTGGAGCTGATCTTTGTGCCTCAAAACTTCAAACTGTGCTTTGAGTTCACGCACTGCTTGAATGGCTTCACTAGTTTGAGGAAGCACATTTGATTGAATAGTCGTTGGATGTACCGTAACCCCCACTGGAGGTGGTACATCTTCTGGAATGATGGGATCTGGAGATGTAAAATTTTGATTAACAGCAGGCTCTTGAATATTCGAAGGTATATCAGTCCCTTAACTATCTTGAGTTTGTGCTGCTACTGGTACCGGAGTTATTACTGTAGGTTGAGCAGTTTGCTGATTCAAAATTATCTGATGCATGTTTTGCACCATGTTGAGCATATCTTTCAATGATTGCTCCACGGCAGTGAGACATTGTTCCGTATTAGCAGATGACGTCTCTGGTTCATCTCCAACAGCGTAGGATTTAACCTCTCTTGAAGATATAGAAGGATTAGTATAGAAGTATGAATCCACACTATCGGTATCAGACTCAAAAGATTGAGTACCCCCAGCTTCTGAATCAGAAGTCTGTAATTGCCTTTGTCTTCTTGATCGAGTATTCTGATATACTCCTTCAAAGGAATCAAGAAGCCTGTTGAACTGTTGTTGACCTGAGGTTTGGGACATATTCCGTCTTGGATGTCGTCCTCTGTTAGTATGAGATGCCATGTTGACTGACACATATGGCAGCTCATGTTCTTGATCTTCAGCTTGATGTTGAGGCGAGTTAAAACTTAAACGATCAAAAATTGACCGTTTTGAAGCCGAACAACAACAGTTGATCACAACCTGGTGATATTCACAATGATATTTTTCTTGGGGGAATATCACCGGAGATTGTCTGTTCTTACGTTTTTGCATTAACAAGTCACGTAAATCAGAAGGAACAGATGGAGTATTCTTCTTTATTACATTTGGGGTAGAAAAATGTTTAGTCCCTTGTGTATAAAGAAGATTACTGGCTTCATTCGCAGAACCAAACTGTACATTTTTACGCGCTTGGAGTTGTGTGCGTAAATCTTGAGATTTAGCACGAAGGACTCCATTTTTATGGCGTATAATTTGTAAGTTTGGTACTTTGCGTAAAGCAGTATAAGAAGGTTATTGGTGTAGGACAGAAGCTTTACCAACGACATTTTTATGCTGCACACGTTTAGGTGCATTCATATTAGATATGCAAACATCGTTATGATTTTTATCTACACTGTCAAAGATAGGAGACTTACCTTTACGCGTGGAGCGTGAAGATTGATTATCTACCACATCACAGACGGGAGATTTTGCTTTACGCGAGGAGCGTAATTTATTTGGGCCTACCACGTCATTGACGGAAGACTGATTCTTATACTCAGAAGCATGAACTTTAGAGTCTGTCCCATTACAAATAGGAGATTCATTCTTATGTGCTGAGCGTAAAATTTGGTTCTTATCTACTGAGCGTAAAACTTGATTCTTACGCAGTGGACGTGAAACCTGATTATCTTCACCATTACAAACGGGAGATAAATCATCACACTTTGAGTGCAACTCTGAAGTAAAGACCGCCTCGTTACGAACGGGAGCCCCTACGACAGGAGTGGAAAGAATTCCCTTGTGATCAGAAGCAACAGAGAGATCAGAAACCCCTTTGGATTTGGGAATCCAAACTTTTTGTGCTTTGCGAGACTTTTGAACATTGGAGTGGCGAGAACCACCCCCAGTTCGGAGCATTTCTTCATAGGCAGTCTGGTCGAAGTGCACAACCAGAGTTTTCTTGGTCGAACCGATCGAAACATCATCATATTGAGCAATCACCTCCTCGTCAGAGGAGAAGGTAGTCCCCAGCAGAGTCGCCATTTTGTTTCACTTAACAAAATTGCCAAACAAAGGTTAGATTTTGAAAATAAAACGAGAAAAAGTACAAGAAGTACAAATTTGATTCTGGGAAAATATTGCTATGGAAGTCTGATCTGTAAATGATCACTTTGTTCCTTGGACCATATGATGATGATGAAGATCACTGCTTAAAGTAGAACAACTTGGAAGAACTAAGTCACCAGAAAGGTATCGACGCACTTGGGCACTGATGGCGAGGCCGAATACTTTCCTGCTTTGCTTCACTCTGTTCTGAAAGAAAAGTTGAAGAAGAATGCTCCGGAGAATCACAATCTCGAAGTTCTGATCTCTGTATTCTCTCATGTTCTCTCCCTGTGTTGTCTTTGAGAAAAATAAATCTATTATAGACTGGAGCTTCTGTGCGTAAAAGAGCATCAAAATCTGTCTTTACGCTAACAACTGCCACCCATGATCAGAGTCATCCTTTGCATACGTTGACACGCGTCCCATCATTTCAGTAAGAATAGGATACATGTACACACGTTCTTCGAAATATGTGGCATGAAGCCCATGTAGGCAAACCACGTTCCAAACTGGCCAGAAAGAATAGGGCGTAAAAATAGCCCCAACATCCTCTGGACGTAAAGCAGTAAGATGAGCGTAAAATAGCTCTGTCATAGGTTTCTCGCGTAAAGTGGTTATTGAATAACCTTGAGCGTAAAAATGGCTCAAATAGACTTTACGCACACATTGTTTTATGAGCGTAAGAACTCATGTAAAACTCCGTGCGTAAAAGAAACCATACAGTGAGCGTAAAGTAGCTCGATCCCCATAAACGACAACAATGGTCTTTGTATAAGACAAATTCTGTTGAATTCTGTGGTAAATGCCATCATTAATATCTTCATGTCAGAGTTTGCATTAAATGCGAGATTTGACAGCTTTGTCCAGCGTAAAAGAGGCTGCTCTGTCCTTGGCGTAAATCATAGGTGTAGGCCCAAGCGTAAAATGATCAGCCTGCTTAGGCGTAAATTGATTAGCCTAGATTTGGGCGTAAAAGAGATTACCCGCTCTGCTTGGTGTAAAAACCGATCACTTATGAATGGGATAACTCTTTCTTTGAAGCACTTTTTACGCTCCTACAGAAGATGCAGATGAAAGTGAAGATGTAGAGGAGGAAGAAGAAGAAGAAGAAGATGAGCTAAACGAACTCGATAAATTTTAGAAG
>JANAVB010003400.1:30980436-31007936 GCA_029216955.1 Iris pallida | reverse complement strand
TTCACATTTTAGAGATCTTTCTTGCACCGTTCTTATCCTTCTCACATGTTATTTACTGTCATATTAGTAGGCATGTTTTATGTATCTTGCTAGTCCTCTGAGGACCTGATGATCTCTTCAGGTAGCTGATTGCACGGAGTTAGTTAGCTGAGCATGTGGCAGTTGACTTCATCTGCATGATTCATGTATTTGCTAGTGATATTGATTTACTATCTTTTTCGTGCTTTTATGATATATTCTGCTTATCAGCTTAGTTGTATAGACTCATATTATTCTTGGAGGCTAATCGAACAATATGCTAATAGGCTGCAGACCATGACCCATACTTGTTCATTCTTGCTTTATATGATTCTTGTGGATTGAGATATAGTTTAGATTAGACATGATACCATGACCTTGACAGCTTATACGTACTCGAGTCGGGCTGGAGTCCGCTCGATACGTAGCTGGCTTGCTCACAAGCTCGCGTCCGAAAACCGGGTGCGGGTCGTGATAAGTTTTTGTGGTGGCCCATGCAGGTCAGAGCATATTGTACCGGTTACGTAACTGTACTGGTACGAGCCTGCGCATCTGACTAAACCCTTAGGAATCTCAATCCACTCTGCTTTGAAAATTCTCCTAGAAATTCTCTACGTCCTTGAAAACCCCATAATTGCTCTCGATTATACTTCCTTGCTTTATGTATCCTTAACTCTCATCCCTTCCTATTTTGTAGTGACGAATGTTCGTGCTGTTTAGGATTTATCAAAAATTCTTAGGATATAGTATAATATGGCTTGATGATTTGATTTTGGTTGCTTGATAGATTTGAGGGTATTAGAGATACCATAGGCTATAAATATCTATGGATAGTGATTGTTTGCAAAAACAAAAGTTGATCTTTATTTCAACAAACTTTGTAAAAAAGATTACAAGAATTCTGGGAAAGTACAACTATAGGAATCCAATCTAGATAACAATTGCTTCATCCCTTGGACGATGTGAACTTTGAAGACGATAGCCTATGAAATTGAAGGCAAAAGCCTCGGAAGAATACAGCAGCACTTGGGCAAGAACTCCTGAACTCTCTGATATTTCTGAACTTTTTATGTCTGATCCCCTGGAATGAAGACTTGAAACTCTATTTATAGAGTTCTGGAAATAACTAACTTTTAGTTATTCTGACTGGCACATGTTGGATTACGCATGCACTGGATTGCGCAGCATTAGACTACGCAGGCAGTTGTCTGATCGTGGGCCAACTGACTTGGACAAATGGCATCATTTGATTGAAATGTGCATGATCGTGTACAGACGGTTGCCACGTAGTGAACAATTGATGGCATGAATGCCACGTGTACATTTATCAGTTGTCATGATGAAGTACGCCACATGAATTACGCTGACTTCAGATTGCGCTGGAATAGACTGCGCAGCAGAAAGCCTAGCAGATTGCGTTGCATGTACAGCTGTCCTTGAGCGCTGTGCGGCACAATAAACGAACAGTCTCCTCATTCTTTGTGCTGTCAGTTGTCAGAAGATTTGATTGTGTCAGGTAATGATGACATGGCCATGTCAGCTTGCGCACTTGAGAGTGTGCGCAGTCCAGTCTGCGCAATCTGGATGATGCGCAATCTGACTTCTGCGTAATTCATTTGAAAGATGTATTTCTTGATTTTCATGACTTTGTTGATGGGTGCAACTTGATTTTTTAGGACCTACAAGACCCCCTTCAAAGTTTTCGGAAGTTGAATTTATTCAAAATTTCGAAATACTTTGAATTTTGAATTTTCAATCAAGTTGCGCACGTGATGATGCTGTCTGCGCAATCGGAGGGATTACCCCTATTTATTCGGCACAATCTGAGGCGGCCGTTGCTCTTTGAAAAACTATAAATAGTTCCCTTCGTCCTTCATATTATTCTTTACTTGTTTGTGCTTGAGAGAGAGAAATCCTGAGCCTACTCCGACTTCACTCTTTCTTCCCCGTCGACTTCATGGCTCCCTAGCGCTCCTCCGCCGCCGACAAGGGCAAGGCCCCCGCCGAGTCTTCGGCTCGGGTTGTGCCGTGCCCTTCCCGACACGAAGCTGCGCACCTTGCTTTGCGAGGTAGACAACCCGATCGAAAACCCTTTTTAGGGTTTTTTCGACTTTACTGAATCTTAAAATCCATCTCTTTTTAGAGATGTGATCATATTGCGCCACCCTGTTCAGGGTTTTGGTTGCAAGAACTCATTATTCTTCATTTTTATGAAAAATATCTTCTCGCACAATCGGTTGAATTACGCTGGCAAAAGTCAGCGCAATCGGCTGATTTGTGCAAGATTGTCAGTGCAATCTGATGCTTGCGCAAGCTTTATCAGCGCAATCTGATGCTGGCGTAATCTGATGTTTACGCAATCTGATGACAGAATTTCTGACTTGACTTGTACTAAATTTTGTTTTTTCTGTTTGATGCAGTTGATACCAGAGAGGACCCGAATTATGAAATCTTCACAGAAACTTTAGCTGAGCCAGAATTCAAAGAAGGCTTATCCCATGTGCTCTTCCTAAAATATGCCCTTCCATCCTCTCGCCAAGCTATCTTGATAGCACAGGACAATGAGACCTTGTTAAGTCTGATAAATGGGCAGCCGCTGCAGTCTGTTGACGTTGTCACCCACAAGAAGCCTATGTTCCTCTTCGGTGAAGCCATTGACAAAAGTTCTCAACCTAGACCCCGAGTTGAGTCGAGAACTTTCCAAAGGAAGGAGAAACTGATCCAGTTACCAGACATAGCTAGATGCCTCCCTCTAGTACGATATGCTCATGCAAGCCATCCTAGGAGGATGGATTGGGACATTACTCCCCTTCAACATGTACGGACAGGTAAAATCTGTGTCAAGAAAGGCCCGAACAATAGGAAAATGTTCTATAGCTCTTCTGAGCGACACATCACTCTACTAAGAGGGTTGAAGCCAGGTTGTATCCCTCCTGAGAACTCGTCTTTGTTGCTGTCGGTAAGGACACCGATTTTTGCTAACGAGTATGCAAAGGCGGAGGGAAGATATCCTGATCAAGACATCCGGCTGACCGATTTGGTAAACCCGGAAAACAGGAGGTGGAATTGTATAGCCAACTGGGTATTGGCTCAGTTTGAAGATAAACTTAGAGAGATCGAGCTTTATGACGCAGTATATGCTACCGTGTATGGCTTCCATCTAAACCCTCATCTGTTTCTAGCCCTGGCAGAGAGGTATAACTATAGGACAGGGACGTTCATGACGCCCTGCAGGGAAATGGGATTGGTTCTCCATGAGATGAAGTATATCTCATGCCTACCAACTGGAGACTCTCCTTATGAGGATTATGTTCCCACAAATGACGAGTTAGAGAGACTACGTCGGGAAAATCCAGAAATGGTAGCAGTTTTAGACGAACTACTGTGCCATTATAATATATGCTCCCTGTATTACCAGAGAGGATCTTCCAGCACATGTTATTCCTCCAAATGGTTACCTTATCTTTTTCTTAACCATATCGTTGAGAAGAAGACCAAAGATCATGACTCCTGCAACCCAAACTTTCTTTCAACCTCTCAGCAACAGTGAAGTGATAAAGCTGATGGAAGAGAATAAGTGAATAGATATCAGAGTTACTGATAAACACCAATATCCTTCGCTCAAGCCCGGAGATTTTGTTGAAAGCTTTATAAGAATGGGCTACAGGTCCATGTCTAAAGAAGCTTAGCTAGCAGGATTTTTGACATACTGGCTCCGCTGATTTGTTGTACCTGGGGCAAGCGCCGTGGACCGCTTCCACCGCGGCGTACTCTTTGCTGCCGTCCGGTTAGTTTTCGGCTACCGGATGGATTTGTTATCAGCGATGACCTGTAGAATAAATGCAGGTCTTCGTCTGTATGTCGACTCAATGATCAAGTGGAAGGGTGAGAAAGGGAACTTTCCAAGACTGGAGTTGCCCTACACCTATCTATTCGGGTGGTTGCTTCTGCATCATCCATCTCTAATGAACCCCGACATGGGGGCAGTTAGCGGCAGCTTTCTGCGTAGATTCTCCCGAAGCGAGTGGGTGTACGTTAGTCTGAAGGACTGCAGACATGCCCTCAACCTTGCCAAGGGATGGAACTTTTATAGCTTCGCTCCTCCAGCTGGTTACGAGTTCATGGCGACAAATATGGTTGATCTGGGGAGGCAGGCACTGGGCCGAGCAGCTTTTGACTGGCTGAAGGCGATTAGACCATCACATTTGGTATACAGATTTGAGGAGGAGTGCTACCTTGAACCATATATGCCGAGTCGCTTTGCTCGTCAATTTGGTTATGACCAATTCCATATGGGCAACGCAATAACTTGCCTACAAGAAAAGGGGTACCTAATTGATGGTGCGAGAGCATGGGCCTACTACATTGCTCGAGACACTATGACAGTGTTTTCGATGCCCAACAAGAATGATAATGGCCCAAGAATGCTATACACATATTCATTGTTCTACACAGCTGCCAATACATTTGCTGAGAACTTTAGTCTTGTTGATAGCTTCGCAACAGCGACACGTCTGAAGAAAGGGGCCACTGCTACATTAGCTCCAGCAAATGACGAACAACATGAACCGGTAGATGATCCATTAGAAGCTTCCAGAGAAGTAAACTTCCCTGAAGAAGTAAATCAACCACTGAGAATTTCTCTAAAAGTGGTTAAGTTTTCGGCCAAGGAAAAGAAGAGAAGGAGAGAAGAACCTTCTTCTCCAGTCGCGAAGAAGAAGTTGATCTTGGAACCATCATCAGAGAAGGTCACTACTAGATCACAATCCCGACAATTGGCTGAATCAACCCGAGAAGAAGCAGCTACGCCGACCTCTATTCAGAAACAGGTCGAGGTAGTAAATGTAGAGAGTCCTGAGAGGCCTCTGCATAGAAAGAAACTAGCCCACAGAAGAAGAAAAATAATGGTCTCTCCTCCAAGGTAAATATTGTCTTCGGTGGTAGTAAATGCTGCAGCGGGAATTACTATGTCATCTCCTACTCCCGCCTCTGAGCTTAGTCCAGAGTAGAGAGAGGCAACTGAACAGAGAGAGGAGACGGCAGAGCCCAGAGAAGAAATTGAGCAGAGAGAAGAGGCTGCAGAGCCCAGAGAAGAGGAAGCTTCACGATCTCCTCCGCCAGCGATAGAAATGACTCAGCTTCCTGTCACACCGGGAGTAGTCCGCGAAGAGGAGGATCGTCTAATGATCGAGGCATTGAATGATTGTGACTTCGGTTATCAAGAAGATATTGATCATGCCGCTGCTACTGCCAGCGAAGAAGCTCCTGAGGACAGTGAGGAGAGTACATCATCAGAAGATATTGATGATACACAGAATCCTGAAGGGGACGATGAAGTGCATGTATCTTCAAAAGCTGCTGATGACACCTTGGATCCTGAAAAGGATATTGAGGTACAGGTATCTCCGAAAAAGATAGCAGACAAAGAAGTGGACCTGGAGGAAACTTTTGCTGTTGATCCCCAAGGTATAGAATGAAATTAGCAATCTTCTTTTAATAAATTGATAGCTGACATCTTTATTTTTATCCATACAGAACTCGAATCTTCTCCAGCTCCTCCAGCGTGCACAGATATAGTGCTTGCAACGACGATAGCTAGTAGTAGCCGTCATTTATCATGTGGCTCTGAGGCAGGCAGTAGCCAGGCAGTAATGTCTGAGGCTACATCTGCTAGACTGGAATATGTTCCAACAGATGACAGGCCTGATATTGGACCAAGCCACGGTAAGATTACTTTCATCTTTAATCTTCTTTGATAGTAGCAAATGACAGACAAAATGACAAAATTTTAATTTTTCAGAGGAACAACCGGGAGGAGCAACCAGCTCTACTCTAGCTCCTTTATTTAAAGAACCCTCCGTCCAAGTGCAAGAGACTGAACATCCCGCCGCTTTATCGTCAACAGGAGTAGCTGCTACTCCTGGTGCTTTGGCTACCAATCAGTTTGTCATTAAATTATTTACCAAATTCTTCTTTGATTCATTGGGGCCTTTAATAAATAGAGTGATGGAGGAGGAAGAGGCCGATTTCTCTACGGTTAGAGGTCCAACCTCTTATTTGGTAAATGCCATCCGCGATCAAGGTGATGAGACTCAAGCCACTTTTCTTGATCACATATTAAATGAGCTGGAGACCTCAATAAATAGCTACAAAGAGCTAAACAAAGGAGAGGTAGAACTTTTAGTGCAAGCCGAGTTTGAACGAATGTCTCAAGAGGCTGCGGTTGAGAAAGTTAACTTCCAAATTCTCTTGGATACTTTCACCACCAAATCCGCTGAATACAACTCCAAGGTAGAAACAATGACCTCTGTTGCTGAAAGAAAAGAAAAGAAAATTGCTGAATTGAAAGCAGAGATTGCCCGTCTTCAGGAAGAACGGGAAGATGAGGTCATCCAACATCAAACTGCAATTCAACAGCTTAATGTTCTAACTCAAGAAAGGGATGAATACGCTACGGCTCATAATGCTGAAATCACTCGCCGAATGGTAACTCTGCCAACCTTCAATAAAAAATCTGGGATGGAAGAAGCCAGGAAGAGAGTGATAGAATCTCGTGAAGAGCGTCTGCAAATTCTGAAGCAACAGATTGCCAATCTGATGACACCTCCGGCTTAGTATAAAAATATTTTGTATCTTTTTGTTTTGCAGTATGAATCTTTGTAATGTCTTGAATTTTGATCAATAAAAAGACATTTTTGTGGCTCTATTATTTGTTGCTTATCTTGTTCAGATATAAATAATAGCAATAGAAAATATATTCAGAGGTACAGGACATGATATATTTCTTAATCTTGGAAAATAATCATATTCAATTATATCTGCTCAGAGGTAATATGGACGTGGCAAATATAATTTATTGAATATCATTATTTCAATAGACAACTTAATCAAAGATGACAAGTTGCTGATAAGAACGAACTGGATGATTCATCAAAATGTGAGAACGAAATGAATCGTCGGGATGAATGTAATGAACGGATAGGCCGTCCAATGATGAATGGGTGAACCGTCAAGTGGATGTGTGAACGAACGAACCGTCGAATAATGAACGGGCGAACCGTCAAGTGGATGTGTGAACGAACGAACCGTCAAATGATGAACGGGCGAACCGTCGGATGAATATAATGAATGAACGGGTAAACCGTCGGATAATTGTGGATGGAATGAACGGGTAAACCGTCGGATAGATGTGTGAACGGATGAACCGTCAAATGGAATGAATGTAATGAACGGACGAACCGTCAGATGATGGACGGGTGAACCGTTAGATGAATGTGTCGCTTCATAGTCTTACGACGCTCTGTCTATAAATAGAACAAAAAATCAGATGAGATGGTCATTTTCACTTTTCAGCATAAAGATGTCGTCTGGAGATGCATCCAAGAAGGTTGATATCGTCCCGAAGGTGGAAGCGGAGACTGAAGAACATCCAGTCGAGACGGTTCAACAAAAGCATATGGCAGTGGGCGAAGGTTCATCTGATCCCAAACTGCCAAAGGACATCTTGGACTTCCTTCTCGAACCAGGGAAGACTGAAGAAGAAGAAGCTATGAGAATGGCTGCTTGTAAGTTCCTGGTGGGTTCCAGCAAGAATGTTCTCGACTCTTTCACTGATCATGTCTTTGACAAGGACTACAGTGGTCCGCGTCCCAATTTTGAGAAGGATGATAGTGACCTTCCTTGATATTATGTACTATCATTCAAGATGAAATAAAACTGAATTTTATTTATGAACTTGTCTGATAATTACAATCACTGTCTGTTACATTTACACATAATATTTCTTGAGGAATTTGCCATTGATGGGCATCATTGCAACTCGACCGTCTAGCTCTGTGAGTTGATAGGCTTCATTTGAGAAGACTTTCCTCATAATATATGGACCTTCCCACTTCGTATCAAATTTGCCTTTACTCGAATGAGTCATAGTCATAGGACACTTTACAGTTAGAACAAGCTCTCCCTTCTGAAAGGCTCTGACTTTAACTTTGCGATTGAAAGTTTTTGAGATACGGGCTTGGTATAACTCAATATGCTGTTGAGCCAATAGCCGCTTCTCATCAAGCGCTTCTAACTCTTGAAGACGAAGAAGATCGTTGTTCTCTGTCGTGAGTTCATTGGCGATAGCAATCCTCAAAGACAGAATTTGGAGTTCCAGAGGTAGAACTGCTTCACAGCCGTACACCAAAGAGAAGGGTGTACAACCTGTAGGGTTGCAGACCGTAGTACGGTAGGCCCAAAGACATTCTCCAAGCTTTTCACTCCAGTTTCATTTGTTAGTAGACATAAACTTCTTGAGGAGCTTGATGATAGTCTTGTTGAAAGCTTCAGCTAATCCATTAGCGGCAGGATTATAGGCTGTCGAAGCAACATTATCAATCCGGTGATCATCACAGAACCTTGTGAACTTTTGACTGATGAATTGAGGTCCATTGTCGTGGATGATTCTTTGAGGTACACCAAATCGATAGATGATATGGTGTTTGACGAAGTTGATGACGCTGCTGGTCTTAACTTTAGCCAATGGTATAGCTTCAGTCCATTTGGAGAAGTAGTCGGTTATTGCCAGAATGAACCGATGTCCTCTAGAAGAAGGAGTATTGATGGAACCGATGATATCCATGCCCCAAACTTCGAAAGGCCAGGAGGCGGCCGTCGGATGTAGGAACTCCGATGGTTGATGAATGAAGTCTGCGTGGATTTGACAAGCTCGATACTTCCTTGCATATTCGATGGCATCAGATATCATAGAGGGCCAGTAGTAACCCATACGTCGGATACGATCTTGTAGATTAGGACCGGGTTAATGTGCTCCGCAAACACCGTCGTGAGCCTCACGTAATACTTGCTTCGCCTCATCTCCAGCAAGACAGCGTAAGAGTAGGCCGTCATAAGTCTGCCGGTAGAGAGTTTTGGTGGTCTGATTGTAGTAGAATCGCAGAGACCGTCGACGAATACTCGTAGCCTCCTTGGGATCTGCAGGAAGTATGTCATGGACCACAAAGTTGATGAAAGGATTTCTCCAATCTTTACCGATAACATTGACCTCAGTAAGATTACTGAACTCAATATTACGATTGTTTTTGACACATAACAATTCCCGATTAGAGATGACCACCACATGTTGTCTTTTGATAGGGATAGCTATGACTGCTGCAAGATTGGCCAAAGCATCTGCCTCAGTATTGCAAGCTCGGCGTACATATTCGATGAAGAAGGCTTTGAATGATGTAGCCATGTTGATTGCCGCTTCAAAGTAAGGCACTAGGTCTTGATGGCGAACTTCATAAGTCCCTCTAACCTGGTTAACAACCAACTTAGAGTCGCCATAGACTTCAAGATATTCAACATCTAGTTGTTTGGCTAACTGAAGGCCAATGAGTAGAGCATTGTACTCTGTCACGTTGTTGGAGCAAGGCTCATCTAGGGAGTATGCTCTTTGAATAGCTGACCCGTCTGAAGAAACAAGGACAACTCCAACTCCTGCAACAATGGCACCATTAGGTCCAATCCTGGATATACCGTCAAAGAATAGACGCCAAGTAGAAAATTCTTCGGAGATTATATTAGATTCCAAAGTCTCGTCTGGAATTTCATCGTAGAGTTTGGACGTCTCTGGAACATGATGAGCTGCTAAGAAATCCGCCAATGCTTGACCTTTGACAGATTTTTGAGGAACATATACCATGTCATATTGGGCTAGCAGAATGGCCCACGTAGCCAGTCGAGAATTGAGGGTGCTAGGCTTCTTCATCAATACCCGAAGAGGATTAACTTGGGATATGACATGAATAGTTTGGCCAACGATGTAATGCCGAGTCTTTTGAATAGAAAACATAAGAGCTAGGCATTCTTTTTCGACCGGACTATAACGGTGTTCAGCACCAATCATAGTACGATTAAGATAGTATATGGCTTGTTCGTGGCCTTCTTTGTTCTTTTGGGCAAGTAAGGCACCCAATGAATGGTCTATAGCACGGACATACATTATGAATGGTATGCCAGAGATTGGTGGTACCAAGACTGGTGGATTCATGAGATACCGCTTGATGTCGTCAAATGCTCGTTGACATTCTTCGGTCCAAACTAAAGATACACCCTTCTTCATGAGTTGAGTGAATGGTCTGTAGCGTCCAGACAGATTCGAAATGAATCTCCTGATGTACGCAAGTCGACATTGGAATCCTCGTAACTCTTTTAGGTTGCATGGAGGACGCATCTCTTGAATGGCTTTGATCTTCTCGGGATCTACGTGTATACCCTTAGAGGTAATGACGAAGCCGAGAAATTTGCCACTAGAGATACCCAAGAATGACTTGGTTGGATTCATTTTGAGTTGATGTTGGCGCATGAGGTTAAAGATAGTTCTCAAGTCTTGGATGTGATCTTCCTTCAGACGACTTTTGACAGCAATATCGTCAACGTAGCATTCGACAGTCTTGCGCAGATGATCTCGAAAGATGGTACTCATGGCTCGTTGGTACATTGCACTAGCGTTTTTGAGACCAAATGGCATCACAGTATAGCAGTAGACTCCACGAGGAGTACGAAAAGAAGTATGTTTTTCATCTTCAGGATTCATCCGAATCTGGTTGTATCCGAAGAATCCGTCCATGAAAGATATTCTTTTGAACCCACAGGTGTTGTCAATCATGACGTCCGTGATAGGAAGAGGAAATTCATCTTTTGGACATGCTTCATTAAGATCCCGAAAGTCGATGCAGACTCGAACTTTTCCGATTTTCTTTAGAACTGGGACAACATTAGCTACCCAATCAGGATGCTGTTCTTCTCGAATAAAGCCACAAGCGATGAGCTTCTTGACTTCATCATCAATCGCATCCATCATTTCTGGCTTGAAATGCCGTTGTTGCTGTTTGACCGGTTTTGCATTTGGCAAGATGTTCAGTTTGTGAGTAGCAACTTTGTGATCTAATCCTGGCATGTCTTCATAGCTCCAGGCAAAGACATTAATGTATTCTTTAATAAGAAAAATTAATTCTTGTTTATCTGCCTCTGGAAGGTTCTTGCTGATAAATATTGTACGAGGTGACCCGCTCTCTCCTACATCAATTTGAACTAATTGATCTTCGGTAGGAGGTTCCCTTTGTTCGAATCGGAGTTTCCATTGGGTATCCATTCGTTGAGCCCAAGGATTTGTTTCAAAACTTTCTTCAATATCCTCATCATAGCCTTCTGAAAGTTCGACGGAGACCATGTTAGAAGATACAGTCAGCCGATGGACTTGACCGATGCTGGTGTCAGAATCCCATGATCTGGAATCAGAAGAGTTAGAACGCTCCTCACTATCGGATTCAGAGCCTGCTGGGGATAATACTGGGGTTGAAGCATATCCTAAATTTCTTTTGGTCCTGCTGTAGTACATCTCTGATTTTTTTTTCGACACAGCCGTACGGATAGGAGTTCGTCTACCCTTACCGTAGTTGAGGCCACTTTTGAAGTCGTAACCCATCTTTCGGATGATGTCTTTTGATTGTTAACTGTAACGACGGAGTTGAAGATGCCCCGTGTCGTTGCTTTTGCTATCATCCGTATAGCTGAATTGTTGTTCTGGTCCTTTACTAAAAAGTATTGGACTTTCGCCTTTCTTACGAGCGGGAATAATACGATACGAATCCTTTGGGTGTTCAAATGAAACTTCTGTTTGAAGAGATTGTACAACTCCCATTGTAAATGATTGAAAGCTATCTAACATATCCAAATAGCACTTAGCATGATAAATGACATCAGTATACTGGAAAGTAGATGCTTTTTCATTGATTTGTACATTTGTATTTACAGAAGGACCTTTAGCCTTGGCAGGCTTGGTCAGATTGATTACAAGAGGAGGAGAAGAAGAACGTGGAGGAGGATTGGCTTTGTTACAACGGAGGTCGATAACAAGCGGCACAGAGGAGGTGAGCTCCCTTTTGTCCTTGTTATGAGATAAATCAATAACAAGTGGCTCAGAAGAGGTGAGCTGTATTTTTTCCTTGTTACGACGGAGGTCAATGACAAGCGGCTCAGAAGAGGTGAGCTTCCTTTGATCATGATCATCATTTGATTGCTTCTGGACTGGCAAGTGAATAGCCAGTGGCTTGGAAGATTGAGGACGAGAAACACGCCCTTTGACAGGAATGATGAGGGTGTCATTGGGCACTGTTTCTTGCTCTTCTTTAGTATCCAGAGACAGGACAACCTTCATGAATTCGTCCTTGTACATACGAGCATCGTTGCAGTATGCTTCGATGCCTTTGAAAGGATAGAGATCAGCAACCTCCTTTTGTACCTCTCCATTGTCATCGACATATTTGAAACATTGATGGAGAGTCAAAGGGACAATGTTATGCTCGTGCAAAAATGGTCTTCCCAGCAAAGCATTGTAGGAACAACCATGGTTGTCGATGATGTAGAAGGTCACCTTTGTGCGAAGATTGTCTATTTGGAGTTTTAAGCGAATCTTGTCCAGAGGTTCACTCCTTTCCTGGTTAAACCCGAGAATGGTGGTGATTGTACAGGAAAGACTATGCACTGGGATCTTCAGCGCATCCAACATTGTCTTCGGCATGATACTGAGAGCAGACCCTGGATCTATCAGAATGCGATCGACTTTCATCGAGTCGACGTATCCTGTATAGTAGAGAGGACGGTCGTGCCTATTGTCTTCCATCAACATGTCATCCTGTGTGAAAGTTATGTTTGGAATTAACTCCAACATGCTATGACAATGGAGGCAAGAGACTGGCTCTGCTTTTTGCTTCTTCAGAAGGGCTAAACAGGTTTCAGCCTGCATGAGAGCCTCACTCAGAGTTTCCCGAGTCTCTTTAGAGAGGCGTAAGAGCTCGAAGATGGACAGCCAGGCCAGTGTATTGGCTAGTTGAGCCAGGATGTCAAAATTATAAGGCTTTTCAAGTCCAGAAGGAGACGACTTCTTTAAAGGTTTGTCGAAGCGGACTTGTTGTTTGTCTTTGTCATCTACCGTCGGCTTGGGAGGAGTAGACTCTATAACTGGTGAAGATGCAGTAGGAATATCCTCAGTAGAAGCAGGCTGCACTAGAGCAGGCTCAGAGGAAGAAGCAGGATTCTCTTGGGCTTCAGGGTAATTCTTTAGATAGGCTTTTCCTGATCTGGTGTCCAGCAGAATTTCTTCATCAACTATAGGGTCAAAAGACACCATATTGCAAGTCTTTGTCTTGTCCTTAGAGCGGTCTTTCTTCTTGGAAGAAGAGGGAAGTTCGATCTCCGAAGCAAGATCAGGATGGATCCACATAATCTCGCAATTGTCAAGAGACAAGGGGACGAGACCTTCACTTCGTGGAGGAGGGAGATTCTCGATCTCGAGAGTAGCTTTGGGGATGGGAATGACACCATGCTGCACCATCTGGGGCGGAAAGTCACCAAATTGAACTGAGACCATGTTTGCGGTAACAGTCTTCTCGTCTTGCTGCAGAGTGACAACACCAGCGTTGACCAGTTCTTGGTTTTTGCCTTTGAGCACATAACATGCTCGAGTGGGATGTCCAATGAACCTGTGATAGACACAGTACTTGGGATGATCAGTCTTACCGACTTCATCGGGCTTCTTCGGGTTTGGAAGTTGGATTTTGTTGCTTTTGATCAAGCAATCAAAGATGCTTACTGTGTCATTCTCGTCAAAAGAGTACTCCACTTTCGGACGAGGTTCTCTTTGTGGAGGTGCTGAAGGGGTAGAAGTAGATGTAGGTGGAGCTACGTTAACAGCCAGGGATTCTTTGTTCTTGTTCAAATTGATGTTCAAAGTTTTTTTTTTTTTACGGTTGTTCTGGCGATTGCCACCACCCGATATTTGATGTTCATCCCGGTCGGGGTTAGACATTTGTACCCCTAACTGCTTGAATTTGTCAGCGCTAACTTTAGCTGCTTTAGCGTTGACAATAAAGGATGGCCAGTCTTGGAATTGAGTAGACCCTGTCCACATGCTGATGATAGGCAACAGATTTTCCTTGCAGGTGTCTATGGTAACAGCAGCCGAAGTTCCAGAAGGCATTTTCAAAGCTTCCCGACGGAATCTTTCAATGAAACTCTCAGTAGTTTCATTATGTCTTTGTTTAATTTTATTGAGGGCTGATATAGTCATGTCGTTGATTTCCTCGTAAAATTGTTCCAAGAAGATTTGTTTTAAGCCAGAGAAGGAGGTGATACAACCATCAGGCAAGCTTCTGTACCAATCGTATGCTATGCCGGCTAAACAGCCAACGAATACTCTGGTAAGAAGAGCGTTATTTGGTTGAAGTTGGACAGTCATAACCTCAAAGTAGTTAATGAACTGACTGGGAGAAGTTCTGCCATCAAACAGCGAGATTGTTGGGATCTTATACTTTGGAGGAAATGGGACTTCCTTCCATTCAACTGGATAGGGTTGCTTGATCCCCAACCTCTGCAAGTTGTCCTTCTCCTTGAAAGCTTCGAACTGAGTGCGCAGGAGCTTGACAGCTTCATTGGCATCTTCTACTGATGTAGAAGGAGCAGGCTGAACCACGATGTTAGGGGGAGGAACAACATGATAAGTACTACCCCCAGCGCCTGACTGACTGGGTGTAGGTTGGATTTGTACAGGAGGTACTGGAAGAGATGTTATCCCCAGTCCTGCATTGACAGGCACCGACGATGCTATAATTTCAAGATTTGTAGGAGGTACGGTCGGTGGCACTGTATGCTGGGCCACAATGATGGAATACATACTTACGACCATCTCGACCATGGTCTTCAGCTTATCTTCTAGCGCAGCTATTCTCTGTTCTTGACTAGCTGAACTGGAAGCATCTGGGTCTTCATTGACAACATAAGCTGTCACTTCCCTGGGTACAGTGGAGGACACTGTTTGTTCTGAGCTTTCACTGTATGCATCATAGTCGGGGAAAGAATCATCTCCTGAGTGAGAAGGAAGGAGACGTTCGGAAGGATCTTGAAGATTCCTTTGACCGATTGTGTCTCGGCTTCGGGATCTGGTATGTTGGAATACTCCTTCAGAAGATTCCTGGAGTAGATCCAAATAGCGCTGACTTGGCTTGCGAGGTTTCCCGTGCTTGGAGCACTTTCTACCCCCAGTGTCTCTGGAAGTCATGTTGACGGAGGCGTACAAAACCTCGTCTTCATCTTCTGACATAGTTTCAGAGTTAGAAAAGTTCAGACGATCGAAGGCAAATCATCTTGTTGTCTGACAACAACACTTGATGACCACTTTGTGATTGCAATGGTGTCCAAGTGGTTGCACTGGGGATGTTGAGATATTATCCCCTTTTTGCTTGAGGTGTTCTCGGAGATCAGAAACAGCAACGGGACGAGCAAAAGTTCGAGGGACATGTTCTTTGACAATGTTCGGAACATGGTTCCGATTTTTTAAATGTTTTGTCCCTTGAGTGTACAGGGAAGTACTCATTTCATTGGCATAGTTGTCCGAATTCTTGATCCTGGAGGTTTGCCTCTGATGCTGGTTGGTCTTCGGCATTGGCTGTTTACGTTTCACCAAAGTTGGCCTGTTGAGATAAATTCTTAAATCAACAAACTCACCCCCAGGGGTTTCTGTCTGAGACACCAACAATTTTCCCTATCGTGAACGGGAGATCTGAAGAGTTGGGAGATCTTGAAACTCTGCTACCGGAGTAGGCAGAATACCTCTCTGATCAGTACACTTTCCTTTGGCAAGGAGAGAAGAAGAATCCTTATGAGAAAGTGTTCTTGTACTGACTGGTGCCAGAGCACATTCAGATTGATCTTCAACGGTAAAAACCGAGGAAGATTGAGAAAAGACCAAAGGGCCTTTTTCTTTGTTTTGGAAAGACGGGTTAGCTAAAGTGCGTTTCCCTCTGTTATCTTCCAAGTCATGGGACGAGGAAGTTTGAGAAAAGGCCAAAGGGCCTTTTCCTTTGTTCTGGAGATGAGGAGGAATAGCCAAAAGACTACCCGCAGTGGATTGCAGGAGCAACAAAGTGTTGGAGAGGAGTAGAGCTTTTCCCCTTGTTGTGAGAAGAGGAGAGATTAGCCAAAGTGATGTCTCTCTTGGATTGCGCAGACACAGTTTGCGCATGAGTTGATGGCACACTGACAGATTGCGCAAGAGGAGTTCTGGCAGAATGTCTTCTGGCCTTAGTCACAGTGGTTTGCGCAGTAGGAGCCTTGTTGCCAGAGTTCTTGAGTTGCACTCTAGTTGCTGGAGTAGTGGACTGCGTAGGCAGAGTGGCAGCCAACTGTGCCAGAGGAACATGAGTCTTGTACTTTGACAGAGCAGCATATGATATAGTTTGTGCACTGGCAACAGCATATTGTACAAAAGGCAGATTGTGCAACAGCAGAGACAACAGACTGTGCAACAGTCTTAACAGCAGAGACATTAGACTGCACAGCAGTCTTGGTGGCAGAATCAACAGACTGCGCAGCAGTCTTTGGGATCCACACTGGACGCACTTTGCTTATGACAGAAGTTGTCGCAGTGCGAGGAGTGGTCCTGGAGTTGATTATGGCTTCGTAGGCCGTATGGTTTACCTTCACAACCAGCGTCTTCTGCGTCTTTCCGATAGACGCAACGTCACATTGAGTTATCACTTCCTCGTCGGAGGAGAAAGTCGTCCCCAGCAGAGTCGCCATTTTGTTTGCAAAAATAAAAGTTGATCTTTATTTCAACAAACTTTGTAAAGAAGATTACAAGAATTCTGGGAAAGTACAACTATAGAAATCCAATCTAGATGACGATTGCTTTATCCCTTGGACGATGTGAACTTTGAAGACGATAGCCTCTGAAATTGAAGGCAAAAGCCTCGGAATAATGCAGCAGCACTTGGGCAAGAACTCCTGAACTCTCTGATATTTCTGAACTTTTTATGTCTGATCCCCTGGAATGAAGACTTGAAACTCTATTTATAGAGTTCTGGAAATAACTAACTTTTAGTTATTCTGACTGGCGCAAGTTGGATTGCGCATGCACTGGATTGCGCAGGATTAGACTGCGCAGGCAGTTGTCTGATCGTGGGCCAACTGTCTTGGACACATGGCATCATTTGATTGAAATACGCATGATCGTGTACAGACGGTTGCCACGTATTGATGGCATGAATACCACGTGTACATTTGTCAGTTGTCATGATGAAGTACGCCACATGAATTGTACTGACTTCAGATTGCGCTGGAATAGACTGCACAGCAGAAAGCCTAGCAGATTGTGCTGCATGTACAGCTGTCCTCGAGCGCTGTGCGGCGCAATAAACGAACAGTCTCCTCGTTCTTTGTGCTGTTAGTTATCAGAAGATTTGATTGTGTCAGGTAATGATGACATGGCCACGTCAGCTTACGCACTTGAGAGTGTGCGCAGTCCAGTCTGTGCAATCTGGATGATGCGCAATCTGACTTCTGCGCAATTCATTTGAAAGATGTATTTCTTGATTTTTATGACTTTGTTGATGGGTGCAACTTGATTTTTTAGGACCTACAGTGATGTTAGCAACTAGTTCGGTATTACAAGATTTTAGTGACCGTATTTTGAGGAGTAGTATGACCAAAGGTGGGTAGAAGTTCTCGAGACTTCGTAGTTACAAAATGATTAGGAGGAGTATATGAAATATTTATGGAGAAATTAAATTTGAGGGGATCAAGGTGATAGTAGACTTTGATATTTTTGAGAAATAGTTATGAATTAGAATTTTGAGGACAAAATTATTTTTAAGGTGGGTAGATTTGTAGCTCCCCTTCCCGAAATATTTTTTATTTTTATTTATTTAATTAATTTAAACGGCAATTTTTAGATTTTTATAAATGATTATTTAGTTAATTATTACGGTAGATAATTTTAGCTGTGATTGAGTTTTGAAGTACAAGACGGCTAGGAACGGATAGTGCAGTAGCATGCTTTGACTAGTGTTTAGCCATGGTAGGGGAATGCAAAACCATAGGAGTGTCCTAACTAGGTAAACCAGGCCAAGTTGCGGCTTAACCCTATAGATGATTTAAATACCCATTAATTAGATTATTGACTTCTAGAAGACCCGATCGTGCCAAACCAACCAGATTGGACCCGAACCAAGCTCAAGCCCGTGTAGGCAAGAAGTATGACCAAGATGTTTGTGTCAATATATTTTGTGTGTACGTATTTTCTTAAATACTCTATTACACATATTTTGTAAGTAATTATTATTAATATTATTACGGTTATTATATATATATATATAAGTATTTGATATTCATAAGATATCTAAAAGTATTTTAAATGATTTTCTTATTTATCCTGGTGCATTTTTAGAATATTTAGGCTACAACCCATATTTGTCTACGTACCTATTTTTGGATTCCAAGGTTTGTTATAATTGTTACTATTATTAATATTGTTAATATAATTATAATAATATCGTTTATAAGTTTGGATTAAATATAAAAATAAATATGTGTATGTATATATACATATATAATATATGTGTGTATGTGTATTTATATAAAAATATATTATATATGGGTGTACGTGTATATAAATGTAGATATATATATGTGTATAAATATAAATGTGTGTGTATATATATATATATATATATATATATATATATATATATATATATATATATATATATATGTGTGTGTGTGCGTATATAGAGATGTATATATATGCACCAAAAAAATATATATACAAAGCCATTATACAACCAAGCCCATATGCACCAAAGCCCGGCCTAATCAGCCAAGGCCCAGCCTGGCTTGGCCTAACCCAGCAAAGCAAACTGCTCAGCTCAGTTTAAACCGATTTCATATAAGCAAACCCGAGCCTCCTCTATATAACCAACGCACGAAACCGCTCGGGAAAACCATCAAACCCTAAACTAATCGCGTCGCCTCCCTCGCACGCCCGCTCAGGGGTGTATGCGTGGCCACCCGCCGTCGGCACCACCGCCGTGCGCGGCCGAGGTCGCGCGGATGCAGCGCACGCGCACGGGGAATTAAATCAATAGCAGCGCAGCAGCAGTAGCAGTTGCAACCACTGACTTCCCGGTAAGATCCCGATCTCGATACTCCATCTTTTCGCGAACCGTAAATTAGTTTGGAAAGCCAACATGACTGCCTCGAAACCCCAGTAAATAGATTTCGTATAGGATGAACGACCAGTCCATGAGATCGACCCGAAGTCGGTCAAAAACCTGTAGAAAATAGAACACTAGTGCAGTCCAACCCTCCATGTTTGAAGATCGATTCTGATCGATCTAATGCCATATTAGAAAAACTATTTGAAGACACTTTTAGACAACACATATAGGGCTTCATAATCTTTTTTGTGGATTCGGAAATCATCGACAACACGTCGAGAAATCGAATCCCAAAGTTTCCCAAAAACCTGTTTTAGAAACTAGAAATTTGTCCGATACGACGTGCGTCCCGCCAATTCGGGCGACGTGGTCGCGAACCGAAAGCATCAAAAGGTGCATAACGGCTTCGTGGTCGTGTGGGCTTTGATGGAATTCAAATTGGTTGCGTGTGCGCGACGAATTTGATCCGTATCCGTCGAAATTTACCGTATCGACCACTTTGCACAAACTCCAATTACTTTGTGTATGTTCGTCAGATCGAGATGAAACTTTTGCCATCAGGACCGTATCATTTTTTTGGTCCTGTATGCCAAATTTGGTCCAATTCTGAGACAGTTGATAAAATTACCGTTTTGCGGGCCCCACGGTCCGACTCAACGGATAATTTTGTGCACGGCCTGCCGGAATCTAACTTTGGACATACGGTTGGATTCGTATCGAAAAACCAGATCCGTAGACATGTAGTTTGACGACTTTAGAGACCATTGACTCTAGCACATTTTTCGACGCAAAGCGGGTCCAACAACGGACATCGTTTTTGTCCAAAATTACCATTTTGCCTCTGTGTCCAGAATTGGACTTAAGGACAGGTAATCCTAGCTAAATTGACTATTCTGAGAATGTTGGTAACGTTTATTTCAGCTTTCGGAGACAGTTGTGATGACTTGGACTTTCTGACTTGTTGATTGGCGATACATTGTTGGTTCTCCGTGCAACCTCCAGGCAAGTATACCTTGTCGAACATATACAGTATTTACATGGTTTCTATCCCTTTATATTACTCCTTTTCATATTGTCACATGATTCCATATTGTGATTGATTCGTCCTTGATTGCCTTACTTGTTCTAGATTACGTGCACGTATAGGGTATTTGACATTGCTAGATTATTGGTCTTATCATGTTACCTTGCTTTGCGATTGAGTTGTCAGTTTCTGTATATGTTCTTGACTTGACTAATCTTGACTGGGAGTATCTTGCATTATACTACAGTTGAGATATACTATAGATTGGGAGTATCTTATATTGTACTATGACCTATAGCCGATTCTTCTACCTTGATATCACTTGATTGACTTGACTTGAGACATGCCATAGATTGGGAGTATCTTACATTGTACTATGACCTATAGCATATATTGATTTATTGATTGACTTGACTTACAACACTATAAATTGGGAGTATCTTGCATTGTACTACGATTTACAGGAGTCTACTTGACTTTGTATCCTTTAGGAGAGGAGATCAATACTAGAATTGGCTAATCTTGACTAGGATTATCTTGTATTGTATTACAGTCAAAACCTACTATAGATTGGGAGTATCTTGCATTGTACTACAAGCTATAGAGGTTAATCGATTGATTGGTAGCCAAGTCTAGTATTACATTTCCATATTTTAGAGATCTTTCTTGCACCGTTCTTATCCTTCTCACATGTTATTTACTGTCATATTAGTAGGCATATTTTATGTATCTTGCTAGTCCTCTGAGGACCTGATGATCTTTTCAGGTAGCTGATTGCACGGAGTTAGTTAGCTGAGCATGTGGTAGTTGACTTCATCTGTATGATTCAGGTATTGTTAGTGATATTGATTTACTATCTTTCTCGTGCTTTTATGATATATTCTGCTTATCAGGTTAGTTGTATAGACTCATATTATTCTTGGAGTCTAATCGAACAATATGCTAATGGGCTGCAGACCATGACCCATACTTGTTCATTCTTGCTTTATATGATTCTTGTGGATTGAGATATAGTTTAGATTAGACATGATACCATGACCTTGACAGCTTATACGTACTCGAGTCGGGCTGGAGTCCGCTCGATACGTAGCTGGCTTGCTCACGAGCTCGCGTCCAAAAATCGAGTGCGGGTCGTGACACTTATTTGGCTTCAGAGTCATCCTGGGCCCCCTCTATCAGTACGCAGTCTCCAACTTCGCAGGCGTCATCACGAGCGCAGGATGTGTGCAGACAGCTCCACGAGCTGCGTCGCAAGTTACAACAGCAGATTTCTGAGGCAGTTGGGGCAGAGCGACGATCCGAAGATCCAGGGATCACCGGACGATTTGATGCGGTCGAGCGCAGTATACAGGAGCTGATGAGTCTGCAGTAGGCTACAGCTGCCAGCTTGCACACGCTCACCGAGTCTACGCTGCGCACAGAGCGTAGGCAGGTCGAGCTGGAGGGATCGTAGAGGACCATGTCTGCCTCACTCACTCAGATACATTCTTCGATTGAGGAGAGTTCTCAGAGGATGGTGAGTACCCTTGCTGCGCATGCTAAGCGACTGCAAGAGCTGGAGCAGAGACGTCCTTCCAGTCCATCGATGGCGCCGACTCCAGACGTTGCACTGCCTCCTACTTCCCCTACGGTGCAGCTCACACAGGAGCAGTATGAGTACATGCTATCCCAGATGCACGGCAGGGGTCCGCAGTGATTTTATTGATTTTTTATGAGTTGTATGTATTGGCCCTATGGGCAAATTATTTATTGGTACACTTTTGTTTATACACTTGGTGGGAGACTTTTTATCATCTTCCATTTTTATTTGACTCTATTGGATGTTTGTGATGATGTGTGTCTGTGAAGTGTAGTTTGTTGGATATTTACTTTGTGATATTTACTTTGTTGGTATTTCCATTGTGATATTTACTTTGTGATATCTGCGACGGGGATGATAGATATACCTACGCTGGGCTATAAGCGATGATCTGATATACAAAGGAGGTGTTGCCCAAATTTAAAAAAAATATAATGTGTATTTTTGTGATGATATGTGTCTGTGTTTACAGTGTATGTGAAATGCAGTGTTCGGAACCATCGATAGTTTCGATTACTGTTGTATGTTTTATCTTTGACAGAAAGAGCAACTGTTAAGAGTGTAATTCTGAGAGCTTCATTTTCACATCCTTCACTCTCTCGGGACGTCATACAGGATCCCGAGAAGGTGAAGGACGTGAAGAGAAAGCTCTGAGAAGTGCACCCTGAACTGTTGCTCTTTTTATCCAAGATAAAACATAGAACAGTAAGCGAAACTGTCGATGGTTCGAACACTGCACTTCACACACACTATGAACACAAACACACAGCATAACAAAAATACAGATTTTATTTTTTTAAATATTTTTTTATTATTCTGTGACGTATTGCGACGTATAGCGACGGATAGCGACGGGTAGGGGACGTCGCTATACGTCGCTGATTAGCGATGCTACGTCGCTGTACGTTGCCACATTGCTGACGTGGTAGACATGCCACATCATCACGTAAATAGAACAAAATGTCGCTAAGAAGTCGCCCGACGTCGCTGTACGTCGCCACATTGCTGACATGGCAGGCATGCCACGTCATCACGTAAATAGAACAAAACGTTGCTAAGAAGTCGCCGACGTCGCTAAGTTTGCGACGTAACATTTTCGTCTCTCTTCGTCGCTAACTTTGCGACGACCCAGCGATACGACGTTGACGTCGCAAATAGCTACGTAGGGCGACGAATGTGCCATCTGCGACTAGCTTAAAAGCGACCTTCATTTTCTGTCGCTAAATACGTCGCTAATTACGATTAGCGACGTATTTTCTATTATTTGCGACGTATCATGACGTCGCTAATTTGCCTTATTTTAGTAGTGAGACACAACAAAGTAAGTTGTACAATCTAAGAAAAACTTCAAGTCACAAGGTAATATAAAACACCATATCATCTATAAACATCCTAGAAATGATCACCATAATTCACCAAATCATTTTTATACAATATCATCCGAAGCCAAATCCGATAAAAGAATAAATATACAATGATGAAATCCCAATACAATGTCCAGAAGTAAAATCTAAACAATCTAAGAAATGAACTAGATCATGCATCACTAATGATTTAACAATATAGTCACAAGCTCACTTGCAACGTATCCTGTCAGGAAAAGAGCAAAGTACAACCCCGACAAGAAACAGTCTATAATGTAATCTGAAATACACAAAGATAATAATATGGACTAAACTACAATATGAAACAATGGTACAAGAACTGAATATGAAACTATAGTACAAGAATGAAAACAATGAACAAGATAATCAATATGAACAAGACAATCAATGCATATGTGAATTTGAAATATTAAACTAATGTGTGACAGGCTGGACAACAATATCACAATATCAAAATAAGGTTCGGCATAATCATACGTGAGGTGTATGATTAGGCTATTCACAATACTTAGCTAGGGGTGTGGTCACATACTAGTCAATATTTCCCCTAATCTCCCGCAAGAAACAATGAGACACAATATGATGAACAAGGCACAATACAATCGTGTGAATCTCGTGTCCAATTTAAGAACATGAAGTATGACAGGAATACAAAGTAAAAGTTCAAGTTGGTGTACTTGCCTTTGTCCTTGCAATTCAATATCGAAGGGTCACAACCTAGAGTAGGGCAATAATATGTTAGAATCTAATAAATGGCAGCTAACTAGCTAATTGTCTATAACACTAATAATATATAAACAACTATCTATCTATACTAAAATATTTTAGTAAAAGTAAATCTAATAAAATATCTTAAGTTATATTTTAACAAAATCATTATACAATGTTGCAAGTTAAAATACTAGCAAAATGTTTATAACCGAAGAAACTATAAATAGATTTTATAAAATATCTAGAGTAACAATATATATATATAATTATAGCAACATAATTTTTTTATACATATAATTTCTAGTGAAAGATGGAATACTAATATTTAGTAAACTATATATGTAATAAAAAATAATACATGTAAAGCAACATTTACTAATTAGTTATATTTATGCTAGAAACATATTTATGAATTATTTTATAATGTCCTAAGATACTACAATAATAATGATAATAATAGAAATATGACCCAGCCCAGAGTGACAAACACAATTTATGTAAAGAAACAATCCTGGGCTTCAAACCCAGCCCATGCTCCCAAAATAATCGGTTTAACCTCACTGCCTTCTCTCAAGTGGGAGGAAGAATTAGTTGCAAAATTTGCAACTAAACCTAATTGGCAATGTTGGGTTGGAAGCCCAGCCCGATAGCAAGGTTAGAAATTCCTCATTTCATTTCTCCACTTGAAGAGAGAACAATACCAACGCCATTAGCAGAGAAGGAAACAAAAAGAACGAGGAGCTGGAGAGTGAGTGAAAGAGTGAGGAAAGGATCGAGAGAGAGGGAAGAAAGAGAAGAAATCTCACTGCTGTGGCACTCAGAGATGACCAGGGAATCTCAGTCAGGCGGCAAAAACTACACATGGTGGCGCCTGTGGAGGCTCGCCGCAGTGCTGCTCTGCTGAATACGCGGCGATCTTCGACGTCGGGTCACAACGGAGTCTCTGATAGTGGAGAGGTCGGATGGATCTCAACGACAACAATGGATCTGGCTCGGACAAGTGAGCGAAGGATTTGGAGAGTGAGTTCGTAGGGCCTGGCAGTTGTGACGGGACTCTCTACGGTGGGAGCAAGAATGAGCTGCCGGCTCAGTCGGATGAGGTGAGGTCTATTAGTGTCGGGGCACAATTTTTGATGAAAAACTGAGAAGATGAAACAATTGTAAAAACAACGTTCCAACGCAACTCTTCAAGGAAGGTTGTGCAAGTTTAACGAAGATCTAAAAAGATCTCGTTACAGCAGCATACGATATTACGAGAATCTAAGAAGATTTTGTAATCCACAGCAGCGAAGAAGATGACAGGCGATTGATGGATGAATATCCTGCTGGGGTGAATGATCACCGTTGCTCAAAGATATATTCGCCCTACACGAATAGCTTCCAGGAACCAGCAAGTTCGTCGGAGAACTTTGGAACACTCCTGCTCTTCTGACTCTTCGGATCGTACAAGGACTTCCGTACAAAAGCACCGCTGGTGCAACACTTCTCTTCTCTCTCAAGACTTCTGTTTACTTGTGTTAAGAAACACTTATAAACTTTCGTAACTCTTTGTATATTCCTTTGTTCTTGCCTGTGAGAGAGAAAAGACCTTTTACAGGCCCGAGTAGCAACTTCCCGGTTAGCACTACATTCGGGACATGGTAAAAACCACTCCGAACGTACAGTAACCGCTCAGATCATACACAGGCACGATCTGAAGCAAGTTGCGTACCTCGCGTACCCCGAGTGCCTTGTAGACCACTTGCTGAATACGTACTGAGCCACTTGTGCCACCTGCGTACCCTATGTGCCCTGTGCATCCTGCGCCACCCGTACAACTGGGCACGCACCTGTGCGTGCAAATGGTTGCGACAGTGGGCGCGCACCTGGTCGCGCAACCTGGGCCGCGTAACCTGGGCCGCGTAACCTGGCAGTGCACCCGGACGCGCAACTTGGCAGCGCACCTGGCCGCGCAACCTGGCAGCGCACCTGGCCGCGTAACCTGGCCTGCGCAACCTGGCAGCACGCCTAGCCGCACAAGTGGCTCGCACAACGAGCGCAACTTAAGCACACTATGCGCCTAGAGACGATGTTGACATGCTAAGTGCGAAGTGCGCCAACAAAATGCCATATTACGCCTCATGAGCCCATGAGCCCGAGTTCGTGTCTGTGTCCGAGTCCGAGTCGCTAAGCCCCAACGGGGCTTAGCTCCAATGGAAATAAATTTCCCAAGAGCAAAAAGTATGAATGCTTTTAATTGTTTATTTAGCCTTTTCCCATTAGAAAAATAACCCCACATGGCACACCCATATACACCTCCACACCACATGTGCATCTCTAAAAGAGCATAGCTAATATATAGAGATACAACTCTTTCGACCTAGCCGATGTGGGACTAAAGTTCTAATATATAAAGGCCAAAACCCAACAATCCTCCACATATCTCTATATATGGGTATAAGTGTTCCCGCCAGTAATTGTCCATCATGGATTAGGAGAGATGTCGTTGACGACTTGAATCTTCCCTCATGGGTCAAACAGCAGACTATAATACAAGAATGGACTAAGCCTTGAATTCTGCACCATAGCTGAAATTCTTTCCACTCATATAATGTAGTTACATGTGCTTCTGGCTACACATTAAAGGCCCTGTGCCAGCCTGGTTTCAGTGTATAATTTTGGGTGTCTACTAGTTTACCCTCAAAAGACGGCCTGAGATCTCTGTCCATACACTATAGGTGAGTTCATTATTAAAGAGACATGGCATGAAGCGCTTTGCGCTTCCCTTACGGTGCTACGCCGCGTTGACATGGCTTAAACCCGAGGCCTTACCCCGTACCGGAAACCTCATCGTAGTGTCATACTACTGTAGCATGAGGCAACCGCCACTTTGTAGTGCTAAACTACCCAGCATGAAGCCTTAGTCTCCCTTGCGGTGTTACGTTGCAATGACATGGCTTGCAAAGCCGAGGCTTTATCCCTAACCGGGTACCTCATTGTGGTGTCGTACCACTGTAACATGAGGAACTCCTCCTCTTTGTAGTGCTGACTACCCCTCTCTTTATTTTAACATACAGCATTAGGCTAACTGCCTATTTGCGGTGCTACGCCGCTGTGACTTGGCGAGCAAGGCCGAGGCATTACCCCATGCCTGGGAACCTCATGGTGGAGTCACCCCATAGTAGCATGGAGTTTTACTCCTTCTAGTGCTGTTCTACCGTGCTTCCTGTAAAGCACACCAGGCATTCACTCTGCCTGAGAACTCATTAAGACATTTAAGCTAACCTTCCCACAGGATCCATTTTTTGCAGAAAACAATAGTAGACAACAGTGGTTGTAGGTCCGTAACATCTCTATGCCCAATAGAACATGTACCCACCGTTCCTGATATTCTTCCGATTAGTGGTCCTCCCTTGAACCAAAAGCTAGATGCCTAGTAGATTTTTCTTTGAACTAATAGCATAAAACTTTATGGTAGGAATACAATAATACAATATCAGAATGCCTTCAAACCTATTTTACAAGCTTTGTCGTTAACCAGCTGGCGCTTGAGGCCCTTGGTGAACGGATCCGCCAGGTTCTTCTGACTCCGAACATCAATCACTGCAATAACACCTCTCTTGATAAGATCATGTACTGCCCTGTGCTTCAACCGCACAGTCCTCTTTTTCTGTTGAAGAGGTCATTTGATGCCACCACCACAGTCGCCTGGTTGTCGCAGTATATCGAAAATCGCCAGTATTTGTACCCAAACCCTGGAAGATATA
>JANAVB010003400.1:30851502-30884789 GCA_029216955.1 Iris pallida | reverse complement strand
TATATAGATATATATATAAATAATAAAAAATTTAGCAGGTAAGAAACATACTCATACACATTCATGACTAATCTGTTGTGAAGTTCTTTGGTGTATTAACTTTACAAATTCAACATGAAATAACATGATCTTGAACTAACACAATCTTTATAAACATAAAAAAAAACTAAAATATGTGATGCATATAAATTTAATGTACAATGTTAACACTGTAGTAGAAGTCATTTTGAACTAAGTTGAACTCGCACACACACAAGTGCTGAAATTGGAATTTGGAACCCATTAAACTTTGGTGGTTGTATATTTCATGTTACATAAGGCACCCCTGTTCATCGAGGGGATTAGACGGTTAACAAAGAACTCGTTGGCCAACTATAGCTTAATTTTTTAAAGGTAGGCAGATAGATGTGAATCATATGATAGCCTAAGCAGTCAGACAACTGGTTTGCACAATATTCTATTGTTAGTTTGTGAAGGTTGAAGACATGAAAATTGGTTCTTGTGCATCTAGCAAGAGGCGGTTCTTCCTTTATATTTTCTTTTTTGGTTAAATATATAGTGGAACTAGTTGTCTGATTATCTTTGTACATGTATGTGACAGAGGCTTGCTTCTGATTTCCTTTTCGGATACTTTTTTTGCTGTTGGAAGGGTTGGTTCCAGTACTGATTTGATTGTTCAGCGAGTTGAATTTATGCTTGAGTCAGATAAAAGAAGCCACCTCATGGACCTTCTCATGCTCAAAGAGCAAATGGATCTCATGGAAAGGTAACCACTTTATTTTACTTGACTTTTGTCTTTTTTCTACTGAGTCTTGCACACTTTAATTGGTAAAGGGTAAAAATTTCCCATACTCTTTCACTACAACTTCCACTACACAACAGATATGGAAACTGAAAGCTTTGGTCTGTACTGATAAGTCTTTAATTTTTTTCTTTACACTAATGATTTATCCCCTATTTTTGTGTAGGTTGGATGAAGGAAGAGGATACTTTCTGAGAAATTTTGGTTGTGGATAGGCTCGAAGGGAGCTAAATGTTAGATAGTCAACATTTTGGGATATAGTAGCTAACTACACTATTAATGTTTAATTTTTGGACATATGTTTGGTACTACTTCGTTGTTCTACATGGAGAAACTAAGAATTTTGAATGTTTGGTACTACTTCGTTGTTCTACATATATTAGACAGTGAAATTAATGAATTTACTTATGTTCGAAATTCATTCTGTGATTGATTCGCATTTAAATTTTTGAATACCTGCATTTTGTGTAACTGTGGTCTGCAATAGTATTCTGATGTGCTGCAATATGTAAATTTTTGAGTACAGAATTTTGACTCTGTAATAGCATTCAGACATGCTATTGTTGCACATATAATAGCAGAAAGAAATGCTATAAAAGCAGATATATATCGAAATGCTATTAACAAACAATAACATACAGAATGCAATTAAAAATAAACAGCGTTCAAGAACGCCATAACACATTTATAGCATTAATAAATGTTAATAATGAACTATAGCGTTCGTAAAGGCTATGTAAACTATATAGCGTTTGTAAGTGCTATAACATGTCTATAGCGTTCATGAACGCTACAATATATTAATAGCGTTCATAAATGCTATTAAAGTTCTATAGCGTTCCTAATTGCTATAACTATCATATAGCGTTTCAAAACGCTATACATTGTCTATAGCGTCAATAAACGCTATAATCCATGAATAGCGTTCGTGACGCTATAACTTTATAGCGTTCGTGTACATGGGGTTATTATAGCGGGGCATATATAGCGGACAGAATATGCTATAATATGCATTCTACAGCGTTCAGCGCACGCTATCATATCCCATATCTGTTGTAGTGCATCTCAGATGTTTGTGAAGCTCCTTGGGCTTGAAATTCTTTTAGCATGATCTCCAATTCTTGTCTCCGTTTACGCTCCTCTTCCAATTGGGACTTGAGTAGTTCATTTTGTTTTTTCATTCCCGTTTTGGAAGCTTGAAATAGGTCGTTGGTGTCGTTCCTAATCCCAAACCCCGAATACGTCCCGAATGCTCGGGAGTGCCCAACGCCAAGGTTAGAAAGCTCCTTCGGTCACCAAACTCCCATCTTCCTTTTGTTTGATGTATTCCTCCTATAAAAAGTACAAGATTTTAGAAATATAAGCATGTTGATAAGCAGGATTCCTCTTAATAGACTGGACGATATATACTCACCACTTTCATAGCTACGTCCTTGGTCCCATCGTCAGTAAATGTACCGTCCTTACTAACTCGTGCTTTTGTCTAAAAAAACTTCTGTCATCTATATATTTTCCCCCAACTGTCGTTGCTGTTTTGAAAGAAAAAACCACGTTATAATAATATATATGTCCACATGTAAATCATGTTAACTGATATACAAATATGCATTACCAGCTCCTCTTTAAGACTGGCATATCCCTTCCTGCTTAAACGATGAGGAAACTTGCCCTTGGCTCTCCGTGCACTTTGCTCCTTGCTCATTTTCTTATGATTACAACACATGAAGGTAGAGAAGAAATAAGATTTATATAATAGGGACCTAGTCATCCTTGTTATGCATAAAAAAATAATTTTGACAAGTTAACCTTAAAATTTACAGACAGTCTGCTTTGATGAATTCCTCCCACACAGATTGTTTCAAGATCCCTGAGTACTTTGGTAGAGGGTGCTTAAGAAGCTCAAGATTGCCCTCATTCGGATAAATCCAATGCTTGGTGAGTTGACCTTTGAATGCCCTCCAACTCCGAGCCATGGATGCTAACACAAAGGCTTTACTATTTGGATCCAAGTTAAATTTGGCCTACAACAGAAAATAAATATTCAGCATCTATACATGAGTGCATAACATAGTGCATAACATGTAAAGCATTCCAGTCTGAATAAGTTCAGACTTGAATTCAAGCATTCAATGGTTTAGTGAACAAGTGAATTCAAGTCTGAACTTAGTTCACTTATCTGAACTTGATGTCCAGACCTGAGCTCTCTATGTGCAGGCAATGCATATATGCAAGACCAAATTAACAAAATCTAAAGCTCAGGAAAAACACGTGTGTGTGTGGATATGTGAGTGTGAACAACACAGGCTAGAGTGTGGGGGTGAATGTAGTGTAGGGTGTTAGCAAGTCACAGGTTTGTGTAATATGTACATCAATGCATATGACAGTTTTGGGAAACCTCAGGAAAAACAGTATATTTGCACATGTGTTCTCAGGAAAATAACAGTCCATATGTGTAGGTATCAGTGGTATGTAGATAGGTTTCCAGTTTGTACATGTGTGTGTTATATAGAGAATTCAGTGAGCAGTAGATAGGTTTGGGTTCTCAGAATTGTGACAGGCTGGGAGTATAACATGTGTGTGCATATATGATATCAGAAATCAGTGAACAACTTAAGTGTCAAACCAAATCTATATTCAAATATAAATTTTCAGTTTTGTGTGAAGGTGTGGGGTAGAGAACATAGGTTCCAGGTTTGCATAAGTGCATGAGTGTGTGTGTGTGAATATTGTGTAAATCCTTAGGAAAATCAGTAGAGTGTCTCAGTGTGTGTAGAGATAACAGTGTGCCTCAAATGTGTGTGTCCTGTGTGTGAGTGTGAGTGACAATAAGTAGCAGTAGAGAATGTGTGTTCAGGAACAGTGTTCAGGAATGCAGTGTTCTTAGGTTGTGGGGTACACAACAGTTATCAATTCTCAAATCAATTTGAAAACCAAGTCACAATCAGTAATCCACATGACATTTGAATTCTCAGGAACAAACATTGCATATATTAACAGCCTTGCATTCTCAGGAACAAACATTATATAGTTAATTCAATGTCAAGAAACATGGCATACAAAGGAACATTCAAACTGAAACCAAAGGACAGTAATCTGTACTCCTAACACACATTATTTTTACCTGAATAGCAGTCCATAAGCTCTTTTTAACTGATTCTGGCACTTTATGCCAATTTGGATAAGTTATTTTTACTAAGGACTTTACTGTGATGCCGCAGTAAGTTGCCAAATTAATTTTTCCTTCACCAATTGGTTGCCCAACATCGTTATAAATGATCTTTATCCTCTCTTCATTCTCTTTCATTTTGCTGACTTTTTGGATTTTGATGCCCCTCTACCTTTTTTTCAGCTACAATTTTGTTCTCCGGAATCCTCACTGTGCTTTGTAGCCTGTAACAAATAAATGGCATAATTATATTCATATTAATCTTGCTAAAATGTGCTTGAAATAACATGAAACATAAAATGTGCTTGAAAACTGAGATACAACTAACAAAATCTGAGATTAAGAAGACCAAACCTGATATATGAAACCCCATTCCCAGGTTTGATATAAGTAACAAAATCTGAGATTAAGAATACCAGTTAACATTATAAAAGTAAACCCAACCACAGTTTTGATATATGAAATCCCATTCTCAGGCTTTTCAAGTCAACTCAGTTTAAATATTCAAATTAATTCTATTCTCAGGTTCAATTTGAATCTCAGTTCAATCTAAACTCAGTTACATACACAAAACCAAATTAACAAAATCTGAGATTAAGATTACCAGTTAACGTTATAAAAGTAAACCCAACTACAGTTTTGATATATGAAACCCCATTCTCAGGTTTTTCAAGCCAACTCAGTTTAAACATTCAAATCAATTCTATTCTCAGGTTCAATTTGAATCTCAGTTCAATCTAAACTCAGTTACATACACAAAACCAAATTTTCATTTACGAAATCCCAGGCTTTCACTCAATCTCAGGTTCGTATATAATTTCAAATCTCAGTTAACATTCAAAACCCAATTTCCAGTTACATTGAATCAATTCGACGTCTCCATATATCATTCCCTATTCTCAGGTTCACAGTCAATATTCAATAACTCATGGATCAAAACATAAAATATAGTAGCTCGAAATAGCATGAAACATAAAATATAGTAGCTTGCAGCAACATATTAAGACAATTCTAGATCAAAATAGACTACAGTTTCTCCCATATACTCTGAGATCAAAATAGACTACAGTTTTGAAAAAAAACACATATAAGACAATAAAGATGAGGGATTTCCATGAAACAGTTCTTGAAACAGTTCTCAAAATAGAGTCACTAGAGTAATTTTCACTTGCAGCAACATTTCAGACTTGCAGCAACATTTCTTTAAACAATTCACTTGCAGCAACATTTCAACAAGAAGATTTGGACTGTGCAATCCAAGTTCCCTCGTAATCTTCACGTAAAAAGGTCGAGGTGATTCATCAACAACATCAAATGACTCAAAATTCGGTACTTTATTGCAAGTTTCATCTGTAACAAAACAATCGATTCCCTCGTCGTCATTTTCTTTATCATAATAAATCCTTTGAGGAGCCGATAAAACGATTGACCAATTATCATCCAATTGATCAGGAACATAAAATACTTGCTTTACTTGAGAGGGCAAAACAAAAGAGTCAGACCTGTGGCCAACTCTACCAAGCTCGACCAATGTAAAACCAAGTTCATCAACCTTAACACCATTCTTGCTGTCAACCCAATCACACTTGAAGACGGGAATCCGGAAGGAGAAATAGTCAAGCAACCAAATCTCTTTGATAACACCGTAAAATTTCATATCTGAGATGATGGGATTGTTGTCCTTTGTGCTAGCAACTTGAAAAGTCTTTGCCACTAGAGTCATTCCACTGTTTTGCTTGACTCGTACGTCGTCACGATCTTTTATTTGATAGTGACACCCATTAATTGCATAACCTGGGAACTTAGTCACGTGATGTCGAGGTCCTTGAGCTATCCATTTTAATTCATCAGAGACATTGCTAGTTGGGTCTTCTTATGCAGCCTCAACCTGTCATTTTTTTCCTAAGTTAAGTAGAACATAAAATATAGTAGCTTAATCAATATCCTTGATCGTAACCAACTAATAAAGCTGCGATTGTGCTCATCTTCTAACCATTTTGCAATTTTCACTCTACGATGGTGCAGCTTTTTCAAGTAAGCCTCGTGCTCCCTATCAAGTAATAAGTAGAATTTTGTTAATTACAAAGCAAAATATAAAAAAAGATGCGCTTGGTCCAAAGATAAAACTAAGTAAAGAGTAATATAGACATCTTTACTTGATATAAGGTTGAACATCATTTGTATTGTGCAACACATAAAGATGTGCTTGGTCCAAAGATAAGCGGTTAACTTCATACATATTTTCTTTTCCTATAGATTTTTCCTCATTCTTCGTAGAAGGAACTCCAATGGCGGGTTGTTCTTCTAGATATTCTGAACAAAACTCAATGGCTTCCTCTGCGATATAGCATTGTACAATACACCCTTCAGGACGATTCTTATTTCTCACATAACCCTTTATCACACCCATAAACCTATAATGAACAAATGATAAAGATAAAAATGATTACACAAACATCAATCATGTTACTACATAATGAAAACCAAAGTTCAGACTAGACCAACCTCTCTGGTGGGTACATCCATCGGAAGAAAACTGGACCGCCAAGTTCGACCTCCCTGACAAGGTACACCATTAGATGTACCATTATGTCAAAGAATGATGGTGGAAAATATTTTTCCAATAAGCACAATATGATCACAAGATTATTTTGGATATCTTACAATTTGTGTACATTCACGACTTTGGCACAAAGGGCATTAAAGAAGAAACATACTCGTATAATAGCACATCTCACATGCTTTGGCAACACACCACGTATTGCAACAGGAAGTAGTTGTTGCATTAGAACATGACAATCATGGGATTTGAGACCATATAACTTTAGATCTTCCATTGAGACATTAGATCTAAAATTCGAAGAGTAACCATCTGGGACCTTAAGGTCATGCAAAGTTTGACACACTATTCTTTTCTCTTGCCTCGATAAAGAATAACATGCAGCTGGAAGATAAATCCCATTTTTCTTATTATGAGGTGCCAATTCTTTTCTTAAGCCCATCTCTACAAGATCTTTGCGACTATTGATCCCATCTTTTGTTTTTCCAGGAATATTTAATAGGGTCCCAATGATACTATCGCAGACATTCTTCTCAATGTGCATGACATCCAAGTTATGTCTAATAGGAAGATATCTCCAATACTCTAGCTAAAAAAAATGGATTTCTTCTTCCAACAACTTGTAACTTTGTCTTTTTGTACTTCTTTTTTCCTCTTCTTTGGTGTCAATTTCTTTTGCACTTCTGTTTCCTCCTTCTTCTTTGAAGTCTTCTTCTTTGAAATCTTCTTCTCTGATATCTTTTTCTGGAACATCTTTTTTTCCTCCAAGAAACGGGAATCCCCGCAACCTTTATTAATATTTGTTCCCCACTTAATGGTTCAGGATGAGTTCCAAACTCTTTGTCACCATTAAATGCCTTTCTTTGTGATCAAAAAGAATGGTTATGCGACAAATACCTTCTGTGACCAGTATAAATGTTCTTGTTGCAATGTTTCAATCTATCTGAATAAGTATTTTTGTTGCATATTGGACAAGCAAAATATCCTTTCACACAACAACCAGACAAGTTGCCATATGCAAGAAAATCGTTAACAGTCCATAACAATACAGTTCTCAATATAAAAGATTCTTGCCGATAGGCATCGTAAGTCACAACTCCATCCTTCCACAGCAACTGGAGATCCTCAATCAATGGTGCTAAGTAAACATCTATGTCATTTCCAGGTTGTTGGGGGCCTGATATCAACAATGTCAACAATGTGAACTTTCTCTTCATATACAACCAAGGTGGTAAATTATAAGTATTTAGCATTACAGGCCAACAACTGTACCTACTACTGAGTGAACTAAATTGATTAATCCTATCGGCTGAAAGAGAGAGTCGAAGGTTTCTTGCTTCTACTGCAAACTCTGGAAATTTATCATTAATTGTCTTCCACATCGGTGAATCTACGGGATGACGCAATTGGCCATCAACTTCCCTTCCGTCTACATGCCATGTCATATTCTTTGATGTTTGTACCGATCGAAACTACCTTTTAAAGCGTAAAATGGGTGGAAAGTAACATAAAACTTTAGCTGGGATGCCCTTCTTTTGCTCTTCCTGACTTTGTTCAGGCATATTCTTCTTTACCTTATATCTCGACATTCCACACGTAGGACATGAGGTTGCATTTTCATAATCTTTTCTATAGAGTATGCAATCATTCGGACATGCATGTATTCTCTTATATCCCATTCCAAATATTGAGAAGCAACGCTTAGCCTCCCTAGTAGTTACAGGCAATTCATTTTCTCCTAGAAGCATGTCGGCGAACAATGTCAATACATCAGAAAAGCTTTTATCACTCCAACCACTCTTGGTCTTGATAATAAAGAGCTTCACTATCGCAGATAGCTTCGTATACTTTTTACAACCATTATACAATGGTTTCTTAGCATCATCAAGCAATGAATTAAAGTTCTCTTCATCATCTCCTTCAATGTCGTTCCTTTTTAATGTATGGTACATCTCTAGTGTATCTGCCACATCATTTAAAGTATCCATATCATAGTCCTTATAAATAGACGCACATGTATCCTCACACACTTCATTAGGATCAACTTTCCCATGCCATATCCATATAGTATACCTTGGATCGATACCAACTGTCGTCAAATAAAATTTTACATCTTCTAAACTCATACTATAGAGATGCTCGCACTCATTACATGGACATCTAATGAAGTCGAGATCATCCCCACTAGCTTTAACATGCTCCATAAATTCATCAACTCCAGCTCTATATTCTTCCGATAATAGGTGCTTTGTCATCCAAGATCTATTCCTCTGTATAATAAAGCAAAACACCGAGTAAGTGATTGTAACTTGAAAGTTTCATTTCAAGCTGAATGCGGAGAAGATTGATTCCAGAATGGCCAATGTGAAGTAGATATGGCCAATAAATTCAAACTCATGAAAGTGGAGAAGGTTGATTCCAGAATACAACTTTAATTGCTAGAGTTAAAAAAGAAGAAGAACAGGACTTAGGAATAGTTTATTTCGTTATTACAAAACAGAAAATGGTTTACAATTCCATATATGTGCATACGGGTATAAAAGGTAACAAGATGTCAAAATATGTAAGAATATATATTGAGAAAGTCTATATGAATCATCTACATAACTACAAAAGAGGGTCAAATAAACCTAAAAAAGAGTTGGTCAACGCTCACATCCAACATGACCGATATCATTTAATCTAAAGATGTACAGTCAAACAATTACAAATTGATGTCAAAGATCCATCCCACCCTCAATGCATGAGCAACGTGCACACTGTAAAAAATAAGTTGTATTGCCTGGAGTAATTTAATCTAAGAAGAACAGGACTTGATTTAAAGACAATATGACATGGCACATACACAGACACGGTACCGATTTCTGCGTGACCTAGAGTAATTTCGAGTGTAAAAATGTCGTGTTCAACATGTGTCATACACGACGTTACAGGGACATTGATCTCTTTTTTGTCCATGATTTCTAGAAAATAGGGCAATTGAAAAGAACGTGTCTCCATGAACCAAAACAAACCTTGCTACCCGAACGTGTCTCCATGAAGTTCAACTTGTAAGTATTCGTCCGAAAGCAATGGAATTAACACCCTTCTACACTGCAAAAACCAACAAAGAAAGAAACAAGAAGATGAACCAATGCGCGGACAAAAAAAATGCCTCACAAATTAGTAAAAAAAAAGAAAATTCATTCAAAGATTTCCAAACATGCATTCAAAGATTTTAGCCATCTTTCAAAAACTAGGAAATAGAAAATAGGTCAAAAATTAGGGCATTTTACTAAAATCATGTCGAGGCAGAAATTATGGCACAAAATAAGAAATAATTTAGGACAAACCTTGGGAAGTGGGGAGCGGGCTGAGGGAAGTTGGGGCGCGGGGAGTGAGGAGCGGGCTGTCACGCCCCGCTCCCGTAGAAGCGATCGTCCTCGCTAAGGCGTGATGCCACACAAGCCTAGATTGCGCTCGTGCAAGGCGGGTTCCATAATGGCCGATTTCAGCGGCTGCGACGGGGTCGTCGCACAGAAGTCCCAAGCAGAGACATTGAATAATAGCAGCGGAATTTGAAAAAAAACACAAGTCATTGTAAAACATTCTTTTATTGATATTGAAACAAAGATTACAGCGGGGCGCAAGGCCGAGATTACAAGTCTCTCAAGCTCACTCATCTCACATTACAAGTCACTCAGCTCTCTCTCATCTCTCAATTTCAAGTCTTGATCCAGCGGAAGCTTCGGAAGGCGATGTCTATACATTATGTCCTGTATAAGTCTTCAATCCATGCGGCCGCACACTTCGAATCGCCAAGGAACTCCGTGCCTCGACGCATCCAAGCGAGCTCCACGCCACGAGCTTCTACCTGTGCCTGCACATGAATACTGTGTGGGTGTCAATACTCAACTGTACTGGTGGAATGAGCTCCTCCCCCACCCATACAAAACCAACACGTTCATTTACTTTACGCAGCATAGTCCCTTCTTTTAGGATCGACGCCTTGATTATTTTGTGTCTTTAGACCATCCCGTGCTTGCAACATCAATGTTAACTCAACAACGTTAACCTATCAAGTCGTGTTTGCCTTACGGCCATAATTAGAGACGCAACTACGCGATGAAGCTCCATTTTCGTGTGATCGTGCTTACAAACACTTGCTGAGACCGTGCCGCGCAACTCAATGAGACTCGATCATATCGCCGCCTCGCGGCCCTTGCTACTTTGATCACCAACTGACCCATCCACTTGTGAACTAAGGGTTACTCGACCAACTTTGTCTTGCGGCAGTTTTCTGACTTAAACTCAAACAACTCAACCATAACCATGCAACTTATATGCCGACAACATAGGACTCGACGCCACATCTCGTGCCGTAGCACGGTGTCTTCGTTGCAGCCAAATCTTAGGCCCAAACATTGCCTTCTGACCGAGCACGCATTCAATTCGATTCTTGATTCACTTTTTCTAATACTCGACTCAGTCCAAAGGCATATACGCTGATCGCCGCCCATGCCGACTCATCTATATGGGGTCACTAGCATAACAAGCTATACCTGGACACGTAGCTTGCGGTCGGCCGGGACCCTTCCAGCGCAAGGTAGCTAGCCCCCTGGAAGTCTCCGACTGACCCGGTGCTGTCGAGCCAGCACAGCTACTACCGTGTTTCCTTAGGCCGTATCGGTCCCGTGGCGCCACGAGATGCCGTGCGGGGAAGCTCTACCTTGTCGACAAGTTGTCCAATGACCATACAAGACCCTTTACTCAAACTGACGTCTCACACAGTCATTGCACTCTCAGTGTTATCATCTCTTTCCCAAAACCAAGATCAAACCTTCTATCATTTGAGACCCCTCGACGACCCATGGTCGCGAGCATTCTTTCTATCATTTGAGACCCCTCGATGACCCACGGTCGCGAGCATTCTTTCCATGTTACCATATCATTTCATTCATTCAATGCCTATTCAATAATCCTTTCTCCAAAACTCAATCAATCGTGGTTCATGCCCTAGACAATAAGTCCGTACACCGTGCCTTAAGCCGACTTCTGATCTACGCAACGCTATCGCCCAAGTCATACTTTATATGACGGGCCTTGGGATCGTGGGACTATTTAACCTGACAACCGCAGAATGAGTGGGACAGCACTTGGAATGACTTAGGTCGACCGACATAACTTTGCCTAACTTACTCAAGCCTACAACTTAACGAGCAAAAGCCGTGTCAAGCCTTGCCTCGATGGAACGTGTCGTGCACGCGTTCAACTTTTGAATGACTAAGTCATTTGGGTGCCTAGACTTATGGAACAAGCTGTGCAACGCAACTTAACTCATGGGGCAAGCCAAGGCTATGCCAAGCCTTGGACGATAGGACCGTGCATGCTTTATGAAGCATTCATGCGGGCGACGCCTATGACTTAGGCTATGTTCATAACTTCGCCGACTCAACCAACTTTCCTTCTCCCAAGCCACGGGACGAAGGATCGAGTATCATTTTCAAAGCACGCCGTGCACCAACTCTAAGCCGACCGTTGGACCATTCCATATTTTAACTCAATTTGACCCGTCGGGATTATTCCTTTAACTATGTGGATTCGTCTCTTTTATTATCAAGCCTACTTGTACAAGTTAAAAACATGCGATTTATTATGTGAAGGCTAAGATGAGGCAAGTTCACCGAAACTACCCCATCTGAGTGAGCGGTCGCTTCGACCGAGCGATGTCTTCGAGTAGCCGTTACAAGGCTAAGTCTGAACGCCATTGGCATTTTGATTCTGCCGATTGACTGAGCGAGACCGGACACTACATCATACACCACTCAGAAAAAGTTTCATCCTCGAAACTAACTGAGTACACTTATCGACTTATCTCTTTTACTCAACATTCAAGACTCTCGTACACAGCTATGCCTATGCGTTTTCTCAATCCAAGCCACGCTCGTGCTACCCTCGATCTTTCCTTCAATACAATTTCAAAATCCTCGACCCTTTTCCATTCCTCAAGTCTCACTTGATTCAGCGTATCACTTAGTTTGGATCGTGCACATATTCTAGGCATCCCTAAAATACATGCATTTCAACTAAGCCTTGTGATAGTAAACCCAATTCCATCTATCGATCCATCCACTCAATCCTTTAAAATCAATCCTACCGATGCTAACTCTCGCAACATGGACATCTCGCCTAGCCGCTAGGCAATCTCTTTAGGCTAAAGTTAATTGTCAGTATTGGAATCACAGTTCCCAAACAACGATATCAACACTGACCCCATCCTAAGGTCAAACCAAGTTGATAGTACGGGGGTTTGCTACCCAAGCTTGCATCACTCCGACTTCTAAACTTCGAGCATAGATTTTCTATACACATCTCAACATTCATCGCACGGGGTCCGAGTCATTCAGCAAAGCCATCCTACGATAACTCACATTTTAACCAATTCCTTGACGTATCGACATCACTCATTCATCAAGCCATTTCACATAGTCTATCCCTTCAAACATGTTCGATATAGTTCGCCTATCAATCCTTCTCAAAGTTAAGCACGTTACGACATAATTTACCGCTAAATCATGATTCACATTCATACTCTCTAAGTCATTTATCCTAATTCACGAAATCGATCACAAGGTCGTCCGACTTAACAACGCGTTGTGCCCGATCTCACGCGAGTCAGATTATCCACGGTGGGCACGAATCACCATGCACGCTCCCGCGAGATAATCATTCTCATCAGGACGTAACTCTTATTTTGTGTCCAGACTAATTCATTCTCGATGCGCGGATTGGACCTACTCAATCCTCAAGTTTTACTCGTTCGCCAATCATAAGTCCTACAATCCTCGAGTCCATCTTCGTATCAAGCCAACAAGTCGAGACAATCAACGTTGCTGCAGTCCTGATTTTTCGAGTTCGATCATTCCCGCGACATGAATCACCATGTCAGCGCTCACGCGGAACGATCGCCCCAAACCCGAAGCAACGCATGGGCGAGGCTAGAGTTGCACTCGCACAAGATAAGATCGTCGACGTTATGGTTTTCTACGTAACCATCAAGACACAATCATTTTCATCCACCATTCATCTCGGTCAAAATCCTAAGCATTGCATCCAACCGAACAATAACACTTGAACGATCGTCATTTGTCGAGTCAGAGTACCCCCGAGTTATCACATATCATCTTTGATACGCCTCATTACCATCGATGATGTGCGTAACCTGACGATCTTCCTTTGCAACCAATTTTGAGTCGTGCGAATGGTGCCATCGTTCGACTGGATAATCTCCTCGACATTCAAGTTCAAGTTCGATGCTTATCCCCCGAATCATTCACAACATCAATTTCTTCAATCAATCGATCGATATCCCTGAGGCTATCGCATACACCACTCAGGGATGAAGTCATTCAACAAATCTTCAACTTATCATTCGAATCAAAATCCACTTCTTCAAATCCCGTTCGAACCATTCTTCGAATTCCAAGCACGTTCATCTATATCGCATCGATGTTATCATCGCTCGCTAGTACCCCTATCGATAGTCATCTCACTTTACTCAATCGAGTTCAACTCATTCTCGTCCGACACAATTTAATTCCCGTACTCGACTTTTCTAAGGTCGACGCAACTTTGGTGTATATGCCCAGCCCGACTTAGCCAACCGTGCGTATGCGAACCATCTTTTTGTTTTATTGTCAAAAACTGTTCTCCTATGTTTTGCAAAATAGATAGACTTATTGTATGGACATCCCGTAGGACAATTGAGAGAGAGCGCACCAACGATATCAATATGCGGAAGCGACATTCAGAGTTCGCAGAACAGCGGAGTTTAAGAATTCAATCGATATTCCAAGAATGTAAAGCCGTGCTCTGATACCATTATGTCACGCCCCGCTCCCGTAGGAGCGATCGTCCTCGCTAAGGCGTGATGCCGCACGAGCCTAGATTGCGCTCGTACAAGGCGGGTTCCATAACGGCCGATTTCAGCGGCTGCGACGGGGTCGTCGCACAAAAGTCCCAAGCAGAGACATTGAATAATAGCAGCAGAATTTGAAACAAAACATAAGTCATTGTAAAATATTCTTTTATTGATATTGAAACAAAGATTACAGCGGGGTGCAAGGCCAAGATTACAAGTCTCTCAAGCTCACTAAATCTCACTCATCTCACATTACAAGTCACTCAGCTCTCTCTCATCTCTCAATTTCAAGTCTTGATCCAGCGGAAGCTTCGGAAGGCGACGTCCATACATTATGTCCTGTATAAGTCTTCAATCCATGCGGCCGCACACTTCGAATCGCCAAGGAACTCCGTGCCTCGACGCATCCAAGCGAGCTCCGCGCCACGAGCTTCTACCTGTGCCTGCATATGAACACTGTGTGGGTGTCAGTACTCAACTGTACTGGTGGAATGAGCTCCTCCCCCACCCATACAAAACCAACACGTTATTTACTTTGCGCAGCATAGTACCTTCTTATCAATTGTCTTTCTAGTCTTGCCTTAGGATCAGTTTTAGGACCGACGCCTTGCTTATTTCGTGTCTTTAGACCATCTCATGCTCGCAACATCAATGTTAACTTAACAACGTTAACCTATCAAATCGTGTTTGCCTTACGGCCATAATCAGAGACGCAACTACGCAATGAAGCTCCATTTCGTGTGATCGTGCTTACAAACCCTTGCTGAGGCCGTGCCTCGCAACTCAATAAGACTCGATCATATCGCCGCCTCGCGGCCCTTGCTACTTTGATCACCAACTGACCCATCCACTTGTGAACTAAGGGTTACTCGACCAACTTTGCCTTGCGGCGGTTTCCTGACTTAAACTCAAACAACTCAACCATAACCATGCAACTTATATGCCGACAACATAGGACTCGACGCCACATCTCGTGCCGTAGCACGGTGTCTTCGTTGCAGCCAAATATTAGTCCCAAACATTGTTTTCTGACCGAGCACGCATTCAACTCGATTCTTGATTCACTTCTTCTAATACTCGACTCAGTCCAAAGGCATATACGTGGATCGCCGCCCATGCCGACTCATCTATATGTGTAAAACCCCTAAATTTCTACTATATTTTTATCGATTTTGGTACTGATTTAAATTTTTTGTATTTTACGTCGCGTAGTCGTATTGTACGCCGTGCACGAAATTTTATTTTTCGTTTTGCTCGACGAGTGCAAAAATATGCGAGCGTACATATTTTAGTAAAATATTTTATTTTTATAGATCAAATAATATATATAATAATTATTTGTATTTTACTTGAAGTTTATTTTATGCAAATATTCCTTGCATATAAATTCATATATAATTCCATTTTCAAAATCTATTAATATTAAATATTTTAGTAATCAAAAAGATATTTAAAAATATTAATGTAATTTTCGAAATTATTATATTAGTATTTTTGGAAAATATATTTGGAAGTTATTGTAGCCATTTAAATCTTGATTTAATTTTTGGAATTATTTAAATAGTTAAATATTTGAAATTTTGATTTATCCTATTTAATTTTAAACTAAAATTTAATTAGATTTAAATTGGATTTTTAATTGGATTTGGATTTAAATTGATTTGAATTAAATAGTGAATTATCTACTTTTGGGTTTTAAATAATTCATATTCCTATCTAATTGGGAATTCCCACATCCTATAAATAGGTAGGTACTCCTCCAATTTTCCATTCATTATTTCTCCAAAATTTTCCACCACAAAAGTGAGTACATCGTGTCCTTGACCGTGTCCGTGTCCCATCCACTATGTGTTCATTGTACAAATATATTCCTCCACCCCGGGTCCGACAGATCCGAACCTCCGTCCCCGTCGTGTCGGACACACCCGATACGACTCATCCAAACCCTAGTCCTAAATCCTAAACCTATTCCTACCAAGGACACCGTAGCCATGACCCGACCCCGTCTTCTCCACCACGGCCTTCACCCATGCCAGCACCCCGCCAACTTCGACAGCACCTTCGACCACCAACACCATTACCCAACTGCCGTCTCTCCGCCATTCCCAGGTCACCCAACTCAACCATCGCCATCGTCGACCCTGAATATCCCTGGCCGGCCACGCCCCAGCTTCCCCTGACCAACCAACACCACCATGACCACTTCCACCATCATCATCCTCACCAAACACCACGTTCACCACCAGCCCCGGGCCGGTACACCACCGTCGCACCTTCGGCCGTCACCGCCACGAAATCCCAGCACCCGCCTCAACCACCATCACCAAGTAGAGAAGAAGAAAATTAAACCCTAACCCTAATCACTCACCTCTACCGGCGATCGACCGCCGCAGCCTCGCCGTGCCCGTCCGCCAAAGCCGCGCCGTGACCGCCGTCCTCCGCCATTCCCCTCCGAACCCTTCGCCTTATCGCGCGCAGCAGATCGCTGTGCCGCCGTCGTCCTAGCCCTCAGCCTCTCCAGCGCCAACGGTGGAAACCCTCTCCGCCGGAGCGCCGCGCCGCCACTCCCTCTCCGCCTCCTCCGCCTAACTCTCTGCCGACCGAAACCCCTCACCGAACCTACTTCGCTCCGATCTCCGTCCCTCCGGCCTCCCGCGCAGCCGCTCCGCCACCTCGGCGAGCACCACTGCCCTACTTTGCCGTCCGCCTCCATCCGTGAGCCATCGGACCACCGACCCTCCGTCGATCTCACGCTCTTCTCTTCCTCTCCCTCTCTTCCTCCCTCTCCCCGCCGGCCGAAGTTCCCCGAACCCACATACCGCCGCCCCTCTCTCGAGCCTTCACTCGTTCCCCTTCCCTTTCCTTTTCTCTCTCTCCCTTCTCTATTTTGTTAAGCAGTAGGAAAGCAGCACTAATGACTGCTGCGTTTAATGTTTTTATTTTTTTATTTTTATTTTTATTTTATGTGATCTGTTGCTTTTGTGTTTGGTTAATTTTTATTTGTTTTATTTGTTTCTTTTTCTCTTTTCTATTTCTTTTAGTAATTATTGTTATTATTATTATTACTTGCTTTCCTATTCTTTAAAAATATCAGTAAGTATATGTATAGTATCTGTACATGTAGGTATACATAGTATAATACCAGGGTTTCCATTTATTAATACTATTGGTATTGGCAATATTTTTGTGTTACTATTTAGTATTATACCACAAGTATTGGTGTTGCTATTATTTTTATTCAGTATTATTATTATTATTTACCTTGGAAATTATTATTAGTTTTATAAATAGTATTAGGGCTTGGCCTGTATGTACTTCATACTAGATTTCGAATATTTTATGGTATTTCTAAATAAGCCCCTTGACCTAAAAAGTATTATCATAATATTTTCTAAAAATTATAGTTTGACCAAAATTAAAGGTTTAATCCTAAAATATTTTTCTATGTTTCAAAATGATTATCTAAAGACATTTCGATTGGTAAAATCATAGTTTTCAACTATCATAATTATTCTCTAAAAAATAAAAGTTATTAAATATTTTGACTAAGTGGAGCTTTGTGTATATATTTTCTAGGATTATTATAACTATTTATCTATACCAAATCTTTCTGATTATCTAATCATATCCATGACCAATCATTCGTTTTTCGAACTTTCCTAAATCGTCCCTAACTAATTTGACCCTTCTGGACCCAATGGAACTGTCTGTGCCATCAACAGAGGTCCCCTTGTGTAGTTGTTACACCAAAGTCGCAGATCGTGCCACCTGGATCATTGCACTACACCAGGAGTACTACCAGGCAAGACACCTTGCCATTCGCTGTTTACTTATTTTTAGCTCATATTTCATGCATTAATTATTTTTCTTATGCAAAAACTGTGATACATGGCATAACCTGTTAGAACTTACTGTTTATTTATATTTCCTGCTGTGTATTATTTTTACAAATTAAACCAAGATTTAAGGGACCACCTTGTGTGTTGCATTCATTGGCCTTGACACGTTGTAACACGAAGTTGTGTGTCACATGTAGGACACGGAAGTGCGTGATTGGCTGGCCACCAGTACGTACAAGTCGTGCGATAGGAATAACCGCTAATAGAAGTTGCATGCTAGTTTGACTTAACGGTTATAGTGGCTTGTGTTGTGGATACAACACAGTAGGCATTGGGAGGGGAGCACAATTCCTTAGCGTATGGGCTTCGATGCACTTCCTTTGTGACCCGGTCTCTCCGCTGGAGATACGGGGTTGATGACCCATAATTATTGACGGCCACTGACGATTCTGCGGAACGTCATGCTCTTACTGAAGGGGCCCCTGGTGCCCAATGGGGACTACGCCGATCCTATTTAGCCAGGGCCCATGTGCAGGAAGGATTGTTCTTAACTATATTTCACTTAGAATGGATAGGCACCTTTATCCGTTAGGTACGAGTACCTTTGGTTTGGGGACTTGTATCTGACCGTGGCTTGGAACAATAACTTGTCGCGGATTAGTTCGTTACATCTTGTCCTTGTTTGGTTGTAGGTGTGACTTACTACTTCGATGAGAAGGTATTGAACCTTGTTGGGGTCCGGATATCATATTGGATTCATAGCATGGGAAGATACGTTACCGTGAATTAGTTTACCATCTCTTGTCCTTGTTTGGTTGGGGGGATGGTACGCTCGTTCAGTGGGTGCGTATTGGACCATGTTATAATTCGATTTACTTATTTATTTGAGAAATATTTATTCAGTTTATATGGCATGATATTATGTGTCTTGTTACGTCCTTCTGAGGACCTGATTATCTCTCCAGGTGTGTGCTATTGTCTTTCGCAGGTGCTTTAGCTCTAGCCGTGATCATTGCTAATTCTTCGAGGATGATTGCATTTGGGTCGTCTTCGCTTCGCTCGCCATACTCATTTATTTTTTATGTACTTTTCCTTATTTTGTTGGTAGTAGATTTGTCTCCGCCCAACATATTGTATCAAGACAAATTTATAGTTGATTATATAATATCTTTTATTCTTGTGGATGAGATTAGTTATGGTTCTACTGTATTTTACAACTTATGTATTTATACGAGACTTCCATATATTGGAGTATACTTCGTATGAATACAGCTGGCATGTCTACGTTCCTAGTCATACGTATTTTGGGACTGGGGCGTTACATGTTTTGTGGTGGCCCATGCAGGTCAAGATAAATTGTTTGGTTACTTTACCGTACCAAGCAAGCCTGCGAATAGGATTAGAAGTCTAGGAACTCATCCACATACTTGACCACTTTCTTCAATCTACCGTTTGACTCATCGATTGCATCTTGCTTGATTCCTTCTATCATTATTCTTATCTTTCCTTCGTGCTTGCTAGAAATTGACCCTATTAGTTAGCTGTCCCAAACACCATTAGTTTAATTCTTTTAAGTTGGGTAGAATGCCTTATGAACTAGCAACCCCTTGACCTAGTGACCTATATTAGCGAGCTTATTTAGATCATAGAATCTAGAGGACCTAACCCATCTAGCCAACCAAGGACTTGGATAAGAAGACTATAGGACGACTGTATGACTTAGAATCATTCTACCTTCTTTAAATCTTAATCTCTCGTACCTATGTATTTACTGTTTTGACTAATGATGCTAATGTAGCCTAGTTTTTGCAAGCTTATTCTTTATCGAGTTTGTTCATGACATATGCTATTGAACGCTCACTAGCCTATTGTCTAATCAGAACCGGTGCATAATGGTCTGATCAACCAAGTGCACTTTGGTTCGCTTTTGTCTATTACTCTACGTGGATGGAGACATAATTAAACTTGGCCCTTACAATCCCATCTACGACTGCCTTGACAATTCTTTTGAAATTATTCGATCATCTTTGAATCATGTATTCGTATTCGATAACGCCTCCTCCGAACTCTATATTGCTTTTGCCTTCACCTATTTTAGGAGGACGAAAGCGTTATACTAGAAGTTCCCCTAGCTATCCTATCTCTTGTGACCATTAACACTTAATGTGACTATATCTTTGTCTTAATTACTCGTCCTTTCTTCGACCCTAATTCTACCATCTTGACTTTCTAATCACTTGAATTTAAGAGTGATTACAATCGTCTCTTAATCATATCCTCAACCTAGACTACGACCATATAAACTTCGAACCCTTCTATCTACCGTTGTGCATTCTCACCCCCTACGAATTCTTAATTTCGAGGACGAAATTTCTTTTAAGTTGGGTAGGATGTAAAATCCCTAAATTTCTACTATATTTTTATCGATTTTGGTACTGATTTAAAATTTTTGTATTTTATGTCGCGTAGTCGTATTGTACGTCGTGCACGAAATTTTATTTTTCGTTTTGCTCGACGAGTGTGAAAATGTGCGAGCGTACATATTTTAGTAAACCATTTTATTTTTATAGATCAAATAATATATATAATAATTATTTGTATTTTACTTGAAGTTTATTTTATGCAAATATTCCTTGCATATGAATTCATATATAATTCCATTTTCAAAATCTATTAATATTAAATATTTTAGTAATCAAAAAGATATTTAAAAATATTAATGTAATTTTCGAAATTATTATATTAGTATTTTTGGAAAATATATTGGAAGTTATTGTAGCCATTTAAATCTTGATTTGATTTTTGGAATTATTTAAATAGTTAAATATTTGAAATTTTGATTTATCCTATTCAATTTTAAACTAAAATTTAATTAGATTTAAATTGGATTTGTAATTGGATTTGGATTTAAATTGATTTGAATTAAATAGCGAATTATCTATTTTTGGGTTTTAAATAATTTATATTCCTATCCAATTGGGAATTCCCACATCCTATAAATAGGCAGGTACTCCTCCAATTTTTCATTCATTATTTCTCCAAAATTTTCTACCACAAAAGTGAGTGCATCGGGTCCATGACCGTGTCCGTGTCCCATCCACTATGTGTTCATTGTACAAATACATTCCTCCACCCCGGGTCCGACAGATCCGAACCTCCATCCCCGTCGTGTCGGACACACCCGACACGACTCATCCAAACCCTAGTCCTAAATCCTAAACCTATTCCTACCAAGGACACCGTAGCCATGACCCGACCCCGTCTTCTCCACCACAGCCTTCACCCATGCCAGCACCCCGCCAACTTCGGCAGCACCTTCGACCACCAACACCATCACCCCACTGTCGTCTCTCCGCCATTCCCAGGTCACCCAACTCAACCATCGCCACCGTCGACCCTGAATATCCCTGGCCAAGCACCCCGACAACACTGTCCTCACCGTCGTGCCGGCCACGCCCCAGCTTCCCTTGACCAACCAACACCACCATGACCACTTCCACCATCATCATCCTCACCAAACACCACGTTCACCACCAGCCCCGGCCGGTGCACCACCACCGTACCTACGGCCGTCACCGCCACGAAATCCCAGCACCCGCCTCAACCACCATAACCAAGTAGAGAAGAAGAAAATTAAACCCTAACCCAAATCACTCACCTCTACCGGCGATCGACCGCCGCAGCCTCGCCGTGCCCGTCCGACAAAGCCGCGCCGTGACCGTCGTCCTCCGTCGTTCCCCTCCGAACCCTCCGCCTTGTCGCGCGCAGCAGATCGCTGTGCCGCCGTCGTCCTAGCCCTCGGCCTCTCCCGCGCCAGCGGTGGAAACCCTCTCCGCCGGAGCGCCGCGCCGCCGCTCCCTCTCCGCCTCCTCCGCCTAACTCTCCGCCGACCGAAACCCCTCACCGAACCCACTCCGCTCCGATCTCCGTCCCTCCGGCCTCCCGCGCAGCCGCTCCGCCACCTCGGCGAGCACCACCACCCTACTTCGCCGTCCGCCTCCATCCGTGAGCTACCGGACCACCGACCCTCCGTCGATCTCACGCTCTTCTCTTCGTCTCCCTCTCTTCCTCCCTCTCCCCGCCGGCCGAAGCTCGCCGAACCCATATACCGCCGCCCCTCTCTCGAGCCTTCACTCGTTCCCCTTCCCTTTCCTTTTCTCTCTCTCACTTCTCTATTTTGTTAAGCAGTAGGAAAGCAGCACTAGTGACTGCTGTGTTTAATGTTTTATTATTTTATTATTTTATTTTTATTTTATGTGATCTGTTGCTTTTGTGTTTGGTTAATTTTTATTTGTTTTATTTGTTTCTTTTTCTCTTTTCTATTTCTTTTAGTAATTATTGTTATTATTATTATTACTTGCTTTCCTATTCTTTAAAAATATCAATAAGTATATGTATAGTATCTGTACATGTAGGTATACATAGTATAATACCAGGGTTTCCATTTATTAATACTATTGGTATTGGCAATATTTTTGTGTTACTATTTAGTATTATACCACAAGTATTGGTGTTGCTATTATTTTTATTTAGTATTATTATTATTATTATTTACCTTGGAAATTATTATTAGTATTTTATAAATAGTATTAGGGCTTGGCCTGTATGTACTTCATACTAGATTTCGAATATTTTATGGTATTTCTAAATAAGCCCCTTGACCTAAAAAGTATTATCGTAATATTTTCTAAAAATTATAGTTCGACCAAAATTAAAGGTTTAATCCTAAAATATTTTTCTATGTTTCAAAATAATTATCTAAAGACATTTTGATTGGTAAAATCATAGTTTTCAACTATCATAATTATTCTCTAAAAAATAAAAGTTATTAAATATTTTGACTAAGTGGAGCTTTGTGTATATATTTTCTAGGATTATTATAACTATTTATCTATACCAAATCTTTCCGATTATATAATCATATCCATGACCAATCATTCGTTCTTCGAACTTTCCTAAATCGTCCCTAACTAATTTGACCCTTCTGGACCTAATGGAACTGTTCGTGCCATCAACAGAGGTCCCCTTGTGTAGTTGCTACACCAAAGTCGCAGATCGTGCCACCTGGATTATTGCACTACACCAGGCGTACTACCAGGCAAGACACCTTGCCATTCGCTGTTTACTTATTTTTAGCTCATATTTTATGCATTAATTATTTTTCTTATGCAAAAACTGTGATACATGGCATAACCTGTTAGAACTTACTGTTCATTTATATTTCCTGTTGTGTATTATTTTTACAAATTAAACCTAGATTTAAGGGACCACCTTGTGTGTTGCATTCATTGGCCTTGACACGTCGTAACACGAAGTTGTGTGTCGTATGTAGGACACGGAAGTGCGTGATTGGCTGGCCACCAGTACGTACAAGCTGTGCGATAGGAATAACCGCTAATAAAAGTTGCATACTAGTTTGACTTAGCGGTTATAGTAGCTTGTGTTGTGGATACAACCCAGTAGGCATTGGGCGGGGAGGACAATTTCTTAGCATATGGGCTTCGATGCACTTCCTTTGTGACCCGGACTCTCCGCTGGAGATACGGGGTTGATGACCCATGATTACTGACGGCCAATGACGATTCTGCGGAACGTCATGCTCTTACTGAAGGGGCCTCTGGTGTCCAAGGGGGACTACGCCGATCCTATTTAGCCAGGGCCCATGTGTAGGAAGGATTGTTCTTAACTACATTTCACTTAGAATGGATAGGCACCTTTATCTGTTAGGTACGAGTACCTTTGGTTTGGGGACTTGTATCTGACCGTGGCTTGGAACAATAACTTGTCGTGGATTAGTTCGTCACATCTTGTCCTTATTTGGTTGTAGGTGTGAATTAATACTTCAATGAGAAGGTATTGAACCTTGTTGGGGTCCGGATATGTCACGACCCGCACCCTAGCGTTAGGGCACGAGATGTGGGTACGTCCAGCCTACGCCGCAGTGTCGGCGGTAGAACGCTGTTCTAGGTCATAGTCACATCTAAAACAATATGCTATACTCTCCAGACGGAGGACAAACACATAAGGATACTATCTCAATCACAACTCTAAAGATAGATAACAGCACGATGAAATAGATAAGATAATCCACAAGAGAGAGAACCAGGAGTGATAGTAAAACAGTTTCTATTAAACAAACACAAGATTTCAAATACAACTCTTAAGACAGACAATAAAGAAAATGAACAAACTCTAGGTAAATACTCCAAGCTCTACCAATGTCCTCTAGGCTAACTGTGAAATCCAAGTACCTGTAAAATTTTATCAACGCGTCCAATCAGGACAGGAACGAGCACATATCTCTCACAACAGTTCATATCAGGAATGGACATATAAAGCAAGCTATAGAAAACTATACATGAAACGCTGTAAAGAGAAATCAACAGGAGAGAAGATATAACTGAAATATAAATATGATAAATAAAGAATATAACCTTCTACGTGAAATAGAGCATGAATTGGTTATGTAAACAGCTTGGGTCGCACATGGATACAACTATGGAATGGCACATGGATAAATACTAGGGGTAATGATCACATAACCAACTACACTCTCCCTGCCCCCAACCAATACACAAGGATAGAAGCATGTTATGTTATTGCACATGGATAACAACTACTGTATACATGGAGCTCATATGGTCATGAGTGTACATGAATAACACATGAGTGCACATGGATAAATGTGAATACATGGAGTACATGATGAACATGATAAAGTACATGAAACATGACATACTCGATGTATCCGAGGGGATAACATCATATGAAAAGATCCAGAGGGTACTGATCTGCGTAAACGTCGTGTCAGCATCAAGTATACTAGTCTATAACAAGAGTACATATCCAAAGAAGCATGAAAAGATCAGAGAATGTACTCGCCTGATAATCCAAGCCGCTGATAAATGTAGATGTCCAACTGGAGTCACAGTATCCTATTTAAAGCAATCACAAGTCACAAAAGAGTCTAACATGAAATAAGAGTAATCTACAGTGCATTCTAGATAGTTCTAGGTCCTTCTAGGTCAAAGTCTAATCAACCAGTCCACTAGGTCAACTAAAGTCAAATTAGAGTCAAACTAAGTCAACTAGTCAAGTTCTAGTTCAATCCGGGTCAAACTAAGCCAATGGTTGACCTATAGTTGACTTTTGGTTAATATAGTCAACCTGGTCAAAGGGGATCAACTCTAGTCTCTAAGTATTAAACTATGAGGTTGTACTAATTCCGAATTACGGAAAAATAGGAATTGACTAACTAATGTGACACCTAGAGAAAATATCGACAAACATTGTCGGATGATAAAACAAATATCACCAACGTGTCCAGAAGTATCAAATCAGCTAGGATTGCCTGTCCTTAAGTCCAATTCTGGACACAGGGACAAAACGGTAATTTCGGACAAAAATGATGTCCGTCGTTGGACCTGCTTTGCACCGAAAAGCGTGCCAGAGTCAACGGTCTCTAAAGTCGTCAAACTACATGTCTACGGATCCGGTTTTCTGATACGAACCCAACCGTATGTCCAAAGTTGGATTCTGGCGGGCCGTGCACAAAATCGTCCATTGAGTAGGGACCGTGGGGCCCGCTAAAACGACGTTCGATTCGATTATCTCAGATTTGGACCAAACTTGGCATGCAGGACCAGAAAAATGATACGGTTCTGTTGGCACAAGTTTCGTCTTGATCTGACGAGCGTGCACAATGTAATTGGAGAATTTGCAAAGTGTACGATACGGTGAATTTCGACGGATACACATCAAATTCGTCGCGCACACGCGACCAATTTGAATTCCGTCAAAGCCCACACGACCACGAAACCTTTACGCAGCTTTCGATGCTTTCGATTCGCGACCACGTCATCCGGATTGGCGTGACGCACGTCGTGTGGATGAATTTCAATGTTTTTAAAACAGGTTTTTGGAAAACTTTGTGATTCGATTTCTCGACGCATAGTCGATGATTTCCGAATCCACAAAAAGGGTGATGAAGACCTATATGTTGTCTAAAAGTCTCTTCAAATAGTTTTCTAATATTGGTCTGGATTGATCGAAAACGATCCTCAAACAGAGCTATTTGGGGCTGGTTTGAGGCTGTTTTCGAAATAGTTTTTTTGTCGGCTTTGCGTCGATTTCTCTGAAAACTTAGGGCTTTACAATTAATTCTAATTGAAGGGACTTAGAGTCGTATAGTTGGGCTTCGTACCTGAGAAGACAGAACGTGAAACGCGGAGCATGCGGCGCGGGAAGACGAGCGTGAAGTCGGGGTCGGGCAGCGGCTGCCGCTGTGTTCCACACGCGCATGTGCGCGCGAATTCAGGCATTTGGCCGGCCGGCGGTGCCCCCCCCCCCCGACGGAGCGCACGCGCGGGGGACGCCCAGGTGGTGGCGTCGGGTTGCGTGCGATTTCGTTAGGGTTTCGATGCTCTCGACTCTCTCTCTCTCTCTCTACGTTATATATATATAGACTCGAACGGGGGGGTGTTCGGGTCTCCGAGCTCGGGGATAGCAGTTGGGTTTAAGGGGGTCGAGGCCACTTGGGGTTTTCCTAGGGTCGGTTTGGGACTGGGCCCTGTGAGCCGAGGGCCTGGGCTGAGATTCCCTCCTATTACTTATCAACAAATACTATATATATACATATATATATTTTTTTATATATACATATATATATATATATATATATATATATATATATATATATATATATATATATATATATATATATATATATATATATATATATATATATATATATATATATATATATATATATATATATATATATAGATATATATATATATATATATATATATATATATATATATTATATATATATATATATATATCAACAATACTATATATATACATATACATTTTTTTTTATATATACATACATACATATATATATATATATATATATATATATATATATATATATATATATATATATATATATATGCATATATTTATATATACATACACGTATACACACACTCACGTATATATATATATTTACGTATATGTACACACGTATATCATATGTATATACATATATATTTATATACATATCTTATATATTATCTATATACACACATAAATTCCTATGTAAATATACATATATACATAATATATATTTATATAAATACATAAATACACGTATACAATATATATATATATATATATATATATATATATATATATATATATATATATATATATATATATATATATATATATATATATATATATATATATATATATATATATAGATATATATATATATATATATATATATATATATACACATGCACACACACATTCATAAATAGTTAAATACCTATATATATATACTTACATATATATACCTATATATGTACACACATATGTATCCTTATATATATTACAATACTATGATTACAATTATGTACATATATAATGATTCCTATACATATAGGATGTATACATCCAAGCCATAAAATATAAAGAAATAATATAATACTCTAATTAAAATAATATTTAATAAGATAACATTTTAAATCATTTAATATTAAATAAAATACACTATCTATATCATGCACAGAAATAATACAATTGTAGCCAATAAAATATATGCATGGACAGGCTACAAGTCTACAAGGCTGGGGCTTGGCTCGGTTGAGCCGGGTCGAGTCAAAACTGAACATGGTGCAATAGTTAAAATAAATAGGTATTTAGAATCATGGAAAATAAGTAGCATGTGGGGACTCAATTAAATGGGACACAAGTGTCGGACGGGTAGTAGGCTTCATGAGGGCCATGTCCATATTTTGGGTTGACAGGTTTGGGTCGATGTCGGGTCCCGAAATCGAATTGGAAGTCAGGTCATATTTTACGATGGATAATTAATTGGCCTAAATTGATCCAAAAGTTGTACGAAGTAAATGAAACACAAGATGATGTGTCTGAGTGGGACACGAAGGTCATGGGTGTAGGACGTCTCGAGTAGATCATGCATGAGGAGTTGGTTTCAAGAAAACGACTAGTCTTGTGCTCCGAAATTAAAAGACACGAAAACGTGCAAATTACGATCAAGTAAAAGAGTGGGAAAAGTAATTATAAATTAATTGGTCTAAATTGACCCGAAGTTACGCGAAGCAAAAAGAGCACAAAGGAACAAGTTTGAGTAGGACATTATATATCAAAATGAAGATAATCTTGTCCACTACAAAACTCAAGAAGGAAGTTTCCAGAGATGGACATCTCTGACGCTCCAAAAATCAAAGGCACGGAGAAGTACAATTAAGAATAAAATAACCACGATGAAATAATTTATTGAAATAATTCCATCAGAAAATAAAAAAAACAACCCGAAAATCAGGGTGCTCACATCCTACCCACCTTACAAAAATTTCGGCATCGAAATTTAGGTCGGTCGTACTCCTTCTAGGTCAATACCCAACAATCAAAGTCTCTAAGAAAAAAAAATTTAATCATACCATTAGGAAGAATAACATATGCAGGATCATGGTCAAGTCATAGGAGTTGAATGTCTCACCTAGGTGTATACGTCATACTAGATCAAGCCAGTCATCGGTATAAAACATACAAACAGTCTAGGGAGTCCAATTGGAAAGATAAGGGAACGCCAATCATCAAGGTCGTAGGGCAGTCTACCAACCTTTATGAAATTGGCAACTATCAAAGAACATAACTAGTAACTAACTTTGAAGGGTTTCTAATTCCAAATATAATTAAGAAAATCAAAGTTTAAATCACGACTTGTCAATAGCACAAAATCTAAGCACACTATATATATATATATATATATATATATATATATATATATATATATATATATATATATATAAGAATATTTTAGTCCCAATACGATCTAAGTTGATCAATCAGGATGAATCGATGTTTAGGCAAGATAGAGAACGAGGTCATTGAAGTCTGAGCACGAGTATCCAAGATTGGAAATCCATGTCACAATTGGTTTAATTCAATTGAATAAGATCCCAATATATTGGATGATAAGAAGGATGACCAAGTCAACTGGTCGGTCAAAGGAATTAGAATTTAAGGGATGATGCAAGGATATAGAATTGAATCAATTTTCCTCCTTTGGATAGGGAAACTATATGGGATACCTCGGGTTTGTCTAATAAGTATAGTGTCTTGTCCTTCTGAAATATGTGAAAGGCTGACAATAAAGAGTTCAAAGGCGATGTTATTGAGTTCAATATGTGGCTCACAGACGACAAAAAAATTCAAAGGGGAATTGTCAAGGCTGTCGCGGATGAGACTCTAGGGCAAGTTTAACCATGTCTCCATCCACGTAGAATAATATATGAAAAGCGAACCAAAGTGTAATAGGTTGATCAGACCATCTTGTACCGGTTCTGATTAGACAATATGTTAGTGGGTGCCGGCCCCCAATAATATATGTCATGATCAAGCTCGAAAAGAAGATAAGTTTGCAAAACTGGTTTTAAATTAGCAACATAAGGTAGTCAAAATATAAGTAAGGATAATGATGAAAGAAATTAAATAGTCTAAGTGAACTTATCAATGTGGTTCACAATGACTAGGATTTGCTGGATAGTGAGGCATTCTACCCACCTTAAAATAGTTAAACTAATAGGGTGATGGAACAACGGGTCAAGCCATCAAGATAAAGTACAAAATTGAGCATTTAAAGAATCAAGCAGAACACCAACACATGTCGGGTCAAAAGATGTGAGTCATGTTGGATTTCTAATTGAAGTCGAAAATAGTTGGTATTATGGTATAGATCATAGTTAGTCATTTCGACTCGAAAGTCATATCAAAAGGATAGTATACAAGAAGATGAGTTTAATGGGACACGATATGCCCACATGAAGATGGACTCGTCTGGGCCTTGTACACAATTTGTTGGAGGGTAACAGCTAGTATTACACTCCGAATATCAAAGTCATGGTAAGAAATGTCAAGGATCCAAAATAGAAAATGGAAGATCAAGAGATGACAATTAATGCACAAAGTACAGGAGATCAAGTTGAAGCACGAAATAAAATCAGTTACAGAATAAGATAATTTAGGGATACAGTTCTAGAGAGAGAATACTGTTAAGGAACGATCAAATCATTATTCAAATATTACGAACGGTTAGAGAGTCACAATAAAAGATCTAGATTTGAGGAAAATCAAGTATCATCTGCCTCTGAAACCCTGAAGTTCACCTGATCATAATTGCCAATCGTATTTTTACCTTACTAGTCTCCCTATGATAATTCAATCCTCATATGTTTACCATCCAGATTTTACAACCTTCCGTTATCTAATCCTTACCATGATCATCATAGGCAGGATTCTAAATTTTTAAAACATTTCTCATGAAGCTTTCCCCTTCTTATTAAGAATCAATACTATTCATTTTAAATCAATTTCCATATTTCTTCACATTGTCCCAATTTAGATCCGAAACCTCTAACTCAAGTTTATGAGATCTTTAAACTGTTTAATTTGTTTTCTCGTATCATTCAATTCCCAAAACCTCTAGGCCTTACAAACTTATTTTCCATCGTAAAATCAACCTTCATATTTTCTTCGACATACACCCATGAATATTATTCTCCTAATTTTTTCTTTAAAAAAAACTCACAACAATGTCCAAATTTCCATAGCCTTGTGTCCTCTCTATCCCTAGTCATTTCCTTGCAATATCTTGTTCAATTTCATATCTTTATTGAATATAATTTAATTCTCTTTTCCATTACTAACCTTCTTTAAAGCCTTAGGGTAAAACTGCCCGAGAATCAATAACCAAAATTTTGAAGTTCTCAAACTAAGTTGACCTTTAATATCCTCATCAGTTTTGAAATACACTTACAAATTATTCATACCAAGTTTTCTCTAAGTGTGGTTTATTTCCAGACTGGTAGTATACATCTCTTTGATTTCATATCCTAGACCTTTACCACATATCATTCTCAAGTTTCCATGTTAACATCCAACCTTTTGGATTCCTACAAAATCATCACACGATAACCAGTTCAATCATTTCCGAGCTACACGATTTACGACACTTCCTCAACCTTTTCCATAAAAAATACGAAGACTCAAGGGTTACAAAGTATGCAGGTACGACAGAGTTTAAGAAAATAGGAATACAAAAAATAATGGTAAGGAAGGAATAATGAAGATCCGCTCAAAAGAGATGAACCAATCAAGATCAAATTCAAGAGGAAAAGGAATTCAAATCGCAATTCGTAATGAGATTCTCAAGGGTCGTCCCTGGAATCTCTCAAAGGATCCAAAGTGTGATTAAGTATCTCTAATTCTAACACCTTATTTCTTATACTCTATAGCAGGCTCGTAGCAGTACGACTAAGTCGTCGCACTACTACGAAATCGCACAAATGCGAATCTCGACCTGTATAGGCCACCAATAAAAACGTGTCACGACCCGCACCCTAGCGTTAGGGCACGAGACGTGGGTACGTCCAGCCTACGCCGCAGTGTCGGCGGTAGAACGCTGTTCTAGGTCATAGTCACATCTAAAACAATATACTATACTCTCCAAACGGAGGACAAACACATAAGGATACTATCTCAATCACAACTCTAAAGATAGATAACAGCACGATGAAATAGATAAGATAATCCACAAGAGAGAGAACCAGGAGTGATAGTAAAACAATTTCTATTAAACAAACACAAGATTTTAAATACAACTCTTAAGACAGACAATAAAGAAAATGAACAAACTCTAGGTAAATACTCCAAGCTCTACCAGTGTCCTCTAGGCTAACTGTGAACTCCAAGTACCTGTAAAATTTTATCAATGGGTCCAATCAGGACAGGAATGAGCACATATCTCTCACAACAGTTTATATCAGGAATTGACATATAAAGCAAGCTATAGAAAACTATACATGAAACGCTGTAAAGAGAAATCAACAGGAGAGAAGATATAACTGAGATATAAATATGATAAATAAAGAATATAACCTTCTACGTGAAACAGAGCATGAATTGGTTATGTAAACACCTTAGGTTGCACATGGATACAACTATGGAATGCACATGGATAACTACTGGGGGTAATGATCACATAACCAACTACACTCTCCCTGCCCCCAACCAATACACAAGGATCGAAGCATGTTATGTTATTGCACATGGATAACAACTACTGTATACATGGAGCTCATATGGTTATGAGTGTACATGAATAACACATGAGTGCACATGGATAAATATGAATACATGGAGTACATGATGAACATGATAAAGTACATGAAACATGACATACTAGATGTATCCGAGGGGATAACATCGCATGAAAAGATCCAAAGGGTACTGATCCGTGTGAACGTCATATCAGCATCAAGTATACTAGTCTATAACAAGAGTACATATCCAAAGAAGCATGAAAAGATCAGAGAATGTACTCGCCTGATAATCCAAGCCGCTGATAAATGTAGATGTCCAACTGGAGTCACAGTGTCCTATTTAGAGCAATCACAAGTCACAAAAGAGTCTAACATGAAATAAGAGTAATCTACAGTGCATTCTAGATAGTTCTAGGTCCTTCTAGGTCAAAGTCTAATCAACCAGTCCACTAGGTCAACTAAAGTCAAATTAGAGTCAAACTAAGTCAACTAGTCAAGTTCTAGTTCAATCCGGGTCAAACTAAGCCAATGGTTGACCTATAGTTGACTTTTGGTTAATATAGTCAACCTGGTCAAAGGGGATCAACTCTAGTCTCTAAGTATTAAACTATGAGGTTGTACTAATTCCGAATTACGAAAAAATAGGAATTGACTAACTAATGGTGACACCTAGAGAAAATATCTACAAACATTGTCGGATGATAAAACAAATATCACCAACGTGTCCAGAAGTATCAAATCAGCTCGGATTGCCTGTCCTTAAGTCCAATTCTGGACACAGGGGCAAAACGTTAATTTCGGACAAAAATAATGTCCGCCGTTGGACCTGCTTTGCACCGAAAAGCGTGCCAGAGTCAACGGTCTCTAAAGTCGTCAAACTATATG
>JANAVB010003400.1:30749002-30849002 GCA_029216955.1 Iris pallida | reverse complement strand
CCGAAATTAAAAGACACGACAACGTGCAAATTACGATCAAATAAAAGAGTGGGAAAAGTAATTATAAATTAAATGGTCTAAATTGACCCGAAGTTACGCGAAGCAAAAAGAGCACAAGAGAACAAGTTTGAGTAGGATATTATATATCAAAATAAAGATAATCTTGTCCACTACAAAACTCAAGAAGGAAGTTTCCAGAGATGGACATCTCTGACGCTCCAAAAATCAAAGGCACGGAGAAGTACAATTAAGAATAAAATAACCACGATGAAATAATTTATTGAAATAATTCCATCAGAAAATTTAAAAAAATAACCCGAAAATCAGGGTGCTCACAGGATACCATATTGGATTCATAGCATGGGAAGATACGTTACCGTGAATTAGTTTACCATCTCCTGTCCTTGTTTGGTTGGGGGGATGGTACGCTCGTTCAGTAGGTGCGTATTGGACCATGTTATAATTCGATTTACTTATTTATTTGAGCAATATTTATTCAGTTTATATGGCATGATATTATGTGTCTTGTTACGTCCCTCTGAGGACCTAGTTATCTCTCCAGGTGTATGCTATTGTCTTTCGCAGGTGCTTTAGCTCTAGCCGTGATCATTGCTAATTCTTCGAGGATGATTGCATTTGGATCGTCTTCGCTTCGCTCGCCATACTCATTTTATTTTTCATGTACTTTTTCTTATTTTGTTGGTAGTGGATTTGTCTCCGTCCAACATATTGTATCAAGACAAATTCATAGTTGATTATATAATATCTTTTATTCTTGTGGATGAGATTAGTTATGGTTCTACTGCATTTTACAGCTTATGTATTTATACGAGGCTTCCATATATTGGAGTATACTTCGTATGAATACAGCTGGCATGTCTACGTTCCTAGTCCTACGTATTTTGGGACTGGGGCGTTACAATATGGGGTCACTAGCATAACAAGCTATACCTGGACACGTAGCTTGCGGTCGGCCGGGACCCTTCCAGCGCAAGGTAGCTAGCCCCCTGGAAGTCTCTGACTGACCCGGTGCTGTCGAGCCAGCACAGCTACCACCGTGTTTTCTTAGGCCGCATCGGTCCCATGGTGCCACGGGATGCCGTGCGGGGAAACTCTACCTTCTCGACAAGTTGTCCAATGACCATGCAAGACCCTTCACTCAAACTGACGTCTCACACAGTCATTGCACTCTCAGTGTTATCATCTCTTTCCCAAAACCAAGATCAAACCTTCTACCATTTGAGACCCCTCGACGACCGATGGTCGCGAGCATTCTTTCTATCATTTGAGACCCCTCGATGACCCACGGTCACGAGCATTCTTTCCATGTTACCATATCATTTCATTCATTCAATGTCTATTCAATAATCCTTTCTCCAAAACTCATTCAATCAACCGATGCCCTAGACACTAAGTCCGTGCACCGTGCCTTAAGCCGACTTTCAATCTACGCAACGCTATCGCCCAAGTCATACTTTATATGATGGGCCTTGGGATCGTGGGACTATTTAACCTGACAACTGCAGAATGAGTGGGACAGCACTTAGAATGACTTAGGTCGACCGACATAACTTTGCCTAACTTACTCAAGCCTACAACTTAACGAGCAAAAGCCGCGTCAAGCCTTGCCTCGATGGAACGTGCCGTGCACGCGTTCAACTTTTGAACGACTAAGTCATTTGGGTACCTAGACTTGTGGCACAAGCTGTGTAATGCAACTTAACTCATGGGGCAAGCCAAGGCTATGCCAAGCCTTGGACGACAGGACTGTGCATGCTTTATGAAGCATTCATGCGGGCGACGCCTATGACTTAGGCTATGTTCATGACTTCGCCGACTCAACCAACTTTCCTTCTCCCAAGCCACGGGACGAAGGATCGAGTGTCATTTTCAAAGCACGCCGTGCACCAACTCTAAGCCGACCGTTGGACCATTCCATATTCTAACTCAATTTGACTCGTCGGGATTATTCCCTTTAACTATGTGGATTCGTCTCTTTTATTATCAAGCCTACTTGTGCAAGTTGAAAACATGCGATTTATTATGTGAAGGCTAAGATGAGGCAAGTTCACCGAAACTATCCCACCTGAGTGAGCGGTCGCTTCGAACCGAGCGATGTCTTCGAGTAGCCATTGCAAGGCTAAGTCTGAACGTCGTTGGCGTTTTGATTCTGTCGATTGACTAAGCGGGACGGGACACTATACGGGCTGAAGGGAGTTGATCGGGAGCAGGGAGCGGGCTGAGGGGAGTTTGGGAGCGTCTGAACGGGCTGAAGGGAGTTGGAGAGCGGGAGGAGAAAGAGAGAAGGAGAAAGAGAGTAAGTGCGGAAGAAGGGAAGGGTTTAGACTTTTCGACTTAAGTGCGGGAGTAAGTACGGGAGAGTCGAGGTTTTCGACTTAAAATTTGGTGTTTTTTTCATAACGCTCGTATCACTGAGAGACAATCGATAACGCTTATATAGAAAACCGTCATAGATTATAGTCTTGCTGAACTTTGATGACGCTTTTTTATCAGCCGTCATGAAATCCACTTATCAAGCGTCATTAATAGGTCATTTTTTTGTAGTGTACGCCAAGACCCTAGAAAGATGGCAAGATAGAAATACAAATGAGAATGGTGGCTGAGCACTTAGTTTTTCTTATCATGCATTATATATTTTCTTCTTAGATAAGTTGCATATACTTGCATGGTCATGGACAACTTGTATACAAGGTAGTTCCCAGAACAGTAATCCGTGGCCAAGAACCCGGTTCATCCTAGAGGGAACAAGGATGGTGTCGACGTACTGACATCGGGATTTTGGGACTTGCAGTGGGGACTTGCTACCACCTACTGAAAGGACGCCAAAATCTCATGGTGCTAAAGTAGTATCACGGTGTTTCGGAAACCTCCCATGGATTCGCACCCTATTCGGAGTTAGTCGTTAGCCTATAAGATGGTCCAAGATGGTGTGTCGCCAGTGACCTTCATATAGATAGATCCAGTACTAATGATGTCTTATTTAGGAAGAGTAAGTTATTACTCAAATACAGGGAAGGATGTCGGTTGTTGGTAAGAATCAGAACGATGATAAATTATATTGAATCATGATATTGTTTCTAATAATGTCTTGTGCAGGCTGAGTAAGTATTATAAATGTACAGGGATGGCTACACGACCGTGGGTAAGAATTACCAAAGGGTGGTAACTGTATGCTTAAAATTATGTTGGCTATGAGATTTGCATGCTTTACTTCTTGTTGGCTATAAACATGAAATTGACCCTAAGGCAACGAGAAAGATCACTACTAATAATGTTCTATAACATGATTACTTCGTGTTGTCTTCTTAGGTGAGTTAGGGCCAGCACCGCTCGCCAGTACATTGATGATGTACTGACCCACGTTGTGGACAATATTACAGGTGCTTGCTTATGGGGGAAATCGTTTGATCAGTGCTTGCCATCGATGATTCGGATAGGAGTACAAAAGCTCTTTTTTTAAGACGATGTTTTCTGCTATACGGGACATAATGTATGGAACAATGTAACTCAGTTGTACCAGTGAGATTGTAGCCAAATTGGCAAGTTCATTGTAAAGAAGTCGATATCAAAGTCTTGTAATCGGTTGTAAACTCTGTATTCCGCTGCAAGTCTTGTAATCTATTACAATTATCAATAAAGAGATACATTTCTTCGTATCTTGTGTGACTTTAATTTATCTGTTCAGTTTTGCTATACTGTCATTTTTTTAGAAATACCAGGAACTGTAATAGTTTTACCTTGTACAAGTGCAATCTAGACTTGTACGACATCACGTCCAGTGGCTAGATTTCGATCCTCCAGGATCAGGGCATGACAGAGTAGAAATAGTCATGTAAACAATTCCAAAGTAGGTTATCATGTGCAAACTCTGTAGCATAATCATGTGCAAATTCAAGCCGTTCACATAACCATCTTGTGCTCTAAATCACTTAGTCACTTATAGTTCTTATTTTTCCATATTTATATTTCTAGTTTACTAGATATCTCTTTTGCTCTTCATGTTTATTTCTTACAGCGTTTCATGTATTTTATTCTATAGCTTGCTTTACATTTCCTGTCATGTTATGAACTGTGCGAGAGATGTATTCGTTCATGTCCTGATTGGATCTGTTGATAAGTTTTTACAGGTAACTTGGAGGATCATAGCTAGCCTAGAGGACACTAGTAGAGCTTGGAGTAGATGTCTAGAGTTTTGTTTATCTTGTTTCTTGTTTGTCTTGGAGATATATTTTATTTTAGATATTGAGATTTTGTGTTTGTTAAACACATGACTTATTCATTTTTGGTTGTATCCCACTTGTGGATGTTATCTATTTCATCGTGCTGATTATCTACCTCTAGTTTTGTGATTGAGATTGTATCCTTCTGAGATTGTCCTCCGTTTGGAGATTATATCATATAGTATTAGTTGTGATTGTTGTAGGAACGAAATAGTAAAGCGTAATACTCTAGAGGGGGGTGAATAGAGTTGGCAGCGGAATAATGCTAATTAAAAAATATTAGCAGCACAATCACAGAATATTAATCACAACTGAAATAAAGTAAAGACAGAGTTAAGAGAGCAAACACAAAGACAACGATGTATACTGGTATCCCTCTGTTGAGGACTAATCCAGTCGGTAGAACTCTTGCTACCAGTTGAAAAAACCGCAAGTTTTCTTACGAAGTCCTTGCAACTTCTACAACGCGAGCTTTGATACGAAAAACTCGTCCAACTTCAAATGTGAAGAGGTATTCTTCAATCAAGTCTTCTGATTACAATCTCTCAGAAACTTCTAGACCGTACCGCACTGGCAAATCGACTAGAGGATTGTAATTGGCTTGGGATCTAAAATTGAAAGCTCTAGAAAACTCTTTGAAAGACTGAAAGCTTTAGATAGAGAGAAGATTGAAAGTGAATGAGTGAGTTGAAATGATCGAAATCCTTCTCTATTTATAGGAATTTCAAAGGCAGACTTCTGACAGAATTCGGACAAAACTCTATGAGCAAATCTCGGTCAAATTTGCAACTGCAGGAGGACCAAGTTCCAAGGATTCAAAATCACAACGGCCACTAACCGAACTCTGGCCGAACTCGGTCCGAGTTCTGTCAGGATTTAGTCAGGGTTTAGCTTAGGGTTTTGAAAAAGTTTTTTGGTGATTTTTGAAAACCTTTTTGTAAACCTTTTTGAGAGGTCATTTTAAAAACATTTTGAACTCATTTGAGGGTAGCCTATTTGCCAGTACGACTTGGTGTACATCATATTCCTAGACTCAAATAAAATAAAAATACATTGCATAAGGAATTACAGACTCGAGTAGGCAAACAGATCTTCGGTCTTGAATTCAGTGGATAGCCATTCTTGATCATGTCCAAGAGTCCAAGATGTCCCGACTAGCTTTGTATATCTAGACAGAGTTTATTCAATTATTAAAATCAGGTTTGACCATATGACCAAATGGGCCAACAATCTCCCCCATTTTGATAATTGACAAACTATGAATGATATAACATTAAGCTTGTTCAAAATATCAAAAAGTAGAATTTGTTCATATCCTGTATTATCTCAAAAAAAATGTTAGATCTTTAATTTTCTCCCCCTTTGTCACTTAGCAAAATAATTGCAAAAGATAAAGCTCCCCCGCAATCAAATGCATAAGTAACAAATAGTGAAAAAACATATATAAAAGAAATAAGGCATAAATAAAAGAGAAGTATCACAGGCATGTATTGTCTAAAAAAAATCATCACAGGCATGTAATTTCACAGGCAGTTATAAAAAATGAAGCAATATAAGAAATAGTGCTAGCATAAACTGAAACTGAAATATAGTGCTGAAATAAACTGAATGCCATAAACTGAGGCATAATAAACATGTCCATGAAAGAAAAGAGTACTGAAGCATACTAAAAAGTGCTAAAAAAAGTACTGATAATAACTTGGAATGTTGGAGCATTCCCAAGTGCACAATAAAATATCACTCAAAATCATATAGTCACATCTCCTCATCATCATCCTCATCATCATCATCAGCAGCTCGATCAGCATAGTCCTGAAGTACCAGCTCCAGAGGTACCAGCGCCAGAAGAATGTGGAGGGGCGCCAGCATAGAACTCACCAACAAAGTTACGAGGTGGAGCACGGTCAGGACGGTGCCAATCATAGGCGTTACCGGGCTGGAAGTAGGCATGAACAGCCTCATCCTCACAGCGGTAACCGGAGAAAGCTGGATCTCTAGGGATGGAACCGGCTGAATGACCAGTCTGGGCGAAACGAAGATCAGCTAAGGAGTTTGCAAGCGCCTGATAGCGGGTGACGTCGCGGAACTCACGCTCGCGAGCCATGTCCGTTATCGAGACGTGCAAAGCAGATAAATGCTGATGTATGCCCTCAAATGTCATGGCATACTGATGAGGTGGTGGAGGAGGTGCAGTAGGAGGAGCAGGAGGTGGAGCTGAAGCAGTCATGCTACGATGAGATAACTGAAGAAACTTGGGCTCAGGGTCCTGAGTACAAGTCGACAGATCGATATCGAAGCGCTGAAAGATGCGTGGGAGAATCATCGCGTAAGAGAGATTTCTATCTCTTGCACGACAACGACCCATCATCTGAATCATGGTCTTAGGGGCAGAAAATGGAATCCCCTTAAGAATATGGTACATTGCGGACAGCTCAAGAGAAGTCACATCATCCTTTGAAGTGGATTTTAGAAGGATAGTGGAATAGATGATGCGATGCAATTCATAGTTAAACAAGTTCAGGTTGTTAGACTTGAACTTTCCAGAGCGTACTCTATCAGGTGCACAGAGTTCCGCTTTGAAACTGGCGAGTGTCGTGCCTTCGGGAAAATCAAATTCAGTGATGTCAACTAGCGGTGCACCTTCGTTAGGGATACCAAGGATCTCCGCTAAGAGGTCATCATTGAAATTGATATCAATACCTCCAACACGAGTGCTCACATCAAAAGTGTTTAATATGAGATTGCAATAAAATAATCTAATGGCATTAGTTGCTATAAGGAAGCAGATTTTAACAAAAAGATGTAACCCTAATGCCTCAAATAAATGACGATGATCAGGAAATACAGTCCATTTGACTAGAGCGCCTGTGCATATGGATCTCATGGAGAAGTCTCCATACCACAGTAGGGCTTGGTCTAGGGTTTGAAAGAAAAACCCGTCGAACGCACCGTCGCTCGTTTGGACCGGCGAGAAGAGGGAATCCGTATGCAGATGCGAAGATGACCCCTCCTCACTAGGGTTCGTCTTCTTCCTCTTTGATAGATTGAATTTGGGTGCCATTTGTACAAATTGAAATAAAAATGTACTAATTGAAAAGTGGAGAAAGATGGGGTTATACCTCCCGAAATCAAAGTATGTCGAAGAGAACGACGAACTCCGCACGAATCCAAATTTTGGATTGATTTCACCACTTAGATTGGAAGAATGAGGGTGGTGAAAAGCTAGGGTTCGGGGCTCCTTCGCGGCTGCTGCTGCTGTTGTGATTAGTTTGGAAGCAATGAAGAAGAAGGGCTGCTCGGGTTCTGTATATATAACCTGATACCCTCAACCAAACTCGGGCCGAATTCGGTCAGAGCTCTGGCCGAATTCGCCTAGGGTTCTTTAAAGTTGATTTTTGCCATTCTTTTTCATTGTCTTATTTCAAATATTTAATTCAAAGATTAGTCATTTCAACTTCAATTAACATAATTAATAATATTTTATAGATTAAATGTCGTTACACAGCGACTGTTTCAGATTAGCTGTAGGAGTACTGTCCCAGCTGGCGGAGGTTCACCGGGGAACTCTTAAGTACTGCTTCGCTTCAACCGTAGTTGTGGTGACAGACAGACTCTTTATTGGCTTGTCTCTAACACAGTTTTTGCGTAATGATATATAATCATAAAACAAAATTAATTAATATTATTGACGTCCAAAATTCCTAATTCTCGACGTAAATAATTGAAACGATCTTCCGCTAGAGGTTTAGTGAAGATGTCAGCTAGTTGATTTTCAGTATCTATGTACAGAAGGTTTATATCTCCATTTTGATGATGATCTCTAAGAAAGTGATGTCGAATCTCGATATGTTTAGTACGAGAGTGACATACTGGATTCTTAGTCAAATTAATAGTGCTCGTGTTATCACAGAAAATGGGAATATGTGTGTAAAATAAATCATAGTCTTCTAGGGTTTATTTCATCCACAAAATCTGAGCACAGCAATGTCCTGCGGCGATGTACTCAGCCTCTGTTGTTGATAGGGCTACAGAATTTTACTTTTTACTAAACTATGAGACTAAAGCCTTGCCTAAGAAATGACATGTGCCACTGGTACTTTTTCTATCAACTTTGCATCCAGCAAAATCTGCATCCGAATAACCAATAAGGTCAAAGGACTTAGTTTTGGGATACCACAAGCTAATAGAAGAAGTGCCCTTAAGGTATCGAAAGATACGCTTAACTGCGGACATATGTGATTCCTTTGGGTTAGCTTGAAAACGTGCACACAGGCAAACACTAAACATTATATCTGGACGACTAGCAGTTAAATAAAGTAAACTACCAATCATACCTCGATACTTACGTGTGTCGACTGGCTTGCCTTGTTCATCTGAATCAAGCTTTGTTGAAGTTGCCATTGGAGTGCCAATAGGTTTGACATTGTCCAGATCAAACTTCTTTAGCAGGTCTTTTGTATACTTGGCTTGATTTATAAATGTCCCATTATCCGTTTGTTTGATTTGCAATCCGAGAAAGAATTTTAGCTCTCCCATCATGCTCATCTCAAACTCATTCTGCATACACTTAGAAAATTCTTGACACAGAGATTCATCAGTAGATCCAAATATAATATCATCAACATAGATTTGAATTAAAAGAAGTTTGCCATTAAAAGACTTACTAAACAGTGTAGTGTCAACCTTGCCTTTTGAAAAACCATTGTCAAGTAGAAAAGAGCTTAGACGATCATACCAAGCACGATGGGCTTGTTTTAAACCGTATAAGGCTTTCTTCAACTTGAAAACATGATCAGGGTTTTTGAAATTCGTGAAACCTGGAGGTTGTGCTACAAAAACTTCTTCTTTTATAAAACCATTTAAAAAAGCACTCTTGACATCCATTTGAAATAGTTTGAAATCATAAAAACATGCAAATGCACATAACATGCGAATGGATTCTAATCTCGCAACTGGGGCATAAGTCTCATCGTAGTCGATACCTTCTTCTTGATTGTATCCTTGAGCTACGAGTCGAGCCTTATTACGAGTCACTAAACCATTCTCATTTAGTTTATTTCGGAATACCCAACGGGTGCCAATGACCAGATGATCAATAGGCCTGGGAACAAGTTCTCAAACTTGATTCCGTTCAAATTGGTTTAATTCCTCTTGCATAGCATCTATCCAAAAACTATCACTACATGCTTCATCAATAGTTTTGGGTTCTAGCTGTGAAATAAATGCAACACTAGAAACAATATCTCTACTGGATGTACGAGTACTTACTCCTTTGGTAATATCACCAATTACCAAATATTTTGGATGATCAGCTGTAAATTTCAACCTTTTTGGAAGATTCTGAAGATAGCTGGTTCCTGGATCTTCTCTAGGAGGTTCAGCTAGTACAGAGCTTGGTTGAGGATCAGCTGATGTTGAGCTTGGTACAGTTGGATCTTCGTCATTATCATCGATCGTCATCTGATTTAGTTCATCAAAGGTGACGTTGATTGACTCTTCGATGATCATGGTTCTTTTGTTGAAGACTCTGTATCCTTTGCTACTTGGCCGCATAACCTAAAAATATACCTTTATCGGCCTTTTCATCAAATTTTCCCAAATTGTCTTTTGAATTAAGAATAAAACATTTACAGCCAAATATTCTAAAGTATGAAACAGATGGAATTCTATCAAACCATAACTCAAATGGAGTCTTCTTCGATTTGGGTCGAATTAGAACTCTATTGAGTACAAAGCAAGCTGTGTTGACAGCTTCAGCCCAGAAATATTTTGGTAGGCTGAACTGGTTTAACATCACTCTGGCCATTTCGGTTGGAGTTCTGTTCTTACGTTCCACAACTCAATTTTTTTGTGGAGTCCTAGGGCAGGAGAACTCGTGTACAAAATCGTGTGTGTCACAAAATTGTTCAAAATCAGCATTCTCGAATTCGCCTCCATGATCGCTTCTTATGCGAGTGATCATGTAACCTTTTTCATTCTGTACTTTCTTGCAAAAGGCGATAAATTCGGATAATGCATCATTCTTGCGTGTCAAGAAATATACCCACGTGTATCTAGAGAAATCATCTACAATTACGAAAGCATAAAGTTTACCTCCGAGGCTAGCAACTCTGCTAGGACCAAATAAGTCCATATGAAGCAATTGTAGAGGTCTAGTAGTACATACTGCGTTTACTGACTTGAATGTGGATATGGTAGCTTTGTTCTTTTCACATTGGCTGCATACCGAGTCCTTCTTGAATGTAATGTCCGGTAAACCGCGTACTAGCTTCTTTGTGGATAATCTTGAGATCGTATCCATATTAGCGTGACCGAGTCTCATATGCCACAGATGACTCTCATCACTCTTGGCCATTAAGCATCTACCTGAAATATTAGTTTCTTCTAACAAATAGAAAACATATATATTGTCTTCCCTGATACCTTCAAAGATAGTACTACCAGTTGAGCTATCAACTATAGTACATTTGTCTTTGCCAAAGTTGATGCCATAACCATGATCAGCTAGATGACTTATGCTGAGTAGATTATGTTTCAACTCGGTAACCAGACAGACATCCTTAATCACAGGATAAGGAGACTTACCAACATCACCGATACCAATAATATACCCTTTCAAGTTATTACCGAAGGAGACATAGCCTTCCTTCTTTTTCTTCGACAGTGTTACAAATAGGGTAGCGTCACCGGTCATATGCCGTGAGCAACCGCTGTCGAGGATCCATTTGCTTCTAGCATGTGAAGGGTATTCCACCTACAAAATAGTTTGCAGATAAAACTTTTGGTACCCATTTCTTGTAGGGTCCTGAATTGTTAGCTTTAGGTATCCAAGCATAAACATTTAAATCAACAAGCTTTCTCATTCTACATGCAGATGAAATATGACCAATGAGGCCACAATAATGACATTGTGTATGTCGAGTGTTGAAAGCTGAGTGGTGTGCATGGTTGATATGTTTAGGTTTTCTAGTATAGAAGAAAGCATAACTATAATCTTGTTTGGGCTTAACCTTTTGGGGTAAAGGTTTTATATGGTTAGGTCTGATAGTGTTTGGCTTGGAAATGTTCCGATTTTTCGGTAAGTGACACGTGTTAGGGAAGGAAGCAGCAGGCTCAGGCTGTTTTCCTAACCTAATTTTCAATCTTTTGGAAGTGTCATACAACTTAGTATAATCAAAAGTGAGTGATTCTATTCTGATTTGTGCACATCGAAGACTTTTCTTCTCTATAGAAAGTTCTTCCTTGAGTTGGTCAATAATTTTGTCTTTCTCTTCACATGACTTGGTAGTCTCGTGTAATAAGAGCTTTGTTGAAGAAAGCTCACTAGACTCACTAACATTATTTCTAACCTCAGCTAGTAGGTCGGTAAGTCTACCTATTTCACCTTTGTACTCTTTGAGTACCTTCTTAGCGGTCTGATACTTGCTACGCAGTTTCCTGTAATCAGTCATTAGGTCACTGAAGGCATCTCCTAATTGCTCAAAGGTGAAGTCATCATAAGTATCAACTACAGGTTCAGTAGGTACCTGATCGGATGCCATAAAGCATACGTTTGCAGCGTCTTCTGATTGTTCGTCTTCTGAGTCGCTGGCTTCACTTTCATACCATATGCTGGTATTGGAATATCTCCTAGATGTTGATCTCTTCAGGTTCTCTTTTTCATACCAGTTGCTCTTCTTGCTTGATGATGAGTTTGTGGGACAATCCTTCTTCATGTGTCCCTTCTTCTTGCAACCATAGCAGACAGTATCTTCTTGATACCAGTTGTTGCTGTTGTTCTCTTTGACTCTCTTCTCATGTCTCATGAATCTTTTGAACTTCCTTGCTAGGAGTGCTTGATCTTCAGCGTCAGATCCACTGCTGTTTGAGTCACCTTCAGCAGCTTTTCTGTGCTGAGCCTTGAGAGTAATCGTCTTCTCCTTTGGTGCAGGCTCTTCAAAATCTTGTAGCTCCAGTTCATGAGTGAGTAGCTTACCCATGAGTACTTCGAGGGACATAGTTGTGAGGTCGTTCCCTTCAATGATTGCAGTAGCCTTCGGAATCCAGTTCTTGGTAAGTGCTCGCAGGAGTTTGCGAATCTTTTCATGGTTACTGTAATCTTTGCCTAAGGAGGACAAAGGATTTATAATATCCAAGAATCTCTCGAACATTTGTGTAACTGGGCTTTATCTTGAACGCCTCGTACTCTTGAGTAAGTCTGCTGACTTTAGATTCTTTGACTTGAGTCGTTCCTTCATGTGTGACTTCAAGTAGCTTCCACACTTCATTAGCCGTTGTGCAGATAGACACCCTATTAAATTCAGTTCTGTCTAAAGCACAAAAGAGAGCATTAATGGCACGTGCGTCAAGACTGGCCCTTTTCTTTTCTTCCTCTGTATATCTGATGTGGGGTTTTTCAACTAAAACTCCATCAACATTTATACGAGGTGGATTTTGATAGCCATCAAGAACAATGGACCATAAATCAAAGTCAAGTGATTTCAAGAAGAAACTCATCCGTGTTTTCCAATAGGTATAGTTTGTACCATCAAACAGTGGGGGTCTGTTTGTGGCCTGGCCTTCACTTATGAATTTTACAGTTGCCATGTGTTGTGCTGTGATCTATATAACAGTTAATTAAAATGAATAAATAATTGCACTGTTACCTTTGCTTTACCTGTAACACTCGCTCTGATACCAATTGTAGGAACGAAATAGTAAAGCGTAATACTCTAGAGGGGGGTGAAGAGAGTTGGCAGCGGAATAATGCTAATTAAAAAATGTTAGCAGCACAATCACAGAATATTAATCACAACTGAAATAAAGTAAAGACAGAGTTAAGAGAGCAAACGCAAAGACAGCGATGTATACTGGTATCCCTCTGTTGAAGACTAATCCAGTCGGTAGAACTCTTGCTACCAGTTGAAAAAATAGCAAGTTTTCTTACGAAGTCCTTGCAACTTCTACAATGCGAGCTTTGATACGAAGAACTCATCCAACTTCAAATGTGAAGAGTTATTCTTCAATCAAGCCTTCTGATTACAATCTCTCAGAAACTTCTAGACCGTACCGCACTGGCAAATCGACTAGAGAATTATAATTAGCTTGGGACCTGAAATTGAAAGCTCTAGAAAACTCTTTGAAAGACTGAAAGCTTTAGATAGAGAGAAGATTGAAAGTGAATGAGTGAGTTGAAATGATCAAAATCCTTCTCTATTTATAGGAATTTCAAAGGCAGACTTCTGACAGAATTTGGGCAGAATTCGGGCAGAACTCTATGAGCAAATCTCGGTCAAATTCGCAACTGCAGGAGGACCAAGTTCTAAGATTCAAAATCAACGGCCACTAACCGAACTCTGGCCGAACTCTGGCCAAACTCGGTCCGAGTTCTGTCAGGGTTTTGTCAGGGTTTAGTTAGGGTTTTGAAAAAGCTTTTTGGTGATTTTTGAAAACCTTTTTGAAAACCTTTTTGTAAACCTTTTTGAGAGGTCATTTTAAAAACATTTTGAACTCATTTGAGGGTAGCCTATTTGCCAGTACGACTCAGTGTACAACATATTCCTAGACTCAAATAAAATGAAAATACATTGCATAAGGAATTACAGACTCGAGTAGGCAAATAGATCTTCGGTCTTGAATTCAGTGGATAGCCATTCTTGATCATGTCCAAGAGTCCAAGATGTCCCGACTAGATTTGTATATCCAGACAGAGTTTATTCAATTATTAAAATCAGGTTTGACCATATGACCAAATAGGCCAACAATTGTGACCTAGAACAACGTTCTACCGTCGACACTGCGGCGTAGGCTGGACGTACGCACTTCTCGTGCCCCTACACTGGGTACGGGTCGTGACAAGGAAAAAACACCAACAGTCTCCACATATCTCAATATATGGGTTAAGCATTCTCCACAGTGACTGCCCATCAGGCATTATGATAGATGTCACTTTGATTTGAATCTTCCCTCATGGGTAAACAATAGTATGATAAAAGAATAGCTAAGCCTTAAATTCTGTACTATAGCTACAATTCTTCCCATTCACACAGTAACGTAAACAGTACTTTCGATTGCACATTAAAGGCCCTGTGCCCGCCTAGTTTCAGTGTATGTATATTGGGTGCCTACAAGTTTACCCTTAAGAGATGACATGTATCTCTTTTCATACAGTTTAGGTGAGTTCTTTAAAGAGTCCTAGCATGAAGCCTTTTGTTTCCTTCTGGTGCTATGCCACTACAACATGGACAAAAGCTGGGGGTATACCTCATCATGGTATCATACTACTGTAGCATGAGGACCCAACCATTTTGTAGTATCATACTACCCAGCATGAATCCTTATGCTTTCTTGTGGTGTTACACCATTGTGACATAGCTCCGGTAGCCGAAGCTTTACCCTCTCTAGGTACCTCTTGATGGTGTCACACCCATGTAACATGAGGTCATCGGCCTCTTTGTTGTGCTGCCTAATACTCTTTATTTTACTGCATTAGACTACTTGCCTATGTGCAGTGCTACACTCCTGTGACATGGTCCGAAGTCGAGGCTTTACGCTCTCGAGGTACCTCATCATGGCGTCACCCCACTGTCGCATAGAGTACTACTACTATAAGAAAATAAAGCTTTCCTGACTTTTTTGTCCGACGTTTATGTAAACATCGGTTCAGGTATTATATACCAAAGTTTGAAGATAAACATGGAGATTACCTGCATTTGTGTTTAACGTGGAGAAATATATCGACGTTTGGGCGAGAATGTTGAATATTTGGAAATTATGCGACGTTTTTCCTTGGAATATACTAACGTTCTGAGATAAATGTTGAGAAATATCCACTTTTGTGTTTAAACGTCGAGAAATTTACGAACGTTTGGTAAAAATGTCAAATATTTTGTACTTTTTTGTCGTTTACGATTAAGTTGGCTTAGTTAATTTAATCTTACATTTTAGGCTAAACGTTGGAAAACATCTATACAACCTCTATTTATGGTAAGTTGTAATTAATGACATATACCCAAATTAAAATATGGTATTTATATAATGGTAATGTCGGTTGTATGATACATGGGTATCTATATATGGTAATATTACTCGGGTGTGGGGTCTCTATATATAAACATATTGTTAGTGCCGGGGCACAATTTTTTGATGAAAAATTGAGAAGATGAAACAATTGTAAAAATAACGTTCCAACGCAACACTTCAAGGAAGGATGCGCAAGTTTAACGAAGATCTAAAAAGATCTCATTATAGCAGCATATGATATTACGATAATCTAAGAAGATTTCGTAATCCACAGCAGCGAAGAAGATAACAGGCGATTGATGGATGAATATCCCTCTGGGGTGAATGATCATCGTTGCTCAAAGCTAAATTCGCCCCACACGAATAGCTTCCAGGAAACCAGCAAGTTCGTCGAAGAAATTTGGAACACTCCTTTTCTTTTGACTCCTCGGATCGTACACGGACTCCCGTGCAAAAGCAACGCTGGTGCTACACTTCTCTTCTCTCTCAAGACTTTTGTTTACTTGTGTTAAGAAACACTTGTAAACTTTTGTAACTCTCTGTATATGCCTGTGTATATTACCTGTGAGAGAGAGAAGAGACCTTTTCTAGGCCCGAGTAGCAACTGTCCGGTTAGCACAACATTCGGGACGTGGTAAAAACTACACCTAACGTGCAGTAACTGCTCAGATCATGTACAGGCACGACCTGAAGCAAGTTGCGCACCTCGCGCACCCCGCGCACCTTGTACACCACGCGCTGAATGCATACTGAGCCACTTGTGCCACCTGCGTGCCTTGCGTACCCTGCGCCACTAGCGCAACTGGGGGCGCACCTGTCTGCGCAACTGGTTGTGCCACTGGGAGCGCACCTGGTCGCGCAACCTACGCCGCACAACCTTGGCCACGCAACCTGGCAGCGCACCTGACCTTGCAACCTGGCAATGCACCTGGCCGCGTAACCTGGCCTGCACAACCTGGCCACGCAACCTGGCAGTGCGCCTGGCCGCACAAGTAGGCTCGCACAACGAGCGCAACTTAAGCGCACTATGTGCCTAGCGACGATGCTGATGTGCTAAGTGCAAAGTGCGCCAACAAAATGCTACATTACGCCTCATGAGCCCATGAGCCCGAGTCCGAGTCCGAGTCGCTAAGCCCCTACGGGGCTTAGCTCCCATGGAAATAAATTTTCCAAGAGCAAAAAGCATGAATGCTTTCAATTATTTATTTAGCCTTTTTCCTATTAGAAAAATAACCCCACATGGCACACCCGTCTGCACCTCCACACCACATGTACATCTCTAAAATAGCATAGCTAATATATAGAGATACAACTCCTTTGGCCTAGCTGATGTGGGACTAAAATTCCAAATAAAAAAAGCCAAAACCCAACAATCCCCCACATATCTCTATATATGGGTATAAGTGTTCCCCACAGTAATTGTCCATCATGTATTATGAGAGATGTCACTGACGACTTGAATCTTCCCGCATGGGTCAAACAACAAACTATAATACAAGAATGGACTAAGCCTTGAATTCTGCATCATAGTTGAAATTCTTCCCACTCACATAATGTAGTTACATGTGCTTTTGGCTTGCACATTAAAGGTCCTGTGCCAGCCTGGTTTCAGTGTATAATTTTGGACGTCTACCAGTTTACCCTCAAGAGACGGCCTGAGATCTCTGTCCATACACTATAGGTGAGTTCTTTGTTAAAGAGACATGGCATGAAGCGCTTTGCGCTTCCCTTGCGGTGCTACGCCGCTATGACATAGCTTAAAGTCGAGGCCTTATCCCGTATCGGGAACCTTATCGTAGTGTCATACTACTAGTAGCATGAGGCAACCGCCTTTTTATAGCGCCAAACTACCCAACATGAAGCCTTAGGCTCCCTTGCAGTGTTACACCGCAACGACATGGCTTGCAAGGCCGAGGCTTTATCTCTAACCGGGTACCTCATCGTGGTGTCATACAACTGTAACATGAGGAACTCCTCCGCTTTGTAGTGCTGACTACACCCTTCTTTATTTCAACATACATCATTAGGCTAACTGCCTATTTACGGTGCTACGCTACTGTGACTTGGCTAGCAAGGCCGAGACTTTACCTCATGCCTGGGAACCTCATAGTAGAGTCACCCCATAGTAGCATAGAGTTTCACTCCTTGTAGTGATGTTCTACCGTGCTTCTTGTAAAGCACACCAGGCATTCACTCTGTCTGAGAACTCATTAAGGCATTTAAGCCAACCTTTCCACAGGATCCGTTTTCCGAAAACAACAGTAGACAACAGTAGTTGTAGGTCCGTAACCTCTCCATGCCCAATTGAATATGTACCCACCGTTCTTGATATTCTTCCGATTAGTGGTCCTCCCTTGAACCAAAAGCTAGATGCCTAGTAGATTTTTCTTTGAACTAATAGCATAAAACTTTATGGTAGAAATACAATAATACAATATCAGAATGCCTTCAAGCCCATTTTACAAGCTGTGTCGTCAACCAGCTGGCGCTTGAGGCCCTTGGTGAACGGATCCGCCAGGTTCTCCTGACTCCGAACATCGATCACTGCAATAACACCTCTCTTGATAAGAACGTGTACTGCCCTGTGCTTCAACCGCATAGTCCTTTGCTTTTCGTTGAAGAGGTCATTTGATGCCACCGCTGCAGTCGCCTGGTTGTCGCAGTATATCGATATCGTCGATATTTGCGCCCCAACCACTAGAAGATCATACATGAGCTCCCAAAGCCATTCTACTTCCTCGGCTGCGGTATCAAATGAAAAGAACTCAGATTCCATGGAAACTGCGAGAGCATAGTCTGCTTCTTCGACTTCCACGATATAGCAGCTCCATCCATAGTGAAAATGAATCCACCTGTGGACCTCTCGCTCTCCACCTCTGAGCACCAGCTGGCATCACTGAAGCCTTCTACTACCGACGGATCTCCGCTGTAGTACAGTGCATATGTATAAGTTTTCTTGAGATATCTCATAACCCGTTTCACAGCTTTCCAGTGTTCAACACCTGTGTTGCTCGTAAAATGAACTCAGCATTCCCACGGCGAAAGCTATGTCAGGCCTTGTGGCAGTAGTAGCATACATCAAACTCTCGATTACGCTTGCATACTCCAGCTGCCTGACGCTTTTCCCTGAATTAGGCTTCAGCGTCATATCACACATGTACGGCATATCGATCCCTGGAAGATCCCGATACCCATAACGAGTGATTATTTTCTCAATAAAATAAGACTGTGACAGCGCTAGTCCAGTGTCTGTCCGGATGATCTTGATCCCTAAGATCACATTAGCTTTCCCTAAGTCCTTCATACTGAACTTGCTCGAGATGAATTTTTTTGTCTCCATGACACAACCCATATCCGTACCTAGGATAAGCATGTCGTCCACGTACATACAAACGATCACACCTCTTCCATCAGCGAACTTCGTGTAAACACACTTGTCCGTCTCACTGACCATGTAGCCATTTGACCTTATAACTTTGTCAATTTTTTCATGCCACATCTTGAGAGCTTATTTAAGACTGTACAAAGATTTCACCAACTTGCAGACTTTATTTTCAAGACCCTTGACGACAAATCCCTCTGGTTGTTGTATATAGATCTCTTCGGTCAGCTCGCCATTTAGGAAAGCCATTTTTACATACATCTGATGTATCACCATCTTATGTATTGCTGTGAGAGCAATCAACATTCTGATGGTGGTCATCCGGGCTACTAGAGCATACATGTCGAAGTAGTCAATCTCCTGCTTCTGAGAAAACCCCTTGGCTACCAACCTAGCCTTGAACTTGTCAGTAGTTCCGTCTGCTTTTATCTTCTTCTTGAAGATCTATTTGCATCTGATAGATTTTGCTCCTTCAGGAAGATCAACCAACACCCAAGTATTATTTGAGGTGATAGAATCAATTTTATTGTCAATCGCCTCCGTCCAGAAAACTGCGTCTATGATCTTCATCGCCTCATCATAGGTAAGCAGATCTGCTTCTACATGATAGGTGACAAAGTCACTTCCGAAGTCCTTCAGCCTCCTCACACGCTTAGCTGACGGCTCAGCTTGTTCTGGTTTAATCGTTGTTTCAACAACAACATCCTCTTGGACCACATCTTCATTGAAGACTTCAGTTTCCTGCGTACCCTCATTATTCTCCGGTATATCCGCAAGAACAATATTCTTGTGCCTTGTAAATTTGTCTTTAAAATATTCTGCGTCGCGAGATTCAATGATATGATTTGACTTAATATCAAGAAATCTCTGAGCATCACTCTTCTCGGCATACCCCAAGAAGATCGTATTAGTAGCCCTTGTCCCAAGCTTCTGAATCTTCAGATATGGAAGCTTGATATATGCCAGACACCCCCACACTCGAATGACATTCAAGTTAGGTCTGACCTTGAACCAGAGTTCATGAGGAGTAACGTCTGAAGTAGCATGAGGCACTCTATTTAAAATAAAAGTGGCCGTCATTGCAGCTTCTCCCTAGTAACACTTAAGAAGACCCGTAGTCAACAACATTGGGTTAATCATTTCTGTTAACGTTCTGTTCTTCCTCTCTGCTACTCTGTTTGATTGAGGAGAGTATGGAGCCGTAGTCTCATTGACAATTCCATGTTCGTTGTAGAACGATGCAAATTATGAGACCTGTACTCCCCACCTCGATCACTTCTTATTCTTTTGAGTTGTTGTCCAGTTTGCCGCTCAGCTTCGGCCCTGAACTCCTTAAACTTCTCGAATTCTTCGTCTTTAGTCTTCAGCAAGTAGACGAACGCATACTTTGAGAAGTCATCGATGAAAGTTATGAAATACTTTATCCTAACCTTTGTAGAGAATTGTTTGAAGTCACAGATATCGGAGTGTACCAACTCCAGAAGATCTGTACTTCGATTAACCCGAGGAAAAGGGTTTCCTTGTGATCTTTGTTTGAGCACAAACTTCATATTTCTCTACCTTATTCCCACACTTGGAGATAAGACCTAGACTAGACATTCTGTTTATTCGTTTACAGTGAACATGTCCGAGTCTATTATGCCACAACTCAAAAGGTAGAAGGAGTAATTGCATTAATAACATTGGACTGATTTACAAGCTAAATTTTGAACATTCCTTCGGTATAAAAAGCTTTCCCGAAATATGTTCCCTTAATAGACATCACCATCTGGCCAACATTGATATTCCTCCTGAGGCCTGCGTTGCAGAGTAGGCCTCCTGAGATCAAGTTTTTGGCGATAGCAGGTACGTGCTTCATGCCTTGAAGCGTCAAAGACTTGCCAGAAGTTAGCTTCAATACCATCGTCCCAATCCCGATAACTTCAGCTTGTGCCTGGTTCGCCACCATAACCACTTCAGAAGTAGGTGTGTAGGTGGTGAACCACTCCTTGCAGGAGCAGACATGGCAGGTGGCTCCAGTGTCTACCCACCAGTCAGAGTCAGTCCCTACCGCATCAACCTGCACAATCATGGCAATAACGTCGGTGATCATAAATACCTTGCTAGGCTCTCCTTGCTCTGATCGCTTGGTCTTTGCTTTGCATTCACTCTTGAAGTGGCCCTTCTTGCCACACTTGAAGCAAGCCAAATGAGACTTTGGCTTCTTTTTCTTGAAAGAAGTTCCCTTGACTTTCAGATTGTCAGGGTCCTTCTTCTTGCTGTGGGAAGCCGCCTGCTTTTCCCTTGGTTCCCTTGTATGAACCAGATTGGCGTTAGCCAATTGCTTGGACAGTGCATCCACGTTCAGTTGAGCTCGCATCTGGTCCTAAACATAGATTTCCTACTAGAGATCTTCAAGGTTGATCTCAAGCTTCTTCCTATGCATGTTTATATAGAACTTACTCCATCTAGCAGGGAGCTTCGAGACAATCCCTCTAACAACAAACTTGTCGGGGAGGGCCATTGCCTCGTCTTCCAGCTTCTGTCGCAGCTTCAGGAATTCCTTCACCTGTGGCAGCATGGACTTCTCGTCCTCAAAGAGCCATTTGTGATATTTTTCAACCACAAATATCTTGCTCCTGTTTTTGTCTTCTTCATACAGTTTCTTCAGAGACTCCCATATGTCTCTGGCAATAGTTTTCTTACTGTAGGATTCTGTTAGGGAATCCTCCATAGCATTCAGGATAAGCAGCCTGCAAATGTTATTCTCCCTTCTCCACTTGGCCTAAAGTTTAGTAGCCGCAGTGATTGCGGCAGCAGACCCAGTATCTGGAACAGTAGGTTCCTCTTCAAGAAGCACGTGATCAACGTCTCTGAGTTGAAGAGTGAGATAAACATTTCTCTTTCAGACTTGATAATGCTCTCCATCAAACTTTTTTAACTTACAAAAGTAAGTATTGAGGAGTGAAGCATTAAAGTTTTCCATCGTAGCAATTTAGCTTTGAGATTGTTAGTGCCGGGGCACAATTTTTTGATAAAAAATTGAGAAGTTGAAACAATTGTAAAAATAACGTTCTAATACAACACATCAGGGAAGGTTGCGCAAGTTTAACGAAGATCTAAAAAGATCTCGTTACAGCAGCATATGATATTACGAGAATCTAAGAAGATTTCGTAATCCACATCAGCGAAGAAGATGACAGGCGATTGATGGATGAATATCCTACTAGGGTGAATGATCACCGTTGCTCAAAGCTAAATTCGCCCCACATGAATAGCTTCCAGGAACCAGCAAGTTCGTCGGAGAACTTTGGAACACTCCTGCTCTTCTGACTCCTCGGATCGTACACGGACTCCCGTGCAAAAACAACGCTGGTGCAACACTTCTCTTCTCTCTCAAGACTTCTGTTTACTTGTGTTAGAAAACACTTGTAAACTTTTGTAACTCTCTGTATATGCCTGTGTATATTACCTGTGAGAGAGAAGAGACCTTTTATAGGCCCGAGTAGCAACTGCCCGGTTAGCACAACATTCAGGACGTGGTAAAAAGCACTCCGAACGTGCAGTAACCGCTCAGATCATACACATACACGATCTGAAGCAAGTTGCGCACCTCGTGCACCCCGCACACCTTGTACACCACGCGCTGAACGTGCACTGAGCCACTTGTGCCACCTGCGCACCTTGCGCACCCTGCGCACCTTGCGCACCCTGGGGGCGCACCTGTATGCGCAACTGGTTGTGCCACAGGACGCGCACCTGGTCACGCAACCTGGGCCGTGCACCTGGCCGCACAACCTGGCCTGCGCAAGTGCAAAGTGTGCCAAGAAAATGCCACATTACGCCTCATGAGCCCGAGTCCGAGTCGGGGCATAGCTCCCGTGGAAATAAATTTTCCAAGAGCAAAAAGCATGAATGCTTTCAATTGTTTATTTAGCCTTTTTTCCATTAGAAAAATAACCCCATATGGCACACCCATGTGCACCTCCATACCACATGTGCATCTCTAAAATAGCATAGCTAATATATAGAGATACAACTCCTTTGGCCTAGTCGATGTGGGACTAAAATTCCAAATAAAAAAGGCCAAAACCCAACACATATATAGCAGCAATTGGATTAAAAAGAAAATAATTCCTCCCTAATATTTTTGTTTCCCTCTACAACCAAAAAAATTTCCTCTTAAATCACATCTCTTCACTGATTTAGAAGCCTCCCATACCTTCTCTCTTTCAATTATAAGTCAAAATTGAAGAACACAATGATCCTCCTCTCTTTCGGCTGCTAGAAATTGATACATTCCAATTCAATAAGCCATAGCAATAGAGCCATAACAATAGGCTCCACTATAGTGTAACTGACTGGTGTAATTGATTGGCAGTTAGCCACAGTTAGCCAGGTCAGCTAATTGGCCAGCCATAGTTAGCCAGGTCAGCTAATTGGCCAGCTGGCATTCTGTTAGACCTTGTCAGGCATTCTGTTAGGCCTTGGCAGGCCCTTAGTAGCTATATATAAGTAGCTGTAAGGAGAGGAGAAGGTTAGCCAATTTATGAGAGAACTCTCATTCTCCTTATTCTTCTATTACTTTTCCTGTTAATTTTCCTTTCCAACAATATAATCAACCTGTTCTTCCCCAATTCTTCTTCTGAATTCTTTTCTTGTTACTGATCTAACTGAGATTATGGCACATTTGCTTAAATCACCCCCAGCTCCTGGTATGGCTGGAAGAGCACATACCAATTTGGTATCAGAGCAGCTCGAGCCGGTGGGAGAAGGAAGCAGAGAAGGAAGTGTGAGCCATGGCGGCTCTGATCGAGGAGGTCCAGAAGGAAGGAGATTACCTGTTGATGAGGATCGACTCACTTCTCTGGAGAACACAGTGGGAGCCTTGGCAGGTACTGTTCTGGATCTAAGTAGTAAGTTTGATAGAGTACTGGATGAAATGAACAGATCCAGACGAGATCCTGAGCCTCCTGCTCGAAATTTTGCTAATATTCAGACCAATCCACCTGTCATTCCTAGTGGAGGCCAGTCATGGAGTTTAAATCCTTCACCTCGATCTTCCCATGGATTCTCTAATGATCAAACAGTTGGAGGACAAGGGTTGTACAATCCACCACTGCTAGCCACTCCTACACGTTTCAATACTCACCATGAGACCAACAACAACAAACAACCTTCACTGAGATTGAAATTACCTGAATTCAATGGGGAGGGGGATGTTGAGGAGTGGATCATGAGGACTAACAACTACTTCGATTTCTATAACACCCCTGAGATGGATAAACTCAAAATCTGTTCTGTCCAGCTCAAGGGAACAGCAGCATATTGGAATGAACTGGATGATGAAGATCAAGAATGGAATGATGCTTTGGGAAGACTTCTGCAGAGCCATTCGAAGGAATTTTGGGCCCTCACAGTTCACAGATCACATGATGGATCTAAAATTACTGAAGCAGGACAGCACTGTGCATGAGTATAATTCACAATTTCAGAAAATTTCTAACAAGATTGAAGCCTTACCTGAATCTTGTTTGGTGAGCACTTATGTAGGAGGATTGAAAGAAGACATCAAATATGAACTGCAGATTGCAAATCCATCTGAACTCCTAACAGCCATGCAACTTTCCAAGTTATATGAAGCAAGAAACCTGGCCATCAAGAGAAATTACAAAGCCAATTCTTATACTAACAAAAGCTATAATGCCACAGTCTATAGCCCTGCAGCAACCAATGTTAGTACAGAAACTTGGAAGCAACCAATGCCAAATCCCTCTTCTCAATGTGTTGAACCTTCCACCCAAAATAACAGGGGGCAGACCAGAGCAACTATATCTCCTTCTAAAATCTTGAGGAGGAAGAATATGGGATTATGTTTCTTGTGTGATGAGAAGTGGTTCAAGGGTCACAAGTGCAAGGAGAAGAAGCTCTTCATGTTAGTAGCAGATGAAGAAGAAACTGAGGATGCTGAACTTCAGAGTACACCTGACAACCAAGTTACTTCCCAGTTACTTCCCCAGAGCTTCAAAACAGTATGTTTCAAATTTCCTTGCAAGCATTATCAGGTATCACTCATCAATCTACTATGAAACTACAAGGTAGAATCAAAAATAAACCTGTCTTAATATTAGTGGACTCAGGTTCCACTCATAGTTTTATTGATTCTAATTTCTGTGAAAGGTTGGGGTTAGCTCCTCAAGAAAATAAGTCATTTGAGGTAGTAGTGGCCAATGGGGATAAACTGTCTAGCAAGGGACTGTGCAAGGGAGTGAGCATTGAGTGTCAAGGAGACAAAATCCTGGCAAATCTTCTGTTATTATCCATCCCAGGTTACCAGGTGGTCCTAGGAGCTAATTGGCTCAGTACCTTAGGCACCATAAGCTGGAACTTCCAAGAACTAACCATGGAGTTTGAAGAACAGGGTGTGTGGAAGCTACTCCAAGGGGTCAAGCCACAGAAGAATCACCTGCAAGAACCTGATGCAAAAGAGTTAAGGCAAAATTCTTATTTTTTCCTCATCCAATTATGTGCTTTGGAGGAGAATGCCCAGAAACTATCTACTTAATCAGAAGAAGCTGAAGTAACCAGTCTACTTAATAACTATGCACACCTTTTTGAAGAACCCACAGCTTTACCTCCACAAAGATTTTTTGATCACAAAATTCCCCTCATTCCTGGAGCAGCACCAGTGTGTAACAGACCCTACAGGCACCCTTACCTACAGAAAAATGAGATAGAAAGGCAAGTACGAGAAATGCTACAAACAGGTGTCATAAGGCCTAGTAATAGCTCTTATTCTTCCCCAGTACTCTTAGTGAAGAAAGCTGATGGTTCATGGAGGCTCTGCATTGATTACAGGAGGCTAAACCATAACACAGTGAAGGACACTTACCCAATTCCCTTCATTGAGGAGTTATTTGATGAACTCCATGGTAGTCACTATTTTTCCAAACTGGATTTAAGAGCAGGGTATCACCAAGTCAGAATGGTAGAAGAAGATGTGCACAAGACAGCATTCAGGACTTATGAGGGGCACTATGAGTTCCTTGTCATGCCTTTTGGGCTAACTAATGCCCCATCAACATTCCAAGCACTGATGAATGCAGTCTTCAAAGAGTATTTGAGGAAATTTGTTCTAGTATTTTTTGATGATATTCTCATCTATAGTGCCACACTTCATGATCATTACCAGCATTTACAGGCAGTGTTCAGCAAATTAGAAGCCAACCAACTGAAGCTAAAAAAAAGCAAGTGTTTTTTTGCACAGAAACAAGTGGGATATTTGGGGCATATAATCTCTGGTCAAGGAGTGGCAGTAGATCAAGAGAAGATTAAAGCAGTCTTAGAATGGCCTACACCCAGAACCCTCAAAGAATTAAGAGGCTTCCTTGGTCTTACAGGCTACTACAGGCGCTTTGTACAGGGCTATGGATCCTTAGCTGGCCCTCTCACTGATCTACTTAAGAAGAACTCATTCCTCTGGAGTGCTAAAGCTCAAAAAGCCTTTGAAAGACTCAAACAGGTACTCACTCAACCCCCTGTTCTAGCAATGCCCAACTTCTCTGAGGAATTTACTCTAGAATGTGATGCCTCTGGTCTGGGAATAGGAGCTGTGTTAATGCAGGCAGGAAGGCCCATAGCCTATCTCAGTCAAAACCTCAAGGGCAGGAACATTACACTTTCTACTTATAAGAAAGAAATATTGGCCATCTTATTGGCAGTTAAAAAATGGCACCAGTACTTATGGGGAAGGAGTTTCCTTATCAAGACTGATCACAAATCTTTAAAACATCTGCTAGAACAAAAGGTTCATACTGAAGCTCAGTACAAATGGGTCTACAAGCTTCATGGATATCAATACAGGGTGGAGTACAAAAAGGGCAAGGAAAATGAAGCTGCAGATAGTCTATCAAGAAGAGGTGAAGCTGCAGAAGCTACACTAACTGCTATCACTGTAATAGCTGCAGATTGGATTGATAGTTTCAAACAACAAATGGCAAACTCAGATTATTACAAGAAGAAGTTAGCCAAATGGGAACAAGGTACACTTGACCCCAACAAATATACTCTCAAAAATGGTCTGCTATATTACAAAAATAGGCTCTTAATAGACCCTGATTCAAACTTTGTCAAGGAGATGTTGAAAGAACATCATGACATGTTACAAGAAGGGCATTCAGGGGTGGTTAAAACCTTGCACAGACTGAAAAGAGCTTGCTATTGGAAAGGGATGAAGAAACATGTCCAGGATTATATCAAATCATGTGACATCTATCAGAGAAACAAGGGAGAAAACTTATCTCCTGCAGGACTTCTCCAACCATTACCTATTCCAAATAGAGTGTGGGAAGACATCTCCTTGGACTTCATTGAAGGCCTGCCACCTAGCTATCACAAAACAACTATAATGGTTGTTGTTGATAGACTCTCAAAATATATACACTTGTTTGCATTAAGCCACCCTTATACAGCAGCAAATGTAGCTCAAATCTTTCTAGAGGGAGTGTTCAAACTTCATGGAATGCCAAGATCTATGGTTTCAGACAGAGATCCTATCTTCACTAGTCAGTTTTGGAAGGAATTTTTCAAGCTGCAGGGCACCCAACTGAGGCACAGCACTGCCTATCACCCCCAAACTGATGGTCAAACTGAGGTAACTAACAGATGCATAGAAGGCTATTTGAGATGTTTTTGCAGTCATAAACCTAAAGAGTGGAGTAAACATTTACTATGGGCAGAATTTTGGTTTAATACCAACTGGCACTCTGCCACTAAGGTTACTCCCTTTGAAGTAGTATATGGGAGAACCCCCCCACACTTACTCACATACATTCCTGACATCACTCCAGATCTAGAAGTTGCTGAAGCTATCCTATCCAGGGACAATGCTCTCCAGTTATTGAAAGACAACCTTCAAGTGGCACAAGATAGGATGAAGAAGATGGTGGACACCCATAGGACTGACAGGAACTTTGATCCAGGTTATTGGGTTTACTTAAAATTGCAACCCTATAGGCAGACTTCAGTTGCACACAGAAGGCCTCAGAAGCTATCCCCAAAGTATTTTGGCCCTTACCAAGTGGCAGCAAAGATAGGGTCAGTAGCCTACAGGCCAATACTTCCAGAGGGATCTTTGATACACCCCACTTTCCATGTTTCACAACTGAAGAAACACATCAGTCAAAGAGTTCCCATTCAAGCTGGACTACCTAGCCAAATTGAAGAAGCTGTACTGGAACCAGAGTGGATCCTTGATAGGAGGCTAGTTCAGAGGAGGCAAAAGGCAGCTGTGGATTTATTGGTTCAATGGAAGGACTGCTCTGAAGACGAAGCCCAGTGGGTACATTATGAAGACTTCATCAAAATTTATCCACACTTTGACCTTGAGACAAGGTTAAAATGAGAAGGGGCAATTGATACATTCCAATTCAATAAACCATAGCAATAGAGCCATAGCAATAGGCTCCACTATAGTGTAACTGACTGGTGTAATTGATTGGCAGTTAGCCACAGTTAGCCAGGTCAGCTAATTGGCCAGCTAGCATTCTGTTAGACCTTGTCAGGCATTCTGTTAGGCCTTGGCAGGCCCTTAGTAGCTATATATAAGTAGCTGTAAGGAGAGGAGAAGGTTAGCCAATTTGTGAGAGAACTCTTATTCTTCTTATTCTTCTATTACTTTTCCTGTTAATTTCCCTTTCCAGCAATATAATCAACCTGTTCTTTCCCAATTCTTCTTCTGAATTCTTTTCTTGTTACTGATCTAACTGAGATTATGGCACATTTGCTTAAATCACCCCCAGCTCCTGGTATGGCTGGAAGAGCACAAACCAAAAATCAATCCTGGCCAGGTCCTCCTCTCCTTCAGCCATCGGAAGTTGATCCTACCAGTCCTCATCTCTTTCAGCCTCCTTTCCTTCATCCAAGTATGTTATATTAGTTCTCTATTTTCGCCTATAGGTTCATATATACACTATCTTAATTGAAATTGGAGTCCTCAAGGAACCACACTAGGAGTCCCCTCCTCCTTCATGCGCTCTGACCCTAACAAAGAAATGATGTCGATCGTTAGCTTTCCAAAAATAAGCTTTTCTTTTTAAATGATTTATGCCCTAATGGATGCTAATTTCAAAAGATTTACACACACTTCTAAATCTGATACTTGTAGGAAGGATTCCAAAGTGAAAGTGGAATGGTCCAAAACAGAGCTTTTGAACCATGATTAAAAAAATTATACTGATGTCAATAACTAGGATCATCACAAGTTGAAGACATCTTAAATTAATTTGTGATAATTTGTGACTTATTCATAAACAGATCTTTTAAATATATCTTTCCCTTTTGAACTTATGATCCTCATATTTATAAAAGTACAATATCAGCTTGACACTTAGATCACTTGTTGCTGTTGAGGTTGCTAAATAATGCCAAAGTTGACCCTTATTGAAACTATTGATAATGCTCTATCGACATTCTAAATACGGTGGCATGTCTATCAACAATCAACATCGAAGGTGAAGGTCTTAACAAATTAATAACTCTTATGGGCATGTCTAAATCTATGAAGATAACACCGAGTAGAACCTTTGGACTTTGTGTTGCTCTATTGCTACCATGAAGCACAAATCCGTTGAGTCAACCGAACTCGGTAATGTACTTATCCATGGTACGATCTTCTCGTTCTTGGTTTATTGAATGAATCGCAGACTTGTTCCGATACTTGTCAAAAGAATATTTCTTTAAAGAGGTTATTAAGATAGCTTAAAAGAAGTACTCGGTGAAGAACAAAATGTTTATGTTATGTCTAATTGATATTTAAAAAAGAGGAGCTTCAGTTTAGCTATTTGTCCAGCTGGTTGTAATTTAATGGCTCAAAGGAATTCTGGATTTTTATGCTTGGAATCTTGTTTGCTTGGCATACAATATATTGTACATTGCCTTCGACCTAGGTCATGGGCTGCTTCACAAAGGGAACAGTTTAGGCTGTGGTGGAGGAGATTTCGAAGAATTATTGAGGCTATTTCTTAACATTCGTTTTTTCCAACCATGAGAAATTGAAGTAGTCTGGCTAATGGTCACCCATGTGACTGCCTTTATCGATTGATATTGACAGTTCTATCCACTACACAGGTCTTCTAAATGCTAATATTCATTAGAAATTGTTCAAAATACGACACAGTAAACAACTTTATGTACTTATTTTAAGTAAATTTCATTGTATATTAATATTCTCCACTCAAGGTATAATGTAAAGTAGAAAATCTCCCTATTGGGTTCAATCAGGTAAAATGTGAAAAGAAAAAAGAAACTTGTAACATATAAAAGTTATTCAGTTTAAATACAAGCCTGGTGCTTTTTAGGTTCCTTTAAAATGTCGGCCATTAAATGATAAACCATCTTCCCACAACTAGTCTCAGAAACTATACTATCTTTTGACCTAGTTCACTCTCTAACAAGGAGTATATCCTACTTCAATCTAAAACTATATATAAATAAGTTTACGTATTATATTGGTGGTATCCAACGGTATACTTATGGCTTTAGGAAAACCTATTTTTAAACATGAAGCAATATGTTCTTCTTGATAAATCTACTTCTTTTTTCCTTATAACTTCCACATTTGTTATTGTCAATATATAATTATTGTACCATTAAGTTCAATCTACTTACTTTTTCCTTATAACTTGTGTATTAATTTTAAATTGGGTCTTTGTTCCTATTTCACTAAACTCCTTAAAATTTTGTTTATAGTTGTGAGACAATCTATGTTGTCACAGGCGACGCCTAGGCGCGCCTGTGACAGAGGACTCGCCTCGACCTGGGGAAAATTTCCCTGGGTGAGACGATGCTCGCCTAGGCTCCCGCCTAGGGTCGTCCAGGGGAAAAAAAATGATCCGCCTAGGGTCGCCTAGGGCCGCACAATTATATTTACTATCTTTTCTTGATGTTGAACATTTATTATTTCATCTTTTTGGCTTCTTATATTACTTTTGTGCTTATTGGTTAATGTTTCTTGCTTATTTGTTCTACTATATATTTGTTGTATACATAAATGCATAATTTTTTGATTCAAGAGTAGCAGATTCTGGGCGGGCGCTTAGGCGACGCCTAGGCGAGGCGGGTGGCCTGTCGCCTCGCCTCGCCTAGCGCCCAGTACAACATAGGAGACAATACCATTAGGTTGAACGTACTTATGGGAAAGAGTTGGATTAGTATACAAAACAAAGACCATCCTTTGTACAAGAAAGGAGCAGAGGATTTCTTGGAGTTTGCTTCTGCCAATAGGCCGAATGTCGAAGAATATTGTGACCGTGTAAGAAATGTCGCAATATGATATATGTGAAGAAAGATGATGTGGTCGAACATGTACTACTTAATCATTTCTTAGAGAGTTATACAATTTGGACTTTTCGTGGAGATTCTTCATCATCTTCAAATCCTTCTTGTAACTTTGTTGTTGGTGATGAAATGAGAGAGATGATACATTATGCCTGAATTCCTCCTATTGATCCAATAATCTTTATGGGAGATGTTGAGTATAATCCACATATGCAAAACTAAGAAAAATTTTAATTTCATAAATGAAGCTGAGCAATAGTTATACCCATATTGTAAGAAGTATTAACACTCTTGTTTCTTGTTCGATTATTACATATCAAGTTCCTTGGTGGATGGAGTGACAAATCCATTACAATGTTGCTTAAGCAATTAAAAGATGCATTCCCTGAGGGTGTGACATTGTCGAAGTCCTTTTATGAAGTGCGAAAATTGATTGCGAACTTAGGACTAGATTATATGAAGATACATGCATGCCCTAATGTTTGTATGTTGTACTGGAATGAGACAGACCAAGAGAATGAATGCAACAGGTGCCAAACCCTAAGGTATAAACAATTAAAGGTTGAGTCAGATGGCGATGTTAATATAGATAGAAAAATTCCTGCGTAGGTCGTACGATACTTTCCATTGATACCAAGACTTCAGAGACTATTTATGTCATTAAAGACAGCATCACAAATGAGATGGCATGTCGAGGAACACATTATTGATGGAAATTTAAGGCATCCTGCAGATTCTCTTGCATGGAAAATATTTGATGAAAAATATCCAGATTTTGTCGAGGACCCACGAAATGTCAATCTTGGCTTATCTAGTGATGGATTTAACCTATTTAGAAGCATGAGTATTGCACATAGCACGTGGCCAGTAATTTTAATACCGTATAATTTACTACCATGGTTATGTGTGAAACAACTATCTATGATATTATTAATACTAATATGATGGTCCTTATGGGCCTATAAATGACATCGATGTCTATTTGTGTCTTCTTATTGATGAGTTGAAGAAATTATGGGTTGGAATAGGCACTTACGATGCGTTTAGTAATCATATGTTTAAAATGCGTACATCATTGCTATGGACAATAAGTAATTTTCCTAAATATGCAATTTTGTCGGAGTGGAGCACAAAAGGTAAATTGGCATATCCTTGTTGTTATAAATACACTCATTTTCGTCGGCTGTCCAACGGAGGTAAGCAGTGCTATATAGGCCCTCGTCGATGGCTACCAGAAGGGCATAAATTTTGCATCACTACAACAAAAAACCCTTTTAATGACGCTCGATAAGGAGTTTTAATGACGGCTGATACATAAGCGTTATTAAGTTGAAAAATACCTTTTTTCTATGACGGTTTTGGCTAATTCTGGGCTTTTTATAACGTTCATAAAACAAAGCGTTATTAATAGTTTAGAGCGGTGGCAAACTTGTAATATTTTTTAACTTCAATTTTTGGCAAAATCTTTGCTATAGCCCGCCTCTCCCCCAAAACATTCTGATCTTCTCCTTCTCCTCCTTTCTTCTCCCTCCTCTCCCCCAACTCCAAAACCCTAACCCTAGATCCAAAATCTTTGAGGAGGGCCTCACGCTCCTCGTCGCCCTCCAGGACAAGCTCGAGGCCGTCGCGCACGCTCCTCGTCGCCCTCCGGCGTCGTCGATGTCATGGGTCCGCAACCTCCGCCACTTCATCGGTTCCGGCGCCGGCCTCGGATTCGAAGCCCTCATGGGTCAGTTCCTCTTCCTCACACCCTCCTCTCCTCTTCTTCTCCTTCCTTTCCCCCAACTCCAAAACCCTAACCCTAATTTTGTCCACAATTTTGTTTTTTATTTTTGACTTTGGAGGCGTAACTCCACGAACCAAAGCAAACCCCCTGTTTTCTTTCCCAAACGGCCAAACGCAGGGTTTAGGCTTCCCATTCATCTTCTTCCTCAGATCCCAAATAATGCTCTAAAAGCCCTTGCTTTTTCCCAAATCTATCCACAACCATGAGACCTCCTCTCTCCTTCCTCCGTCTCCTTTCTCCAAGAAACCCTAGCTCCCGAATCCATCACCATCCGCTATAACCGCTCCCCTCCTTCTACTCCACTCCGTCACTTCCTCCCACCACCGACCGCGTCTCCTCCATCGTCGAAGACATCTCCTCCCTCACTCTCCTCGAGGCCGCCGACCTTACCGAGACCTTGTGCCGCCGCCTCGGGGTTGAGCAGATGCCCGTTCTGGCTGTCATGTCCCCGGGAATGGGATTCTCCGACGCCGGCGCCGCGGGAGGAGGGGGGCAGGCGGAGGAGCAGCCGGCGGCGGAGGAGAAGAAGGAGAAGACGCCGTTCGATCTGAAGCTGGAGGGCTTCGAGGCCGCGGCCAAGATCAAGATCATAAAGGAGGTGAGGAGCTTCACGGACCTCGGGCTCAAGGAGGCTAAGGAGCTGGTGGAGAAGGCGCCCGTGGTGATCAAGCAGGGGATGCCCAAGGAGGAGGCCGAGAAGATCGCGGCGAAGTTGAAGGAGATTGGCGCAAAGGTCGTCTTGGAGTGACGGACGATTAGGTACTTTGAGCTGTTTCCTTCTTTTTTGTGTTAGATTTTGTTATCGTTTTTGGTCCGAATCTTGATTGTTTTAATCAAGATAGATGAACTAAGGATGCTCAATTTGATGCCAGAATGACATATTTATCGATTTCATATTATGTTTCGCTTCATAACTTCTGAAAGTGGTGACTTTGTCATTGCAATAAATAAGGATTGAGAATGGTTTGATTACTTCAATCAAAGTAAGATAGGAAGTTTCTTTCAAGCCAGTAACATCTGGTGACACTATGTCATTTGCAAGAATAGAGTTAAAGAGATCCTTTGCTGCATTAACCTTACCAACTTGAAACATTCTTTCAATTAAAATATTGAAGGTCGTAGCTTCCAGTTTTTCCTTTGACATGATAGAGTGTCCAACAGATTCATGGCCTCATCAATGTGGTGATTTCTACAAAGTCCACGTAATATTATATGATAGGTGTGGAGTTCTAGGGAAGTTCCAGAAGCAATCATTTTATCTTGTATTTCTTTTGCGTCAGCAACTCTTCCAGCACGGTATAATCCATCTAAAATAATATTGTAAGTAGCAAGTGTTTGCTGCAATCCCTTACAAGGCATCTCATCAAAAAGGTGTCTAGCTCTATCAACCTTTCCACACATACAAAAGCCAATGATCAAGATGTTGTAAGTAACAGTACTTGGTTTATGACCTCGTGAGAGCATTAGCTCAAAAACCTTAAATGCTTTACTTGCTTTACTATATTCAGCAATGCACTTATTCAATATTCCCTAATATTGTGGACATTATATACTAATGGTAAATTCTGAGATAAGAAAACACATTAGATAAATTTGCATATAAATTTAAGTTTGTAAGGGAGTTTTGGATTTGTCTGGACCTACCACCGACATTGAGACTTTACTTCAATTTTGATGACCCTAATGAGTTGGCTATATGATTATCCAACTTTAACTTAAAGACCTTTATAGATCTTGTTTTTAAGTGTCATGTAATTTGTACTGGGTGGTTCTTGATTCCTAGATTCCTTTGGTAATTATATTTTCAGATATTCAACTTTTATCTATTTATTTCTTTCATATCTGCTAAGTTACTTTGTGCCCCTGTTTTCTTTACTAATTTTATATTTGCATTGACTAGTCTCTTCTAATACCTCTGTAAGGGATGTTCCACTCAATTTTGTGCTTGTTCGTTTAGTTTGTAAGTTGTTTTTTAGGACACTGATCGGTCATTTATATCAAGAAAATTGTGTGATTACCATCTTCTTTGCGTTCAGATTCAGGTTCAACTGATTGTTGTTTAGCAAAACTTCATGGCGAGAATAAAACCTCAAGCACTTCTACTCCAGAGCAAAAAGAAGAAGGGGCCAACTCGAATCAGTCTCACTACAATCATTGCTTGCAATCTTCTTTACCTTTCTGTTTCAATTTATGTTGTTTTCCTTTACGATTTCTTCTTTACTACATAGTTCTTTCCGTCTGAGTTATTCTGATATGTTTCTTATTGTTTGCTAAAGCACTCAGAAACAGCATTTGGAGAACAAAAGAAGTTTGATCTTCCTAGTTATGCTATAAGTTATATAAGCATCACGTTTCTTTATGGGTTTATTCAGTTTAAACTGTGTTGGGATTGGAACAATTTGTGAACGTTTTGTTTGGTATTTTCCCAATATTTGGAGTGTTCGTCTGTTAGAACTTTTAGCTCATAATTGGATAGTTATGAACCATGTTCCTTATTTCTATGATCGGAGGTTCATCTTAATGATGAGAATATCAAGTTTCATTATGAGTTTAGTCCTTTCTATCATGCTGGGATTGGATTCAACTTGCGAGAACTGAGAAGATGAAAAACTCATCAGAAAAGTAGCAAGATTGGTCGCGACAGCTGTTAGTTTGATTTCTCTCTGCAACACATTTTTTTTCCTTTACTATCATTCTTGTTGTTGAGTTTACTAATATTTGTTGGCTTGACTCTGCATCTGTCTGATGGTTGTGATGTGTTTATAATTGCTTTTCAAATGCAGCAAGCGCATCAGTGGCTTCGATATGGCACCTTCAGCATCAGCTATGGTACCAGGTGTTGCTCTTCCAGGTGATTTATTATCAAATTTTTATATCATTTTTGTAGTTTAGCTATTGGTTAATGTGTAATTTGTGGAGCTGCTAGTAGAACATGTTGCAGCTTGGGAAGCAGGATCTGTAGTAATTGGGCTTTAAATTTCAACATTTTAGTGTTGTTTCTAATGTACGATTAGTACTAAGTTTTATTAATATTTTTAATCAGAAACTGAGAGAATCTTTCTTGTCTTCTTGTTTTGGTGGTTGTTTGTTTGTTTTCTGTATATATGTAGTTCTAAGAAGGCAATTTTGTGCCACTTATCCCCTGCTGCCAATGGGCGAGAGCTGGCTACTGTAGCTTTTATCTACAAGGAGGAATTAGTACGCCGGTTTGATGGATCTTGTTCCTCTTCAACCGGCAAAGCTGAGTTTGAAGATAGGTAAAACTTTCAGGAATTGGATGCATTTCAAGCTGCAGCTCGGGTACATTCTGTATTTGGATAGCAAAAGAGAGATTTATTCCTATTTTTTGGGTACATTCTGTATTTGGATATTCAATGTAATAAAGATGTTGATATGTACTCTATTTTGAGAAATGTAATAAAGATGGTGATATATAATGTTAAATTTTTGGAATGTAATATATTCTGTGCAGTATAGAGCATTATAAATGTGCTAATTTGAATAGTATAAAGTGTTATAAATGTGCTGCATTGAGCCTATACATATTATCTATTCATGACGTTTTAAAATTGTTCTAAATTGTGCACTATATATTAACTATTCATAACGCTTTTATAGAAACTATTCATGACGGTTATTTTATGACGCTTTTAAAAAACATTTATAACACCCGTTTTCATAACGGTTGCTTTGAAAAAAAAAGCGTCATGGTTTGTCATTAATGACGGTTTTTAGCCGTCAATAAAAGGATTTTTTGTTGTAGTGCATGGATAAAGTCTCTTTTGATGGTACGATAGAGTAGGGTACAAAGCCCACTCGACTATCAGGAGATGAAGTGTATGCTGAAATAAAATGCTTCAATAATAAGTTTGGAGAAGATCCAGAGTCGAAACATAAGAGGAGGAAGACAATTAAAGGAGACGAGGCCCTAATATATAATTGGAAGAAACGGAGTACATTTTTTGAGTTATATTATTGGAAGGACAATTTGCTTCGCCACAATCTTGACATAATGCATATTGAAAAGAATGTGTGTGACAATGTGCTTTGGACTATATTAAATGTTGATGGAAAGGGAAATGATAATTTAAATGCTCGTAAAGATCTATTTGAAATCGGTATACGTAAGCCATTGCATCCAAAAAAATTGACAAATATCAAATATTATTTACCACCTACATGTTTTACATTGGACAATAAATGTAAAAATATAGTGTGTAAAATGTTGAAGGAGGTAAAAGTCCCAGATGGTTATTCTTCGAATATATCACGTCGTGTTAACCTTAAACAACGTACTATATCAGGAATTAAGAGTCATGACAAACATATGTTGATGCAAGAGCTTGTTCCTATTTCTTTGAGAAATGTTTTGCCTAAGAATGTGCTTGGACCGTTGATTGAACTCAATAACTATTTTAGGAGTATGTGTAGAAGCATGGAATTTCAGGACCAGAAATCCTATGCGCCAAACATTACATGCGCCAGGGAGCTTAGATGAAGTACTTGGCACAGCAAAACAAAAGTATAGACATTAAAAGAGGATTTTTATTTCATATAAAAGTATATTACATGTCTAAAAAAGAGCTGTACAAAGGAGAATTTCTACAAAGAAAAGACCCTAAGTCTACAGCTAGGCGCAACAACCACCATGCGCTCTCAAACAGGCGCATCCCGCCATGCGCTCTCAAACAGGCGCATCTCGCCATGCGCTCTCAGCCAGGCGCATCCCTTCAACAGATCAGTTATGTGCATCCTCATTTATGTGCATCCCTTCAGCGGCTCAGTTATGTGCATCCCTTCAACAGCTCAGTTATGTGCTACCCTTCAGCGTCCCGGTTAGGCGCATCATGAAGTGTCAGCATATGCGCCATCAAATGTTTCGACTAATGAAGCATTTATTGAGCAGAACGAGGGCGGACAATCAACCCTCTAGCTGAAGGAAGAGCTCTTCAAACCAAGGAAGAGGAGAGCACCGCAATCGATCCGCGGCTAAAGGAGCAGCTTTCAATCCAACCAGAATGGGCAACACCCACTCTAGCGGGAGGAGGAGCTCTCCCAAAGCCCAAGAAAGATGATCGGAGCACCGCAATTCCGATCTGCGGCTCTTCCAGCATAACGGAGACGAGGCTCGAGCATTCCGATCTTTGGATGCAACAGGCACCTTCTGCCTGCCTCAGAAGCCCTCGACTCTGACTTTTGGTTGTAACAGTCACCTTCAAGTGCATCAATGAAAACAACGCGTCGCACCTTCACCCTCGGGAGCATCTCGTCAACAGAATGTGCTCGGGCAAACAAGTTCATTTCGGGAGGACGTGAGAGAACGAGAAGCAAACCCTCTCTGTGCCACTATTTATAGGCTGGGCAAATCAAACCCATGCGCCAAGTGGCTGGCTCTCCGAATCCCGTGCAATGAATTTGCATTGAATGGTTATAAACCTGACGCTTCGAATTCAGCCAAGTCAAAAAACGGCTATTTAAAGCACTCGAAGAACGTAACAGTCGGGCCAATAAAGACATGTCATACAAACGGATGCACCGGTCAGACCGCGCATCATACAGACGTGCCCCTCAACACCAAGCGCCTCATAAGGATGCGCCCCCATGCGTCCCCATGTGCCTAGTGGAACGCCGAACGATGCGCCCACTCAATAGCCCATCACCCGTCAAAGAACATTAAATGTTGAAGTCTGACAGAGTTGGCAGCACGTCCCCTGAGGACTGAACAGTTGACAGCTTTTTCAGAAGACGAAGTGTCACCAACGTTAGTATCATCATTACTTTCCTCCGGCGGTTACAAGCCACGTGACCGCCCAACCATTTCGCATACGCCTCCGCAGCCATGCGTCCAAATCTCTGCATGCGCCTTAAAAGCCATGCGCCTCAGACTTTTTCTCTGATCCCTAAAGACAGAAGTCAAAGTCACTACTGAAGTCCCGCATGCGCCTCAAAAGCCATGCGCCCCGACTGGTTCGTGACTCCTAAAGGTTACGAGCCAAAGTCTCCTCATGCGTCCAATCCCAGGCGTATCCTATCAGATCACTCCCCACCAAATCCGAGATCTTCGAGCCATGGACCTACGACACGCGTCATTTGACTTGATTCAGCCTATGAAGGGGTGCTAATCACCCAAGATCTCAGCAACTGAAAGATCCTCTCCATTACTACGTGTCAGCTCGGTCGCAGCCCACAAAGGCAACAAGAAGGGTTCAACTCCTCAATTAGAGCGCATCGTCCATGCGCCTCCATCAGCAATCACCACGTGGCATTCCCACAAACAGGCGCATCCTACATATGCGCGCATGAGCAGCCAGCCTGCAGACTATAAATAGAAGGATCATTTTCTTCTTCCACACACACATCACACAACCACCGACATACATATACAGAGACAGACCTACGAGCGCACACAGAGAGGCAGATACAGACACTCAACGTCTTCTTCCTCTCCGCAAGCTCCAGCACCCAGAGCAACTCAGACCTTCAGAGAACCGAGAATCGTCGTCAGATCGTCAACGGAGTCAACGCATTACCACTCGCTCCATTGGCACGAAGGACCCAGATAAACAAAAGTGTACTCCTAGGACTACGTCTAAGTCCTATATTGTAACACTGTTCTGTTTGTAATTGAAATTGGCAATCAAAAGATTTTAATGGCAAACAGTATGAACTCAAAAGTGATGAATGTAAATGATTTGGAACATGTTCAGTCCCGCATTGGGCTCACGCTCTGCCATCTTGAGAGGATATTTCCTCCTACATTTTTGATGTTGTGGAGCATTTGGTCATTCATTTAGCAGAAGAAGCGATGATAGGAGGTCCTCCATAATACCGATCGATGTATCATGTTGAGAGGTCCGATATCATTTATCATTTTTAAATTTATATATTTTTATTTCTTATGAAAAGTATTATTTATAACTAGCCGAATTCCCACTATAGATACGTGTCCACATTGAAGAATTATGTGAGGACCCGTAGTCGTCCCGAGGGTTCAATTGCACAAGGATATTGGGTAGAAGAGTATCTGACATTTTGCTCAAGGTACCTAAATAATATTGAGACCAAGTCGAGTCGACCGGTAAGGAACGATGACGGTGTATCCAATTCTATTGATTTAGAAGGGGGTCGTAAATTAGGGAAGTCGGTGGGACTTTTACTTGATGACATAACATATGCACAAGCACATCAATATGTGCTAGTCAATGTCGATGCAATTGTACCATTTCGAGAGTAAGTATGATACATTATTAATTTTTCTATTTTTGTAGTCATTTAAGACATTCATAATAATATGATGTATTTCTATTACAGTGCTCACTGTATGTCAATTAGGTGTAGTACTAGTCTCAGACCACATGATGTGGACCGTATTCATAATGAAACATTTAATTTATGGTTTAAGGATCATGTAAGTAAAATACATATGATAAATCTTTTATTGTTAAATAGATTACCTCCTAAGTATGAGTAATGTTTTTTCCTTTTTAAATGGGTAACAAAGTTGATCGAGGCAGATAATGTAGAGATAACACAAGAAATTCAGATGTTAGCTTTGGGCCCCCTTAAAAAAGCAAAAAGATTCACATGGTATATTATAAATGGTGTTCGATATCACACAAAGGTTCACAAGCAAAAAAGAACCACACAAAATAGTGGAGTCATGTTAAAGGCAATGGGTAAAAGTTGTACGAGTGCAAGAGATAGAAATCCTACATTTGGAGATGTTAATTTCTATGGGGTTTTGACAGACATCATTGAGCTCTATCATTCTAAAGATTATTGGTTTGTTTTGTTCAAGTGGGACTGGGTTGACAATAGTAGATGTCTCGTCGATCGAGATGATTTTGGATTAATGCTAGTAAATTTCTGTTGTTTGTTGTATACTCGGCAACAAATAACAGATGAACCTTTTATACTAGCATCTCAGGCAAAACAAGTATTTTACGTACAAGACTCCGTCGAGAATGACTGGCATGTAGTTGTTAAGATAAAGCCTAGAGACTTTTTTGATGTATTTGGAGAGAAATTTACAACGTACGGAAATATAACAGATCAAATAGAGTTATGGAGCGAGCAACATTTGGACGAGACACCATTCACACGTGATGATGACATTAGTTGGGTTCGACAAGGTGTTGATGGAGTTGAAGTTGACGAGGAACCAAGTGGGCGGAATGACGAAGATGATTAAGAAATTCTATATTTCACTTTTTGTGATTGATTCTTTGATTCTTTGAAGTTTGCAGTTTTATTGCATTCTGAATTCCATACTTTTTTGTTGCAATTTTGTGCGAAATCCTAGAAACATGTTTTAGTCTTATTGAATTTTTCTTATGCATACCCCTGATCACTACTGAAATAAAAAGATACATTATATGTTCTGTTAAATATTGTTGGCTTTAGGTTCAGTAAAATATCGTTGGTTTTAGGTTCAATAAAAATATCCCTCGGCTCTTTAGCTCATTATACAATGGATATAAATGTGCTTTATAATCTATTACTAACCTCCTTATGTAGCGAAGAGATCTTGAAACACTTGCTTGCTTTATATTTAGATGTAGTGATAATCAAATTGGTATTCAATATAACATTCTATTCTTGCTAAAAGCCTTGGTGGATAGACATATTGGCGTTAAGTCAATAGTAATCTTAAACATTAGTTAATGTTATTATCATGATTAACCAGTATTGAGTTGTGCTCTGTAGCTACTTAATTCCGGGAACAATATTTGATGATAGTTATTTCTTGGTTTGATTTTTCAAATATGCTCCAGTTACGAAAATTATCTCCGATAAATTAAGGGTAGTGCTTCGTAATTGAAGATTTAAAGGAGTTAATTATCAAAAAGTATTTTCTGGTATGCGATCAATATGGATTTGACATGAATATTGGAAAATTAACAAAGAAATAGCATCATTAGGAGAAAAGGGGAGCTGATGTGTGTAAAATCTTATGTTTAAAGGTATGCTTATATGTGTGGACCAATTTCATATTTTTTGTGTTTGAATTGATTTTCAAACTAATTTTCGAAAAGGGGAGTCATTGACAATATCCCTTTTTGGTGAGTGTATTAGAGTAGTGTGAAACCTGTGTACATTCCGTAAGGAGTATAGGTGTCTGTATACATTCAGTGCAGATAGATAGCTGATACAACCTTATACACATAATACAAAACTTGATGTATCTATTCATGAGAGTGGTCTGATTGTTTTCCATGATACCTGATATTGACATTTATGTTGACATGTTCACTTCCTGCACATGATACAAAACTTGCTTCCATAATACCTGAACAATTTAAACTTGCTGCCATGATGCAAAACTTGTTGCACTGATACAAAACTTATTGTACAATTTAAACTTGCTGCACACTGATACAAAACTTGCTGCACTTATACAATTTATTTTCATATTTTTCATATCAAAATCAGAATCTATGTTACCTGGGATGCATGATACATGTTCTTCTATGTGTGTACTGCAGTAGTGAGTGTACAGCAGTGCATATGATGTAGTTATCTTTTACAGCTTTCTTTTTCAACACCTTCAGAAGATTTTATGACTCTTCTTATGTTGAAGATTTTATGACTCTTCTTATGTACAGCAGTGCATATGATGTAGTTATCTTTTTCGGTTTATTCAATTTTAACATCACCTTTCTATGGTGCTTTCAAATAGTAGACTTTTCTTATGTTGAAGATTTTATGACCCTTTGTTCTCTCTATGGTCCCGAGTCCTCTTATTTGGTTCTACAACGTCAACTACACCAATAAAGTGTTCATCTGTCATCTCTGTTAGCTTTATTAAGCACCATTTTTTTGGTTTCATGAGCCAGTACCATATTTTTTTGAACTTCCAGGTTAAGTTCACTTTGGTCTTTCGTCATCTACTTCAATTATAATCTATCACCCCTTACCAAATACATTCATTTTTGTTCAGACATTTCCAACTACCATAGATGGATCTTCTAGAAAATTGATCAGAAATCCCTTTCTGAAATTCTGTACAGAAAGAAATGGCTCTGGCCCAACAAGCGGAGTGCGATCACGATGAATATTGTTATCTACTTAACTTATACCACATGTTAATGTGTAGAAACAAGTTTGAGTCCCTATGAGATCTTATGGAGTATTTGGCCCCATTTAGTTGTACTTCATCTCAAAACTCTTGTTGGTTCTCCCTACATACTCTTTTTCTTTTCTGAAAGAAAATAAACAATTAACATGTGTTGGAATCTTTATCGAGAACTGCTAAATGCTTGTTGGTTCCTTCTATATTAGAAACTAAATAAGATTTACTTTTGCTAGAATACATTTTAATTATACAAATTCTAGTATCAGTAAAGTGTATAGCAGTGCATATTTTTGGGATGCAATCTCTGATGCTTACTCATCTCATTCCCCTCTTTTTATACAAATGCTAAAATATATTTTAATTATTGATGTTCGGTCATGATTTCATACTTGAACGGATTGGTCATCAAATTAGGATTGGTCATGAAATTTCCTTTTTTTTTTTACAATAATACCCGATCAATTAGGATTCTGAGCATCAAATTTTGAGGATGTCAAACTCAGCTACTATTTGCGCGTCCTCTAATGTGTAATGGACCTTATTACAACTATAATTACTTGTGCCAAACTCTTCCATTAACATGCTATATGTTGACTTTCATATAGTATAAGAGCATTCATTTACTTTCATATTTTTTATATCAAAATCAGAATCTGTGTTACCTAGGATGCATGATACATGTGCTTCTATGTGTGTACTGCATTAGTGAGTGTATAGCAGTGCATATGATATTGAGGGTGAGCAACATACAATTTTGTTCAATTAGAGTATCGGAGGGCTGTAGAATGCAAAGGACATTGAGTATCATTTAAGTGTTCAAGGATTTATTGATGCAAAACCTGTATACAATTGCTAGAATACATTTTAGTTGTTCCATTTCATTGTGTATTCCATTTCAGTTGCTTTTCTGTTATGACAATACTTTTTTTCCCCAAAATACCATGACAAGTAGACACAGCCAAAGTAATAGAGGGGCTATGCCTACCGTTACTAAGGAACAAGAGCAAGTATGTGCCAACACTGTCATGCTTGAACCCCCATTAAATTGGCCACCACCTACTATTGCTGAGGAGCAGGAGCAAACATGAGCATTGGTTGGAAGCAACGACCAAATAGATGATCAAGATCAAGTGATGGGTAAAAATAATCTTAACATTGAACATATTTATGATATTGTTGTTACTGAAGTTAAACTTTCAAGTTTTTGATTTTGAGTGTATTGATTATTTTTATTTGACATATTTAATATTTAGACCCAAGTTCTAGCCAAGAAGAGCAGAGACAAGTCTGTGGCCCCACTTTAATGCATATTGGGTGGGCTAAAGATGGTGGCATTCTCGAGATTCAAGTGAATAATCTCAGCCAACCAATTGAGAAAACAAGTTCAAGACTTGCTTCAAATTTAGGGGTTCTTGCACGAAATGGCCACCTAGCACCTTTAACTTACCATGATTGGAGACATGTACCTAATATTGGAGAGGATGCAATTTGGACTCATATTAAGGTGAAGTAGATAAATGGCCACCTAACACTACTAAATTATCTTGCTATGTTATACATATATGAATAATTAGATGACTTTTCTTGTTAACCTGTCATTAAAATAGGAAAATACAAATGCCACAGATCAGATGAGGAAATTTATATATGATGGAGTCTGTTGGAAAAAATGGAATGAGTGGAAGGCTGAAGCAAAGCGGCCAGTTATACTAAGTATAATACTAATGTGGAACGACTGAAGTATTGTCTGTCATGCCCCCGATTCGTGGAGTAATTTATTCGCATATTTATCTCTATCTCTTGGAATCGATCGTCCTCGCTTGGGCGTGATGCCGTACATGTCTGGTATTGCACTTGTACAAGGCAAATATGGTACATAATTGATAATCTTCAAATAGGAACACATCGCAGCGGCAGAAGCAGACAAATTGAGGTTAACGAGGACATTCTTTCTCATTGAATGGAAACACATCATTTGATTTATAGCAGCAGAAATGAGAAGATAACTTGCAGTCACAAAGAGGTATATAAAAGTATTCTCTTTATTGATTATTGAAGAAGAGTACAAGACTTGTATTGAAATACAATGCTTATAACACATCTCACTTTACATTGATAGCCAACTGAACAAATGCTATAAAGCTTACATTGTTACTTTGATACATTGGATTACAACTCGATATACCGACTTGGCTTACAACTCACTGTTATAACTGATTACAATGTCCCATACATTATGCCCTTTATAAACAGAAGACATTATCTTATACAAGGAGAGCTTCTGCATGTCCAACAAATCTTCGATGTCGCAGGACCGATCAAACCAATCTTCGTGTACAGAATATTCCAAGCACGAGCACCTACCCGCAAAACGTGGGTCAGTACATCATCTATGTACTGGCGAGCAGAATCCAACCCACTCGCCTAAACCAACAGTAACTGGTCAATTTTAGCAAGCAATTATTTGAATGATCTTTCTACTTGGGGCCTAGCATCAGTTTACCGTTCATGAACAAAAACATTGAAATATGTAAACTTGTTATCTCATTTCTTATGTAAATGCATCAGTGAAGCATATATGGTATTATCAAGTTCTAGTACTATTTATATAGGGGCATCTTTTTAAGCATCGTTGAGTTAACATTAGTCAAACATATTATAGGGATTCTTTTAGCAAGACAACACTCCAGCATATTGTATTTAACATGTTGAGCATGTTATAGAGTTCTCATTTAAAGGCAACATCATAACATCGTCTTGTTTAGCATGTTAAGCAGACAAATCAACCAACACATATATTGCATATATCAAATTTAAGTGATTTTTTACCGATATCTGACTTCTCGTTCCTGTATCAAAGTAGGTTAGGCAATATACTTACTCTGTCTGCACAAAACATTCATTAGCATGCATCCTGACTACATGACCACTAGTGCTGTGCACCATTTAAGGACTTTGCCATATAGGACTTCATAGGGTATGGGATGTGCCCTTCACCTGGTTGCGAGCCCGAATGAAGGTTACAATACCGCGTGCCACCAAAGCACGCCGATTCCCTCCTAGGCCGACTCGATCCTACCGCTGCGGGTACCGTTCGAGGAAATAATACCTTATATACAAGTTTGCCCATAGTCATGCGAATGCGTGTCCGACTCGATCGTGTTCGAAGTCGCATGATAAAATATTAAGATAAGTAAAGGCAACATATCATTATCTCATCTTTCCAACATTACCATCTGTTCACTTGGTGATCTCAACAATTTCAAGCCTCATCATTTCTCATTGCATCAATCATTGAAACATTTCTCATATCATTCCTTTCTAAGAGGAACAAACAATATTTCATTCATTTCAATAGGACCTGCAGCATTTCATTCATTTCATAGAAACATTATTCTTTCTTTCATAGCTTATAAGAAAACAGGCAACATCTCATATCTTTGCAACAGTTATGCAGAATGTACATGATTCTAATATTCATTCAGTTCTTTGAGTTATTAGCATGGCCAGTTTATTCTCATGTGTCGTTCACAAGGCATCTCATTATTCAAGTGTTTTACTTGTTCCGACAAAGTTAAGCATAAGGGAGATTATCAATTCATTCTCAAGCATCAAGTCACATTAGCGGTTCAAGTGATTCATTCAGCAGTTCAATGTTTGTATGTTGCCCAATTCATATTGAGCAACTTAAGCATCTCTATTAACCAGTAACCAGAACGTGGGACATTTAAGGACACAATTCATAGCATCATATTACTCCATTTTATTAAGCATGCAGGAGTAAGGAGGAGGGAGGACAGTTCCACTCACTTTGTATAAAGGGTCTCACTGTTCCGATCGCACACATTCCTACTAAGCGTTGCTCCATCAGCAAGCCACGTTCCAACACTCAATCCTTCTAGCCAGCTAAGAGAGACTGCATTAGTCTCAATTCTCTTGATCTCCAACATAAGCCTCTGTCCAACATTCTGATAGCATCCAACAAGCCAACCAAATGCCTCGTGTGGAGCGGGGCATTACATAATATACTACTCAGAAAAAGTTTCATCCTCGAAACTTTAGGGAACAACTCATATACTTCATTCACTTAGTCATAACGAGTTACTCATTCAGCTTTAATTAAATATTCCTATTCAGCACTCTAGAAAATCTCGATATTGTTATCCAACTCTACCACTTAATCCATTGATGATTCAATCCGTCTTTCTTTTTTCTAATTACTTGCAACTTCTTTTTGATTCACCTATATTTTTCATGAATTTCTATCTTGGTTGTAACATATCACTTCGTTTGGATCCATACACATGGTTTAGGCGTCCCCAAAACATATGTATTTCAACCAAAGTTCGTGCCAGTGCGATAAACGCTTCCCACAATGTTATCTCGGTCGCAACCTATCACTTCGGTTGGATCCATACACATATTTTAGGCATCCCCAAAACATATGTACTTCAGCCAACTTCCATGTTAGTACGATTCGATAAGCCACGATATAACTCTCTTTTCCAATTCCGACTTAGCATCCTTTCAATTGACTTATCACTTTATTTACTTTTGCCACAATCACTATCTTCCAAGCCACAATACTTAACATCAGGGACAACTCGGGTAAGCTCCTTATCCAAGTATAATATTTCTAATATTCGGTCAAGGGTCTAGCTTAGAGCCAACAATATCAAGAGTTCACAACATGCAAATATATTCCTTCTCGAAACCAACGATATATCTCACCGAAACAATTCATCTTTTCTAAAAGATACAATATGACGTCACCCACTATCGATTACCCGAGCCAAGGGTACAATTCTAAGCAACAATCAAGGTTAACCCAGCTATCCGACTTTAAATACTGATCCCACATTCTCGTTATGAGCAGTCAATTCTATCTCATGGAATATTTTACTGCTCGGCATGCACCACTCATGTCTTACCCTACGATTGCACTTCCCACTTAAGGCCGATATATAACTTAAAAAGGGTCAAACATCTCTGAGGTACAAGTTGAAGCATACATTTCCTTAGGTCAATACTCATCACCACCATCTCTCGTTCAATGTCACAAGGTCATCCTATAGGTCTCCAATGGTCACCTATTATTCAGTCAAGTCTCTAAGGTTAGCTACACTGACAGCTAAACTTAATCATTCAGGTGACTTTCCTATAGTGGACGGCTACTAGGGTTATACTAGTTTCTTATTCTTAGGGCCAATAAGCAACCGACAGTTCTAAGGAACTCTACCCAAACCTATGGGTATCAACTCAGTTTGAATAACTAATCGCCATTGTCGGCTATGCCAAAAATTGGTAAGTCATCAACTGGTCGCTAGGGTCAAGTCTATCTATCCAGGGACATCCTTAAAGAACTAATTCCCACAGAGGCTCATTCTTAGACTTACCCAACGATCGAGTAAGATCGATCTAGCAACATTACGGTCAAATCCCGACCCTACATACGATTCTCATCGTTCTAATAATCCATCAAGTAAAATATCCAATGATCCAATTTCTATTCCAATTTCGTTGTACCACATGGTCTATACCGAGGCCAACTATTCAAGGGTCATCGATTCCGTTAGTCTCAACAGGACTATGGAACCATACTATTCAGTCTGTATGACAAAGTCATACCGCTAAGTCATAAACCAACAATCTATATCCCAACCAACAGTCACCTATACCGATATTATCCAACACATTTTCTGGTTCTACATCCCATTCGTTTCCCAATCATCAAAATCTCGTAATAACATTCTTAAAATCTCATACCACAAGGGTCGAGTAATTCATTCCATTCAATCCGACAATCTACGTATTAATTAACCATTCTCTATGCAACACAAATACTTAGGTTCATTACTTGTTACTTCTGTGATACACTTCAATTCCTAAGCATACATGCACATATGCAACAACTATTCATTCCATTCAATCCGACAATCTACGTATTAATTAACCATTCTCTATACAACACAAATACTTAGGTTCATTACTTGTTACTTCTGTGATACACTTCAATTCCTCAGCATACATGCACATATGCAACAACTATTCAATCCTTGAAGCACATCCTCATACTTTACTGATTCTATCCCTTGGTGGCAAAGATGGATTAACTTCTATCGCACCTTAAGGTCATAGCACAAATTTCCAATATTCATTCTAGTCACCGACATTATTTCCAAAACTTTCAGCTTAGCAACCAACTTTCCATTAGCCACATATGATTTGCATCCAACCAATCGAAGTCAACATTCAGATGTTCTAAGCCACAACATTCTTTAGCCAAATCTATTTACCCATAGCATACTAACTGTCTTACTAGTCTGAGTCATCATTCGACTAAATAATTTCTAACCAAGCCACCTATTACAATTTCTAGAAATCTTGCTACCCAGCATAACATCACCGTCAAGGACACTCGAGTCATCTAGCAACAATACATGACTTCCAGCTAAGTCTCGGCACTACCCAGTACCCACAGATAGTCTCATTGCTATCCTATGGAAATGGTCAACATACATCTCGTTCTGAGGTGGTGGAGACAATATACCACTCAGAAACAAAGCCATCCTTAAACCATACCAAACCCAAGTCTATTCCGAACAATCGTGATCTAAGTTGATCACCACAAAAACCAACATCTCAGGGTCTTAAATCACAAGCCAACATTCTTAGGGTCTCAAAAGTACTAGCCAACACACATGAGTCAACTCATCAATTATGTTGAACTCATCCATCAATTGTTTCATTCTCAATTCTCCCCAACATCACAGGAAATTCTCAACATATTACAGCATACATGGCAACTTTTCTCAATTCCCACATTCTGAACATTATTCCTATTAAAGCATACTATGGCATTGAGTCTGTATTGGGTCATTAGTGTCCAAACGAACAATATTTAAGCATTATGTCCAAACGAACAACATTTAAGCATTCATGGGCATCACATTGTATTTAGACTTATTGTATGGAACATCCAGTGAGCAGCCAAGAGGGTCAACGAACTTTCAGACACAAATAACATAAGATGATTACAGAACAACAACAGCATAATCGCGGAAGCAATCTTTGATTTAATCGCGGAAGCAACGTTGAGTGATCGCAGAAGTAACTTTGGTTAATCGTCGATGCAACTTTGATTTGAAACGAATCAAAGAAGAGACCAAGGACATAAAGCCGTGCTTTGATACCAATTTGTCATGCCCCCGATTCGTGGAGTCATTTATTCACATATTTATCTCTTGGAATCGATCGTTCTCGCTTGGGCGTGATGTCGTACAAGTCTGGTATTGCACTTGTACAAGGCAAAGATGGTACATAATTGATAATCTTCAAATAGGAACACATCGCAGTGGCAAAAACAGGCAAATTGAGGTTAACAAGGACATTCTTTCCCATCGAATGGAAACACATCATTTGATTTATAGCTGTCACGCCCCAGAACCAGAATACCGGAGAGCGGGGGAATGACTCAGCCAGCTACGTATTACGGGTAGATGAATACCGTATAATACGATCAATGATGTCTAAAGACGAGGGGGTGCATACTACATGAAAATCTCACTATGGTCATTGTCACATCTATTGTCTCAATCATTCGAACAAGAAACAATAATAGAGAACATGTAAGATAAAGCAGTAAGGCGTCCCAAACGCTCTGTCAAAATGTTCTTGATATCTGGCTTTACAAAACATAGCCAGATGATGTAGAAAGGCATACACAATTGTTATCAGCTGCAGCCTGACTTAGTTACAATTATGCAAAAGTAGGTACAAGACAATCCGACTAACATGTCGGTGCCAAACGGCAAAGTATAAAGTAGATAACAAAACGGGCGGGGAAGTAAGAAACCCATTCGAGTCCTCCTGCGATCATCCTTCTAGTGTTGACCATCTTGGAGGTAGAAGTAAGCTGAGTCCTCGGGAACCGGCTCTAAATCTGGCCATGCAAAACCAGAGAGGTTAGACCTCTAATAGCAAGTACCACAAGGAAGCACGACATGAGAACTAAAACCAGTAATGTGAAATATGATAAATAGATCTCTGCTTGCTACTAGGATTCACATAACATCACGACACTTCGAACCAACCTCCCAACCAAACAAGGACAGAAGTTGGCCCGTCATGTCCTGACATTCTGATCATCCCAGTTAAGTAACAGAGTAGGTACAGTGCACAAACAAATCATCTTGAACGGACAATCAAATCCTACGGCTTGCTATTTTGAGTCCCAAGTTATCCTGGAATTATGCAATAGGGATTCCTCAGTTCTTACTATGTGCGAGCAAGGCTAGTCTATCCAGTTAATCATGTGCGCCATGCATGAATTAGACGAGTCCTAGCAGGACGCCCGTCAATATACCATATACAATAATAATATAAGTAGATACTGTTCCCTGCCCGTGTGGCAGGTTTACAGTATCTGTGGGAACCAGCCGGCCCGTCGGGTACTACTTGTCCCAAGGGGGCTGCCATGTAAGAACTCGGGAATCCATTCTCTCCATGCAATCATTATTTTATTTAACTTAATAGTCCCTACGTTGAGTGAAATTCCATGCCGTGGATCATGGTCATTCAAATGAGTACTTTCGTACGGGGTACGATATGCACAACTCTACAACAATACCAGTACGGTTAGGTTGCAGGTCTTACATAGCGTAATGTAACAATCAAATCTAACCACGGAGTAATCATGTCTTGACCATAAAGTACACATACTTCTTTTGTAGAAAATAAGTAAATACATAAATAAATAATTAGATTGAAGCCTGCATGTGCCTGTATGTCAATATTCGGGATCAGCCAGTCGATTACAATAGTTCATAACATGAACGTGTCTTATTCATTTATTTCAATAAGACGACTAGCCAGTCTCTTAGTTCCAACTAGGAACGCATGATCAATTATTAGTCAAGGTCACAACCATTATCAATGGTGACAAGGCATGAAGGTCAACTAGTATTCAGTGGGGTCGAGTCTACAACTCTCAGGGTTTAATTCCAATCAATCGGGGTATCTATAACTCAATTCACGACACTTGGTACATCCCACGTAACAATCTATATTTAACAGAAATATCAACATATCATGATTATATCAAGTTTATGCAAAAAGGCGTAAGGATATAAAATGGACGTTAAATATCTAATAAGATATCAATATACAGGGCTATAGAAGATCCAGGGTAAGCAGGCTACTCTCATGTCAGCCTACGCTCATGTCAGCGTACGCTCAGGTCAAGCTACGCTCAAGCCAGCGTACGCTCAGGTCATGCTACGCTCAGGTCAAGCTACGCTCAAGCCAAGCTAGCGTATGAACTCCATACGACTCCTCTTCAAGGCAGCGTATGGACTCCATACGACTCCTCACTATCCAAGTGAGCGTATGCTAATTATACGCTCCCAAAAGGTAGCGTATGAACTCCATACGACTCCTGACCATCCAAGTCAGCGTATGCAAGTCATACGCTCCCAAAAGGTAGCGTATGAACTCCATACGACTCCTGACCATCCAAGTGAGCGTATGCAAGTCATACGCTCCCAAAAGGTAGCGTATGAACTCCATACGACTCCTGACCATCCAAGTGAGCGTATGCAAGTCATACGCTCCCAAAAGGTAGCGTATGCAAGACACACGCTACCTAAAAAGGCAGCGTATGGACTCCATACTGCGCTGCGCTAAAGAGCGCGCACAGCTCAGTGACGCAAGCTAAAAAGTTAGCATACACTGCTCACTGTCTTCTCCAAACAGCAAGAACTCCATGGTTGCACCCCAAAGTTTCAAAAGTCCATAACTTGGTCAAAACAAGTCCAAATCCAACTTTCCAAAGGTCAAAATTGGGTAGAATAAACTTCTCTACAACATGGAACCATCAAAACTTAAAAACAAAGAAGTTTGATAGATCAAAACTACCAAACTCCGAAAATAACTCATTTCTAGATCTACAAAAATTAAGACTTCGAAATGAAAAATGCCAAGTTCTAAACTCTCTTAGGATCACGAGAGAAAGACAAATGAACTATAAAATGGGTTCTCATGGAAAGCAAGTTGTACTTGCCTACGGTTTGGTAGGTGGAGAGAGTAATGAAGAAGAAGAAGAGGAGTAATGGTGAGAATGAGTAATGAGGAGAGAGAATGGAGAGGGTGGCTTTAAATATGGAAGGGGTGGTAGGTGGGAGCTAATGGGCCGGGTTGCAGGTGGATCCAACAAAGCCAACCCGAGAACCCAACCTAGGCCGAACCACAATAGGCTAACTAAAGCAGAGAATAAAATAACAGCAGAAATAAAATTGCAGGAAATTAATTAACATGAATTAAAGAAAATTTAAATACAGGATAATACATGATAAATATTAAACAAATACATTCGAGTAGTACATGTATAAAATACGCATTCTGGGAACGGGGAGTGACAATAGCAACGGAAATGAGAAGATAACTTGCAGTCACAAAGAGGTATATAAAAGTATTCTCTTTATTGATTATTGAAAAAAAGTAAAAGACTTGTATTGAAATACAATGCTTACAACACATCTCACTTTACATTGATAGCCAACTGAACAAATGCTATAAAGCTTACATTTGATACTTTGATACATTGGATTACAATTCGATATACCGACTTGGCTTACAACTCACTGTTACAACTGATTACAATGTCCCCATACATTATGTCCTTTATAAACAGGAGACATCGTCTTGTACAAGGAGAGCTTCTGCATGCCCAACAAATCTTCGATGCCGCAGGACCGATCAAGCAAATCTTCATGTACAGAATATCCCAAGCACGAGTACCTGTCTATAAAATGTGGGTCAGTACATCATCTATGTACTGGCGAGCAGAATCCAACCCACTCGCCTAAACCAACACTAACTGGTCAATTTTAGCAAGCAATTATTTGAATGATCTTCTACTTGGGGCCTAGCATCAGTTTACCATTCATGAACAGAAACATTGAAATATGTAAACTTGTTATCTCATTTCTTATGTAAAGGCATCAGTGAAGCATAGATGGTGTTATCAAGTTCTAGTACTGTTCATATATGGGCATCTTTTTAAGCATCATTGAGTTAACATTAGTCAAACATGTTATAGGGATTCTTTAAGCAAGGCAACACTCCAACATATTGTATTTAACATGTTAAGCATGTTATAGAGTTCTCATTTAAGGGCAACATCATAACATCGGTTAAACAGATAAATCAACCAACATATATATTGCATATATCACATTTAAGTGATTTCTTACCGATATCCGACTTCTCAGCATCAAATACAGGTTAGGAAATATACTTACTCTGTCTACACAAAACATTCATTAGCAAGCATCATAACTACATGACCACTAGTGCTACGCACTATTTAAGGACTTTGCCATATAGGACTTCATAGGGTATGGGATGTGCCCTTCACCAGGTTGCGAGCCCGGATGAAGGTTCCAATACCGCGTGCCACCAAAGCACGCCGATTCTCTCCTAGGCCGACTCGATCCCACCGCCGCGGGTACCGTTCGAGGAAATAACACCTTGTATACAAGTTTGCCCATAGTCATGCGAATGCGTGTCTGACTCGATCGTGTTCGAAGTCGCATGATAAAATATTAAGATAAGTAAAGGCAACATTTCTTTATCTCATCTTTCCAACATTACAATCTGTTCACTTGGTGATCTCAACGATCCTAAGCCTCATCATTTCTTATTGCATCAATCATTGCAACATTTCTCATATCATTCCTTTCTAAGAGGAACAAACAATATTTCATTCATTTCAATAGGACCTGCAACATTTCATTCATTTCATAGAAACATTATTCTTTCTTTCATAGCTTATAAGGAAACAGGCAACATCTCATATCTTTGCAACAGTTATACAGAATGTACATGATTCTAATATTCATTCAGTTCTTTGAGTTATTAGCATGGCCAGTTCATTCTCATGTGTCGTTCACAAGGCAACTCATTATTCAAGTGTTTTACTTGTTCCGACAAAGTTAAGCATAAGGGACATTATCAATTTATTCTTAAGCATCAAGTCACATTAGCAGTTCAAGTTATTCATTCAGCAGTTCATTGTTCGTATGTTGCTCAATTCATATTGAGAAACATAAGCATCTCTATTAACCAGTAACCAGAACATGGGACATTTAAGGACACAATTCATAGCATCATATTACTCCATTTTATTAAGCATGCAGGAGTAAGGAGGAGGGAGGACAGTTCCACTTACTTTGTATAAAGGGTCTCACTGTTCCGATCGCACACATTCCTGCTAAGCGTAGCTCCAGTAGCAAGCCATGTTCCAACACTCAATCCGTCTAGCCAGCTAAGAGAGACTGCATCAGTCTCAATTCTCTTGATCTCCAACACAAGCCTCTATCCAATATTCTGATAGCATCCAACAAGCCAACCAAATACCTCCTGCGGAGCGGGGCATTACATTGTCCTCCAAGGGTCGAGTAAAGTCAGTGGTCGAGACTCGTCTACTATTGGAATTCTGATAAGGGAAAGGTATATGGTGTATGTAAATGCAAGAATGTATTACAATTATATAACTAATAGAAATTAATCCCTCAGTTTCGCTAACCCTTATATACTTCAAATTAAAATTTTGATGATCAATGGTACCAATTATTATTACTTCAAGTTTATCATAGTATTGATTGTATATTTGTTTTTCCCTTGTACTAGGATAAAAGTGCAAAGAAGAAAGCCATTCGTAGAAAGTTGACTACACCACACACGCCTGGTAGAACTCCCCATTCTAAAGTTAGAAATATGGTAAAGCGAATTTATTTTCATTAAATAGTTCATTAATTTTTTAATGTGCTAAGAAAGCAAGTTTATAAGTATATCTTACTCGTTGATATTATAGCTGGCTAAATCCATCACATATGAACCATCTCGTAGGATGGTATACAAGGAGAAACATGTAACTTACGGAAAGGGACCAATAAATGAAATAGCAGCTAAGGCGATTGTAAGATCCTACTTCTAATTTTTTTTTTCTATTACTTATACTTTTTATATGTTTACCTAAACTGTAGTTGCTAATATATATAAACTTGAGTTGGTTTTGCAGCAAGAGATGGATGAACTAGAAGCTCAAAAATCTAGAGACCGGTGTTGCAGGAGACGATATATATAGACGAGTTATGGAACGTGACAAGCATGGTCGTGTGGGGATATATGGACTCGGTGCCATCCCAACTATGGTATTCGGCCCATCATGTAAACTATCCTAGGATGAAAGGAGGGATATTGAGACACAATATCAACAAGAGTTGGAGAAGCTGCAACGTGAAATGGAGGCTGAAAATGAGAGGGTTCGAAGTGAGATGGCAACTAAATATGAAAGAAAACAAACTGAAATGAAAGAGCAGATGGAACTCTAGATGCAAGAAAAGCTATCTGCTATGGAATTGCGGATGGGTGATCGAATGGAAGCTTAAATACAAAATTTACTTGAGAGCCATATGCATGATATCGATAATTTTTCACGATCTCCACGAGATGTATCTTCAGGCACGGGACAGGTTAGAATTTATCAATTATTAGTTTTATTGAGCAAAACTTGTTCTTTTAAGGATTGCTTGAAAAATTTATCTTGTACTCATGATGTTAGATCCTTGATGATGCCAATTTTGATTCGATCTCATCACCAGCAATATTGCATCAGTCAGCATATTTCCAATCAGAGGTTCAATCAAAAAGGTAATCGCAACAACGAAAGTAGACGCAACTGCAACCATCAAAATAAACACAACCACAAACCATATCACGATCTAAGCTTCAAAACTATTGTGAGGTTAGATTTTTTTTATTTCTCCTTGATTTTTATTATTAATGTCATTTATATTACGTATATCAAACAAATGACCTATAACACTAACCAGTAAGTAGAACATCGTCATGAACATCGTCATGAATACGGACATGACATAGTTAGTTTTCAATAATACACATTGATACTCTGGAGACATTAATATATACTTTGAGACTGGAATTGCTATTGCCGATACCGGAATTAGGATATCTAAATTTGTTAGGGAGTAATCGTTAGTCTTAATTTGTTAGGGAGCAAGTGGTACTGATACTTTGGAGAATTTAAAGTAAAATATTGGTATAGTCCAAAGTTTTCAGTAGCAGCAGTAGCAGATTTTCCACTATTTAAGTTCCTATCTTAGTTACTTTGGAGACAATATTTTGGAGAAACACTTTACTGCATGATGATATTACTGCATGCTAAGAGGTCTATTACAACTGCAGCTCATGCTGCTGCTGCGTTCTGCTACCCAATGCAGAAGTCAACTTGTTGTCTCTAACAGCGTTGAAATATCAGGACAACATAGCTCACTCATTCTCCGTTGCACACAGGTCTGGTACACGCTCTAGGATACTTACCCATATTGTTATTGCATATTCCTGTATATACAGGTATCAAGATACTAAATGGATACACTCTGCATAGTCCCACAATATCTATTCAAGAACATACCTAGATGTAAGACACTGATACGCTTGGTATCTCAACACTCATCATGAACCTAATTTGTTGCTGCTGCGTTCAGCTGTCCAGTGCAGAACTCATCCTGTTGCACACTCTAGCAGCGTTGAAATATCAGGATAACATAGCTCACTCACTCTCCGTTGCACACAGGTCTGGTACACACTCTAGGATACTTACCCACATTGTTATTGCAGATTCCTGTATATACAGGTATCAAGATACTATATGGATACTTTCTGCATAGTCCCACAATATCTATTCAAGAACACACCTAGATGCAGGACACTGATACGCTTGGTATCTCAACACTCGCACACATGAACCTAATTTGTTGTTACTGCTACTCCATTATGCAGTTTGCACTGCTGCCCATGATGAAGTCAAAAGAGACAGGACATTGATATGCTTGACATCAAGATACTATATGTTGTTACTGCCTATGCGTAAGGAAGCCCACAAAGAGGCTACTTTGTTGCTTCATTCAAGAAGATCATTCAATACTACTTAGGATGGCTAGGCTATAGAATATGATTCAACAAGCACCAAAAATGAATCGACCATGGATGAGATTCATAGAGTGGCAGAATTATATGTTTGGTATTGAGAATGTGTGTGAAACATGAAGACTTTCACTTTGTTTATAATCTTTGTATTATCTCAACTAGTATTAGAAGGATATATGTGACAGGTACTTGCTCCTGTCTAGACATCTTTTTATAGAAATGAGGGGGTTAGTCAATATGTAGGTTTTTGCTTAATATAGAACATAGTTAGTTTTCAATGATACTTTTGGAGACATTTATATACATGGAGAGTGGAATTGCTACTGCTGCTACTGGAATTAAGATTTCTAAATTTGTTAGGGAGCAAGTGTTACTCTTAATAAATTTGTTAGGAAGCAAGTGCTATTGGAATTGGTCTGTCCGTCGCTTGTGATTAATGTATCATCATTAGTTTGTGGTATTGACTATAGAAGTTCAATGTGTAATCTATCTTAATTTGTTAGGGAGATCACTAAGTTGTGGTATCTTCTTGCTTTCGATCACTTTTAGATGTGATATCTGCTAGAGTATGTACATACTCTTTGCGGATGGATGAGATTCATAGAGTGGCAGAATTATATGTTTGGTATTGAGAATGAGTGTGAAACATAAAGACTTTGACTTTGTTTATAATCTTTGTATTATCTCAACTAGTACTAGAAGGATATATGTGACAGGTATTTGCTTACATCTAGACATCTTTTTTTTTCTTCCTATTCTAACTCTTAGTTGTCATTCTATATATTATTCATTATTCCAGGATATCATGGCCGAAAAGAGGGTTAAAAGGAACTTATAGATGGGAAGGTCAACTTTCACCGTTAGTCTTTAAAAAAACATGAAGACTATATTCATTTTGACTTGTATGACTAATCTAATAATAAATGTTATCGTTCTTACAGGTTCTGTTGTGCGTTCATGAAGATGGCCTAATTTTTGGATGGAATGAGCTAGTATTTAGGAGAAATAGTAAAGATAGAATTTTGACAAACAATATTTTGTTTACAATGATGTTATATATTAATATTTTGGTTGCTTGAATGGTTGTGGATGCATTTATATACACTTGATTGACGTTTAAATTTTTATACAAAAGTTAATTTTGTTGTTCTTTATTAACAAAATTTGGTATATTGAATATGTGGGCAAATTCTAATGTGTTTGCTAAAATATTTGTAAATTGACATCAATTAAGGCAAATTAAATGTTTTGAAAAAATAGTTAGATTGACGATGTTTTTGTTAAAACATTGGAAACTTTTCATCTATTATTATCAATTTCCAACGTTTTCTTAAAATGTTAGTAAAACAAATCCTGATGGTTTGCAAAAGGTTGGGATAACATTTTTGTCCCAACCGTTAGTGCTAAACCGTTGGACAATTGTCATCCAGTGTACAACAATTAATAACGTTTAAAAAATATTGTACTGTACCAACACTTTTGTAAAATGTTGGGGAAGTTTTTATACTTCCGACGTTTGCGTTAAATCGTCGAAAATGTGAACCCAAATTTCCACTATTATTAATGTAGTGCCCCACTCCGCGAAGGCACTACATAAACAGAGAGATCGAATTGCTGGCTCTGCAACAGAAGACGATTAATCTGGGTGAGTGGACGAAGTCTCATTTGCTGATTCACTTATGCCTAATAAGAATATGAGTTTTCGATTGAATGCTATTGTTAATAACAAGATAGTAAATCATTGAGTATGCGTAAAGAGAATCCACATGTTGCTATACAAATACGAGAAAAGTGATAATCTGCATGCTAAGAAGTAGAACTGCTGCTTGGTCATAAGAAACGAACTGATGCATGTATGCTAAAGTAAAAATGTTGCCTTTAATCAAAGAACTGTTGCCATGCTTAATAAGAAGAGAAGAGAGAATGCTCTAATGTCCATAACTGTAAGCTATCAAGAGTAGAGTTCATGCTTGTTGTTATCGTTGCTTGCTTAAATAAAGATTGTTCATTGTCCCTCGATTGTTGCTATAAAGAAAGCGATGTACAGAGAAGGCACTGTGTCTTGTTAAAAGAAGATGATACAGCTTGTCCGTATAGAGAAAAGAGTAGAGCTACTAGCTCGATTACATGTAAAAAAGAAGAGATGAATATGTTTACAAGTTGCTTGATTGGTGCATGATAGTTTTATATGATAGCTGCATTTGCATTGGTCTAGACGGCTTGTGCACAAGTGGTAATCTCTCGATCGATTCTAGGGGCGCCCGGAGTCGATCAACCTAGGAGAGAACAGGACACCTGGGGCTAGAAGTTCCCGCAACCAGAGGAGGGTGTCAGTCTATTAGTGAGATAGGCTAGAACATCCCAACTGCTAATATGGGTAATGCCTATGGACCGCAAGAGTTATAGTCATGCATATAGATAAGTGTCGAAAGAATGTTTTGCTAAGAGCTAACAATGTAGAGACGAACAGGAAACAATGTTAGTTTTATCATGTTTATGCTAATCATTGTCTTGTGCAGGGATGGATCGTCGGTTATGGTAAGAATCACTTAAAAGTGATACATATGTATTGCTTGAGTTTGTTATATGAATTGCTTGCAGAGATTAATCCATTGCAAAGAAATGTTATATTCCACTAAAGAAAAGATATGATATCGTGCTTATAATTGCCTGTAAGAGTTGCTTTGAACAAAGAAATGATTATGCTCATGAAACACGCTGCGCACTCCACAGAAATGAATAATAGTCATCGAGCTTGAAATGATTAGTCCCTTGTATGCTTGATATGAAATGAAATGAAATGTTGGCTTTTCAAAGATGCTTTCAAAGAATATAAACTGACTTTGTATGCATGAAATGAATATAGGTAAAAGTAGCAAGATCACATCATTGATAAATGTTTTCTCACTAAATGAACAGTGATCGTTTCAGATAAATGTAGCTCTTTGTTCACAATCACCAGTATGCTGATATACTGACCCACCATCAGTCTGTATGCAGGTGTAATATGCATCGAGAAGTATAGTCCGAAGCGATAGCCCGAGCCTCATCCTCAGGAGCCAGAAATTAGAAGAGATGCCAAGAGATGACATCTGTTACAAGAGTTATTTTTGTATATAAAGGGATGTAATTTATGGGAACGGGATCATTGAAATCTGTACAGTTCTGAGAGAATGTAACATTGTATCAGAGAGAATCGAGAGCTTGTAATCTGTTCAAATGAAATCAATAAAGAGAATTGTTTCTTGTTACCATTGTGTTCAATGCATGTATTCTGAAATATGTCCGCTACTGCTTCAATTATCTGCTATATGTTCCGCTGCGCTATTGCCAACCTTATCTATCTTGTCTTGTTACAGGTCTTGGCCTTGTGCAAGCTCAACTTAGGCTTGCACGGCATCACGTCTTAGCGAGGACGAACGGTCTCACAGAGTCCGAAGCGAGGACGAAAGGACTCTGCGGGATCGGGGCGTGACAATTAATGTTTGGTAAACGTCGGTTCAATCGACGACATAACCTTTGCCAACATTTTTCGGCAAATATCGAGAATTTTTTAGTGCGGTTATGACGACTTTTTTGAAAAACGTTGGACAAACGTCGTTATAATATTTTCTAATGTTTTAAGCTATTTTCCCGACGTTTATAAACGCTGGAAGAAACCTAATTTCTTGTAGTGTACGCTCCTTTATAATGCTGCGCTACCGATGCTTCATGTAAAGCATGATGAACATTCAAAATGCTCGAGAACTCATTAGGCGTTTGAGCTATCCTCCCACAAGACTCGTTCTACCCAAAAAATAAATAGTAGACAACAGTAATTTTGGGTCCATAACCCCTTAATGTCTCAAAGGGCTATCCACTATTCCTGATATTCTCCCACTTAATGGTCCCCCTTTGAACCAAAAGCTAGATACCTAGTAGATTTTTCTTTGAACTAATAGCATAAAACTTTATGGTAGGATTATAAAGTCACAATATCATAATATCTTCAAGCTCATTTTTATTGTTGTATCCTTGACCATTTGGAACTTGAGACCTTTGGTGAACGGATCCGTCAGATTCTCCTGCTCCGAACATCAACCACGACAATGAATCCTCTTTTGATAAGATCATTCAACGCACTGTGCCTCAGTCGCACAGTCCTCTTCTTGCCATTGAAGAGATCATTTGATGCCACCACTGCAGTCTCCTGGTTGTTGTAGTATATCGGTACCACCAAAATATGCACACCAACCAATGAAAGATTATACAAGAGCTCCCGAAGCAATTCTACTTCATCCGCTACAGTCGCTAGTGCATAGAACTCAGATTACATAGAAGAATGTGGGAGCATATTTTGCTTCTTCGACTTCCATGATATAGAAGCTCCACCTATGGAGGAAATGTCTCCTCTTGTGGACCTTTCGCTCTCTGCTTTTGAGTACTAGCTTGCATCACTAAAGCCTTCCACTACTGTCGGATAATCGTTAAAGTATATTGCATATTTATGAGTCCTTTTGAGATGTCTCATCACTCTCTTTACAGCTTTTTAGTGCTCCACACCTGGATTGCTTGTGAACCGGCTCAACATCCCTATGGTGAAAGCTACGCCAGGCCTTGTGGTAGTAGTTGCATACATCAAACTCCTAATGACGCTTGAGTACTCCAGCTGCTTGATGCTTTCCTTTGGATTTGGCTTCAGCTTCTTATCACACCTATACGGAGTATCGATCCCTGGAAGATCTTGATACCCATAGCGTGTGAGCATTTTCTCAATGTAATGAGATTGATACTATACCACTCCAATGTCCGTCTAGATGATCTTTATCCCAAGGATATCATCAACTTTCCCTAAGTCCTTCATGCTGAAATTAGATGAGAGGAACTTATTTGTCTCAGTGACACATGCCAAATCTGTATCCAAGATTGGCATGTCGTCCATGTACATATAAACAACAACTCCTCTCTCATCGGCGAACTTTATGTACACATACTTGTCCGTATCGTTGACCCCGTTGCCGTTTGATCTTATGATTTTATCAGACTTCTCATGCCACATCTTAGGAGCTTGCTTAAGGCCATATAGTGATTTTACCAACTTGCAGACTTTTTCTTCAAGGCCCTTGTAAACCATCTAAAATTTTCTATATTTTTTATTTAATTTTTATTAGAATAACTATTTTGATAATATAAAAACCCTTATTTTTCAGGATTTCCAAAATATTATTTGCTTTATTTAATTTCAAATATTGTGCTTTGAAAGTGATGTTCTTTTTATTTATATAAAAGAAAAATCATAAATATGTTTGAATAATAAAAAGATTTGCTAAATTTTTTTAAGATACGATTTGGATTTATGTAAACATATTTTAAATTTTCATGATAGTATCAAATATTGTTTAAATTATTTTTAAAATATTAACTACTAATTTAAATATTTATTATAATCAACTATATTAAGATTAGATTAATTTAGTTTTTAAAATGATTTGATTTAAATTAATAAAAAATTCATCTAGTGGGTTTCCAGGAATTGTGATCCTTATCCAATTAAGAGTTACCCCTCCCATTTAAGGAGAGTTTTCTTCTTGTTTCTTATAAAGCCCAAATCTGTAACCATCAACGCAACCACCATCACGTAACCAAGGTCGTGTTATTGTGACTGTGTCCACTATTATTAACCATCCAATCCGTGTCAGCCGTACTGACCTCGGATTCGACCAGGATATCTACTATTTTGGACAATTATAATACAAATACACAAATCCCATCTTCTTCGTGTCTGACACACCGAGAACGAATCCAAAATATCCAGATCATTTCTTTCCGTGTCAGACAATCCTGACACAATAAAACCTAACCCTAACCACCTGACCACAGCCATCCCTAGCCTCGGCATCCCCTCGTCCGCCCTAACGTTGGTGCCACAACACCTAAAATCCTGCGGCCTTCCCTGACTCTTCCGACCAACGTCGTAACCATTTGAACCACCCACGACTATCGACCTGTACGTCATTGTCTCCAGCGTTTCCTTTACTGACCAGATCTGACACCGTATCCGGCTGTCAAGCCGGAGAAGTCACCACCGCCTGCGAGGCCGCTTTCCTCTCGTACCTGTCAGAGCCCCGATCCCTGCAGCCAAAGCTGGAAGGACCGCCATCATCTAGTTCTACCGCAGCCATTATCTTCGCCACCATCACAGCCACCACTAAGACCTCCCTCTCCAAGAACCCCCATCCATCGCATCTCAGTTCATCATCGCCTCTACTATGCCGATCTCCACCACCACAGATCTTTGCCACCACCACCATCATCATCGTCGAGCACCGCCGTCTCTGTGCTAAAACCGTCGTGCCACCAAGGCCGACTGTTCCTCCACTAGATCCGTCGACCGCATGACCCGACCGTGCTCAGATGCTGCTGAGCCTTCCGTCGACGCAAGCTCCAACTTGGCCAACGTCGCTTCCCATTCTGCCATTACCCCATTCCTGCTTCTCCTTGCCGTGATCAATCCAGTCGCCTCATCCAACTAGTACGTCGTGCCTGGATCCCGTCCGATGCTGCTTCCTGGTGAAAGCGTCAGATCGCCTCGGCCCTTTCCCAGCTGCTCCATGTCTAGGTGCCTACGCGTGCACCACCGACCAATGGAGTTCCTACCTAAGAGTTGATTTCCTTTTCCATCTTTCTTGTTCTCCTCTCTCTCTGCTTCCTTCCTTTCTTTCTCTCCCTCTCACTCATTTTCTCCCTCCAGGTTCGAGAATAACAGGTGGAGAGGAGAATAGTAATTGTATATTGAATTTGTAATGAAATTAGTTTTTTGAAAAGGAAAACTTCATTATCAGCTAAAAAGATACAGAGCTCATGTCCAAAAGGACTTGAGAATAAATACAATTTGGAACCTCCTCATAATGTAATAAGAGATTAGAGGTACTAGAAAGAAGGGCGTGTGAAGCTAGTAAATGAGCACAAAAGTTAGCAGATCTATGTACAAAATTAAAAGAGATATTTGTACACAGGTTTGAAGTCAATCTAGCTTCCTCGATGGTATGACGAGCGCGCCACAATGGAGAAGAGACCGTGTGATTGATAGAATCAATTAAAATCTTGCAATCTCCTTCAATTAAGATCTTCATTTTTCGATCATGTTTACAAATCTCCAAGGCCAGCCGGAGACCCATAGCTTCCGCTTCCAAAGGTGAACCACCATCAACAGTCTTCGTAATAGCCTGCAAGAAGTGTCCATGTGAATCTCGAAGCAGAGCACTTGCAGACATTTTATCATCCAGAAAGCCTCCATCAAAATTAATCTTCCAACAATTTGGTGGTGGTGGAATCCAAGTTCTTTCAGCTCGATGCAATTGTGAAGAGTTGGTAGCAGATGAGCATCCAATATTTAGTGCTTCAGTTCTGTCCTTCAGGAGTGATGCTTCTTCGAAAATACGCCTTCCATTGACAATGTATTGATTGAAGATTGACTTGTTCCTTGATTTCCATATCATCCAAAACAGATAGAAGAGGGATGCAATGAGGTGTGGATCGCCTTTGTTCAATAAATGAGTGGTAATGGATGACACAGAGGTATCAGGAAGTATCAAATTGCCAATTTCTGGAATTTCGTTCCATGCAGAACCTGTGATAGGACAATGTAATAATAGGTGGTTAGTAGTTTCAGAATGTACCTTACACAAAGGGCAGATGTGGTCGATGTTGTTGATACGATGATGTATGTTGGATTGAGTAGGTAGTGAATTGTTGATAGCACGCCATACAAACAGCACCACTTTAGGTTGGATGTAGGAGAGAGACCATAGCTTCTTCCATTCCTTAAAATCATCCCCATCAGAACTTGAAGAACTTGGATAAAATGTTTGATGAATGACTCTATATGCAGATTTTGATGAGAGTTCCCCATTGGCAGTATGGATCCATACAAGTTTATCTCTTGTACAATTAGCAGACAAGGGAATAAGAAGAATCGCAGCTGCTTCATTTGGCGGGAAAAGGATACGAATTAAGTTTTCCTTCCATGTGAATGTAGATGTGTTAATCAAGTCACAAACATTGGTCACCCAGTAATTGCTGAAATCAAACCCCTGAGCTTGGAAATTGGGTAAGGTTGGAATCCATGGATCATTCCAAATGTGAATATTTTTGCCATCCCCTACAGACCATATGACATTGTTCTTGAGGTATTCCCTGCTACATAATATGCTGGTCCAGATAGAAGAAGAATTCAATGTGGGTACAGCTGACCAGAAGGAGTTCATTTGTAGGTATTTGTGACGCAGAAGTGTAGACCAAGATGAATCAGGATTAGTGAGGAACCTCCAAGTGAGCTTAAGAACCAGAGCAAGATTTGTGATATGAGGATCTCGAATACCCAGTCCTCCCTGAAATTTAGGCTGAGTGAATCTGTTCCAAGCAGTAAAATGTATCTTCTTTTTTTCAGTTGAATCCCACCAAAAGTTACATTGGTCCTTGGTTAGAATATTGGTCACACTTTTAGGAATATGATACGAGGAGAGGTAGTAAGTAGGGAGAGATGACAGGGTCGATTTGATAAGAACAGTCCGACCTGCATGAGATAGACACTTTCTTTTCCAACCATGGAGTTTAGAGGAGCTGGCATTGATGAGATCAGAAAAAGTTTGAGTCCTTTTCTTAGACTGTAAGAGAAGATGACCCAGATATTTATCTTTTGGATGCATCAACTCAACCCCTAAGAAATTAATGTATAATTCCTTCATGATAGGATCAGTTGATTTCGAAAAATAGATGGAGGACTTGTCATAATTGAAATTAGTTAAGTTAATTAGATTGAATTAGTAATGAAATTAAGTTAAGTTAATTATTTAGTTTATTAAGTTTTAGTTATTTGTTAATTAATTATTATTATTTTACTAGTATTATTATTCTGTCATTGTTTATTTAATTCCGTCAGTGTATATATATACTTACGTATTTAATAATTTATTATTACTATTCTCATTAGTCCTACTAATATAATTATTGTTATATATATATATATATATATATATATATATATATATATATATATAGCAAATGACCTCTAGCCTAGTGGTTAAGAGAGATGCATGCGGCCCAAGTGGTCGGGAGTTCGAGCCCCAGTGGAGGCGAGTTCGCCACAATTATTATCCATTGCTTCAATATATATATATATATATATATATATATATATATATAATATTATTATATTATTGTATTTTAAATATGGTTTTTTGCCTAAAAATATTATTGTAATATTTCTACCTAATTAAAGTATAATTTTGATATAAAAAAGGTTTTTCTTGACTTTCAAATATTTATCTAAAATATTTTTGACTAATAAAAATCTAGTTTTTGATATTACAAATAATTTCTATAATAGTTATAGATACTTTTATACAAATTCCTTTGAATTAAATTTTGACCGTGAATAATCCAATATTTTCTATTCCTTTGTGAAATTTCAGACATCATCATATCGATCATAGCTAATTGGACAATTCTGGACTCAATGGAATGGTCTGTTCCATCATTAGAAATTATCTTGTGAATTTTAGCACCTGAACCAATTATGTGTCGGCATGATCGTGTTGCACACGTCAACTCCAACCACTACCAGGCAAGCATACCTTGTCAATATATTTTTATTAGTTACTGTCATTGCAACATTTTTTATTTATTTTCTTTTTTATTATATTAAACTTTGCTTCCAAGTCATTCTTGGGTGTAAGCGACTGGGTTAGTCGTTTATGTTGTTTTTATTTATTTTATGCATGTCAACCTAGTTTTAGAGGACTACCCTATCATTGTGAGGTATTGGTATCTCTCCTTTGGACATGACATTTGTGTTTCATGGGTTGTAAGTATCGTACAATATTTAGACTTGCGTATTCGGCTGGCCACCGGTACGTATGGGACGTACGATAGGACTCAATTGCTAATAGAATTACATTATAGAGGACCCAACAGTTAATAGTTTACTATGTAGTAGATAGGACATAGATAGGAGCATTGGGTGAGGAGGACAGACACTGGATGCTTGGGCAATGTTGTGTCTAGTCATGTTGTATCGCATAGGGTATTGCTAGTGCCTCGTTTGGTGATACTAGGTATTTTGCTAGTGACTCATTTGAGCGCTACTCGGTATTATGCTAGTAACTCTTTTGAGAGCTACTCATGTACTCTGTGGTCAGACGTGGTTAATTGGTCTGTCCTTGCATTGAGTGTTGTTCTAAATGCATTCACACATAGAATGGTTAGGTGACCCTGTACCTGATCAAGGCATGGAATAGTATTTTGTTATGAAATAGTGTGCAACCCCTTGTCCTTATTTGGTTGTAGGGGTAGTTCACTACTTCGATGATGGAATACTGGAATTCTTTTATTTATGACTACGTGACATATTTATATTCGGTCTATATGACATATTTTTTTGTATCTTGTTACTCATTGGTGATCTCTCCAGGTATAGACGACCGATAGTATCTCGAGGATTATGGATCTGGACTAGACTCTTCCTTTGTGGACTATGTGATCTTCTCCTAAATACTGGACTTATTCAGCTGTTATTCTTTATCTCATTTATTTATTCTATTCTTTACATTCGTTTGGTAATGGATTTGTCTGCACCCGACAGATATTTTATTCTATATTTTGTTTGATATATTTGAGTGATTATTTCCTTCATTTGTTATTGTGGATGAGATATGCATATTGCCAGTGACCATGAGATATTGTTATGAGATGGAGTTCATATAATAAGCTTATATGCGTATTCGTAGGTTCCATATATTGGAGTAGCCTACATATATTTTGCCTATACGTATTCCTAGTACTACGTGTGTGGGTGCTGGGGCGTTACAGTCCTTGACGATAAATCTTTCTAGTTGTTGCATATAAATCTCTTCGGTACTATTCAGGAATGCTATTTTAACATCTATCTGAATAACAAGCTTGTGAATTTCACTTAGATGGTCATCATCCTTGCTACTAGAGCATGTGTCGAAGTAATCGATCCCCTGCTTTTGAGAAAATTCCTTGGCAATCATCCTTGCCTTGAACTTATTGTAACACCACAGTCCCAAAATACGTAGGACCAGAAATACGGTATGTGCCAGCAACATTTCGCTAATGGGACAAAACTACCTATGTAAGCCCCTGGATTTTAGGGATCTTTCTAAATTTTTAAATGAATTAATTTCTAATAGATATTTTATTTATAATTAGATTTGATTATTAAATATACTTTTTCGTGACTTTGATTTTTGGAGCGCCAGAGATGTCAATCTCTCGAAACTTTCTTCATGAGTCTAGACAAGTTTATCTTCATGTTGATATATCATGTCCCACTCAAACTTGTTCCCTTGTATTCTATTTACATTGCACAACTTTCGGATCAACTTAGGCCATTTGACAATCTACCATAGAACCTGACCTAACTTCTAATTTAATTTCGGAACTCGACATCGATCCAACCTAATCGACCCAATATAAGGGATCTTTCTAAATTTTTAAATGAATTACCTATGTAAGCCCCTGGATTTTAGGGATCTTTCTAAATTTTTAAATGAATTAATTTCTAATAGATATTTTATTTATAATTAGATTTGATCATTAAATATACTTTTTCGTGACTTTGATTTTTGGAGCGCCAGAGATGTCGATCTCTCGAAACTTCCTTCATGATTCTAGACAAGTTTATCTTCATGTTGATATATCATGTCTCACTCAAACTTGTTCCCTTATATTCTATTTACATCACACAACTTTCGGATCAACTTAGGCCATTTGACAATCTACAATAGAACCTGACCTAACTTCTAATTTAATTTTGGAACTCGACATCGATCCAACCTAATCGACCCAATATATGATTTTGATCTATTTTGAGCCTACTACGCACATGCCACTTGTGGACCATCCAATTGAGCTCTCTCATGCTATTATTTCACCATGATTATAAATGACTTAAATTGTAGCCATGATCGCACCAAGCTCAAACCTAACCCCAATCGAACCCAAACACCCAATCCAATTTTATATGGCCACTCGTATGGCACCCTTCGAGGCACTGTATGAGAGAAAGTGTCGTTCTACTTTAAACCTCCCAAATCTAAAAATATTAGTGTTATTAATATTATTTTGACCCAATATATAGTTTTGACCTATTTTGAGCCTATTATGCAACATTTCCTTAATGGGACAAAACTACCTATGTAAGCCCCTGGATTTTAGGGATCTTTCTAAATTTTTAAATGAATTAATTTCTAATAGATATTTTATTTATAATTATATTTGATCATTAAATATACTTTTTCGTGACATTGATTTTTGGAGCGCCAAAGATGTCGATCTCTCGAAACTTCTTTCATGAGTCTAGACAAGTTTATCTTCATGTTGATATATCATGTCCCACTCAAACTTGTTTCCTTGTATTCTATTTACATCGCACAACTTTCGGATCAACTTAGGCCATTTGACAATCTACCATAGAACCTGACCTAACTTCTAATTTAATTTCGGAACTCGACATCGATCCAACCTAATCGACCCAATATATGGTTTTGACCTATTTTGAGCCTACTACGCACATGCCACTTGCGGGCTATCCAATTGAGCTCTCTCATGCTATTATTTCACCGATGATTATAAATGATTTAAATTGTAGCCATGATCGCACCAAGCCCAAACCTAACTCCAATCGAACCCAAACACCCAACCCAATTTCATGTGGCCACTCACATGGCATCCTTCGAGGCACTGTATGAGAGAAAGTGTCGTTCTACTTTAAACCTCCCAAATCTAAAAATATTAGTGTTATTAATATTGTCATTAACATGTTACTGTTAATATTATTAGATTATTTATTCCCTATTAGTAAATGAGGAACTAGAATTTCCTTATGTATAGTTATCCCCATGAACTAAATATATTGCTATATATGGACATAGCCAGCAACTTAACACTAGTATTATTATTACTATATTATTGTGAAAGAAAACTTAGAATCTAGGATTTTCCTCTATATAATATATAACAATAGGTACTGTTAGATGAGAATTTGTGCATATAATTAAATAATGCATGCTAGGCTTAGGCACCATAGCACACTTGTGCTATGCATGGTACTACAGTACATGTGCTGTGCAGAACTCTGGAGCATGCCTCCCAACGGTTCCAAGACTACGGCTGGCACTCGATAGCTCTCACCTTTCCCTCCTTCCTATATGAGCTCTCCTCCATCCTCTACTAACTCAAAACCCTACCCTCTAACTATCGCTTCCTCTTCTGTCATTAACATCTTCTCCTTCCTCCTCCTCCTTCTTCAACATTCACCCGTGCGACCCCAACTCTACTGGCCTCCCTGTGCCACATCGTGCGGCCAAGGTCCCTTGCCATGGGCTGTTAGAGCGCCCACGCGTGTGCACAAGTACGTGCGAGCAGCAGCAGCAGCGAGCGCTGCCAAGTTCACTACTAAAATACAACGATTTAGCGACAGCCCTATCCGTCGCTAATCCATCGCTAATTGAAATTACCGACGGATTACCGACGGATACGGGCTGAAAAAATCCGTCGGGAATAACCTCATCGCTAAAACTAGTCCGTCGCTAGTACGTCGCTTACCGACTACTTAGCGACGGATTACCGTTGGCTACGTCAAAACATTTAGCGACGACTGGCCGACAATTTTCTGTCAACTTCGACAGTTTAAAATTTTAATATAGCAACATTTAGCGACGGACAAACCGTCGCTAAACCATCGTTAAACGCGTATTAGAGGGTTTCTGATACGCAAAATATGTCGCTAATCCGTCGCTAATCCGTCACCAAACTCGTCGGATTAGCGGCGGAGTAGCGACAGATATTCCGTCGACAGGCTCCTGGATATCTTTCATAATTCCAGGACCTTGGCGACGGATAACCCGTCGGGTTTTAGTCGTCCATCTGTCGCTAACTGGAAATCCCCCAGTTAGCGACGGATAGTCCGTTGGAAAGTAGCCGCCAGTCCGTCGGTATCTGGGAATATTTTGAAAAAAATAGCATAAAACTGGGCATTCCTAATATACACAATTCCAATATACAAAACACACAAATAATCCCAAACAATTCCAATATACAGAACACAAATATTCAATATTCAATAAAACAAATATCTCAAGCACAAATATACAAAACACACAAATATTCCAATATACAAAACACACAAACAATTCCAACACACAAATATCCCAAGCATTAAAATTGTTCACACAAAACACACAAATATTCAATATTTAAACACAAATATTCAATATTCAATAAAAAGGAAAATCGACTTTGGCCTCAACAAAGACCGCAAGTCAGACGATGAATCCTCACAGCCAGGGATCATAGTTGCGTTGAGGCATGTACCATTCTATCAGCCACTTTGCATACGAAGGCTCAATCTGGTTGAGGTCTTCTGTAGGGATAGGAGGGGCAGTCCCGATGCTACTACTCTCTGACGGTGGCTCCTCCTTAACTTCAACCTTGGGAGCAATCTCTTCCCTGATGGTCATCGGTTCTTCCTTGACCTCGACCTTTGGTAACACCTCCTCCTTAACAGTCACCGGCTCTTGTTTGACGACGGGAACTTCCTCCGTGTCGACCTCCAAGGGTTCCTTGCCTCGGCCCCTTCCTCGGCTAGCAGCACCACCTCGGGGAGTCTTGGGAGCCATCTCTCTAACAACAGAAATTCACATATAGGGTAAAGAAATTTACTCAAATTATAAAAAAAATAAGAAGTTTATCGAAATTGTAATCGGAGTAATGAAACGACATTGGAGATGACGTATCGTAGTGGTCGGACGGGAAACGGAGGGGGGGTGACGCGCCACCACCCATGGCGCGCTAGGGGGACGCCTACAAATAACAGGGACACTAACGCACAAATACCGCTTGAGTGAGCCAAAGGCATGCAACCACTTTCCTCCCTCCATTCCCCCTATCCCTCTCTCATGCTACCAACATGAAGGATCAATGCTTTCTAGTTCTCTTCCATCCATCCATTCCTCCGTTCTGATCAAGCTTCTTCCTTCTCCTCTCCTCCACCATGGCTCTGGACCCATCTGCTCCTCCCTACTTCCCTTCTTCTTATTTGACTCTTTCAGCCACATATGATATCTAGCTCAAGTGTAGAGTCGAGGGAGAAGAAGTGGGCAGGAAGAGGAGGAGAAACAACACAGCCAGCGGCATGACCTGGAGGAAGTACAGAGGTTTTGCTCATCAACACCATCCTAGGAAAATCGCCAGCACCTCCAGCAAAACCTCTGTACTTCCTCCAGGTCATGCCGCCGGCTGTGCTGCTTTCCCCTCCTCTTCCTGTCCACTTCTTCTTCCTCGACTCTACACTTGAGCTGGATATCATATGTGGCTGAGAGAGTCAAATAAGAAGAAGGAAAGTAGGGAGGAGCAGATGGGTCCAGAGCCATGGTGGAAGAGAGGAGAAGGAAGAAGCTTGATCAGAACCGAGGAATGTATGGATGGAAGAGAACTAGAAAGCACTAATCCTTCCTGTTGTGACAACTATGAAGAGTGAGAAAGGAGGGGAGGTCTTTGATTTTTGCGTTCATCATCATTAGAGGGAGCAGCACTGGAAAACTTGTGACGTTGGTAGCATGAGAGAGTAAAAATATGTATCACAAGACTAACAGAATTACTATATAGTCATGTACTCACCAATAACCGGATGTAACTAGAGTCGTTGGGCCTATCGTACATTAATTGGTGGATCCGCTGGTATAGGCCGAATGTACTTAGTATCTACTGTATCAGATTAGTATCGGTCTATCGATTTGGTATAGGACGTATCAGACTGGTATTGGCCTTAACAAATTGGTATTGTCCTATCCGATATGTACATGTATCGGCCGTATAGCTAGGATTCATATTGGCCTTATCGATTTGGTATCGGTCATATCCGATAGGTATCGGCCGTGTTGAATTAGTATCGACCATTTCGGATTAGTATCGTGAAAGGTTTAGTAACAACTGTACTTGGATTTCTCTCTTCTCGAGCTAGAATACCATTGCAAGAGAGTCACCAGATCGTGATTGGCCAGTTACAGTAACATACATGCTTCCTTTTCCATCAGGAAAAACGAGATTGAAAAGGAAGTATGTATGTTCTGTAACTGGCCAGCTACGCTCTCGTGACTCTCTTGCAATGGTAATCTAGCTCTAGAAGAGAGAAATCCAAGTACAGTTGTTACTAAACCTTCCACGATACCAATCCGAAATGGTCTATACTAATCCAACACGGCCGATACCTATCGGATATGACCAATACCAAATCGATAAGGCCAATACGAATCCTAGCTATACGGCCGATACATATCGGATGGGACAATACCAATTCGCTAAGACCAATACCAACCGATACGGCCCATACCAAACTGATAGATCGATACTAATCTGATACGGTCAATACTTATAAGTACCTACGGTCCAGGAGGTTGATCCGCTGGTACATCCATGTACGATCAACGAAGTAACAATCCATTTCAATTTGGATGTGAAAATGTGTATCGTAAGACAAACTAAACATAATCAGTTCATGTCAGTCTGCACTTTCTGTAGTAACAACCACAAGTTTTATGTTCTTCAACGATATATTTCACATGCTTAATTGCCAAGTATGGGAACGAATGGCTCAGAACACAACCCAAAATTCATTCTAGCATACATTAGTGTGAATCATCTATGTTCTGTACATATGGTGTAGTATATGTTCTTATCGTATCTAGTATCTGAAGAATGTAACAGAATCAAGATGAACTTATATGATGTAATACTAAGACATCATCTACTACTATATAAGATATAGTGATAGGTTGTCATATCATCATTGTCGAGGGATGAGGGTCGAAGGACAGTCAACTTTATCTACGGCTACATAGTTTCTGCCTCGCCAGTCGAAGGATTGCAGGGACTATGTCCTGATCACCATGTCGTAGTCCAATACAATCTAGAGATTGACACAGTACTAATTCATATATGTAGTCCAATACAAATAGTCTAATACAAAAACAACCCAATACAAATAGTCCAATACAAATAAGTACTAATAGCTAATGAGAACCACGCAGCTCACGCAAACTCTCAGTGATACGATCACGCAACCACCTCGAATAAGTGAGATCGACGGCGGCAGGAGAGATATAGTCCACTGCAGGTGCTGGATGAATAGAACTCCCGGTCTCACTAGCTACCGGTGCCACTTCCTCCTTAACAGTAGGAGGAGCCACCTCAGCATTCAGTGTTTCCCTCAAACGACGTGCCGCTTCTCGGGTCATGGGTGCCATCTGGTAAGATCTATATTCACAAATAACATAATTGTAACATAAGCAAGCTAACTAAAGGAACCATCATCTCGTTTGAGTACATTTTCGAAAGTAGATAAAATACATAATATTCGATTTTTTGCCAAGTGTGAGAACGGATGGCTCAGAACACAACCCAAAATTCATTCTAGCATACATTAGAGTGAATCATCTATGTTTTGTACATATAGTATAGTATATGTTCTTATCGTATCTAGTATCTGAAGAATGTAACAGAGAATCAAGATGAACTCACATAATATAATACTAAGACATCTTGTTTATCGTATCTAGTATCTGAAGAATGTAACAGAGAATGTAATACCTGTGGTTCGTATTACGTATTTCTGGAATACGTGTACGTATTTTATTCTGTATTGCATGATTCCTTGTTTAGCTTGCATCTTGGCTTGGTTATTTCTTGGCTTGGTTCGGCTTGGCTCGGTTTTCTTTGGTTCAATATGAACCAATGTGAACCCCTACCTACCACCACCATTGTATTTATTTATCCATTCTCTCTATTCTCTCTCTTCATTAATCATCTTCTTCTTCCCCATTACTTCCTTACCTACCAGAGAGAGAAGAGAGAGGTCTAGGCAAGTGCAACTTGCTTCATGGAGGAACTCTGATTTTATTGCTCCATTCTCTTCCTTACTACATTCTAAAGCACTTTAGTACTTGGCATTTTCACTTTCCATGGCTAGATTCTTGTAGATCTAAGTTTATTTTATTTTTGGATTTCTTGGGTTTTGATCTAATTAATCTTGTTATTTCTATGTTTTGATGGTTCCATGTTGTAGAGAATTTTGTTCTACCCCATTTTGACCTATAGAAGTTCAGATTTGGGCTCCAGATGAAGATTTTATGGAGCATGGAAGCTTGGGTTCATGGTGTTCTTCTTCTCTGAAATTTGGGGAAGAAGAACAGTGCTTGACTTGACCGCATGACAATTCATGCGGCAAGTGATTTAGCCGCATGACACTTTCAGCCGCAGGGACTGAGTCTCATTCTTAAACCGCATGAGGCCCTTGCTTCCCAGCCGCATAAGTCTGCCTTCACCCTTGGCCGCATGAATATGAATTGAACCTAACCGCATGAGTCCTCAGTTCCTTCTTGCCGCATGGAGTCCCACTTGCCTTCAGCCGCATATGCGCCTATCTCCTTGAGCCGCATGAACTCTAGAACTTGCGGACCGCATAGGCTTGGTTCCCCGCTAGCCGCATGTGCCCCTACCCCGAGAACCGCATGAGTCCAATTCATCCTGGCCGTATGGAGCCTTCCTTCCTGCTTGCCGTATGGAAGCTAGTCCTACTCCCAGCCGCATAGGTTCCTGCCCCTTCAGCCGCATATGTACCTTTCACTCTCAGCCGCATAAGCAGCCATGTTGACTTAACCGCATGTGCCTCCTTCTATACCCAGTCGCATGAACTCCACACTTCCGCTGGCCGCATGAGGCCCAACGTCTTGGAGCCGCATGCGCCCTTGCACTTCCAGCTGCATGCGCCCCCTTGTCTTAGCCGCATGGGATCCAGTGACCCTGGCCGCATGCGCTCTCCTAATTGGGCCGCATGAGTCTACCCTTTCCTGACCGCATATGACTAAACCGCATGACTTCTCATGGTCCTATGTACTATTATTTATTATTATTTGCCCATATTTCGTAACTCCTTTATTAGATATTTTACGCCCATTTTATATCCTTACGCCTTTTGTCATGAACTTGATTTTATTATGTTTGGAATAACTATTGTACATAACATGGTATGACAAGGAACTAGCATAACACGATGGTGACCCGTAGTGGTGCACTCCTGATAAGTGACCTGGCATGACCTGATAGTGGCCCGTCGTGGCGCACTCCTGACTAGTACACCTGACATGATTATATCTGATAAGCTGTTGCGACGGCTACCTGACATGACATGACCTGTATAATTACATGGACACCGTGGGCGATTGTGCTTGTACAAATAAACCAGTCTTGTCTTGCATCATGTCTAGGGAGGGAGCTCCTGAGTACCACGGTCAGGAGTACTTATTAAAATGGACTAAGGTTAATAACTAGATTAATACATTAGTCATGAAGAGATTTCCCAGCTACAGGCAATCCCGTTACCTGGGCGCGCCTGGGATCTGTAGCCTGCCGTCGAGTAGGGCACATTTCCAGCACACTGTCATGTGTTGCACCTTTCAAGCTACTTAAGGGTACATGCGTTTCCTGGACGGTGTACCCACCTGAGTTCAACCCCTAATTTTGACCTGGGTAACCTGGATGGTCTGCAGGGCTTGTGGCTGTGGAATAATCTCACTGCATCTTGTTAGTAATTAGGCTTGTGACAACCCTAGTTAGTTAAAGTATCAAGCCGTAGTTCTTGCTTGGCCGTGAAATGATTGGATGAAGTCTAACCAGTCTAGTCTTGTCTTGATCCTGTTCCAGATTACTTTATGACTTGAATGCCTGTATTTGTTTTACCGATAAATGGTGAGAAACCAAGCTCCGTTCAGACGAAGGGTTACAACCCCGGTCCTTGTTTGGTTTACGGGTTGTAACCTGGTTATCTGAATAGTTCCATGGTTATCTCGTCGTATATCATCCAGATGTATTTTCTTTATTTTCAATTCTTACTTTTATTTATACTCTTGTGCTGATTGCTGGTTTTAGTTCCTAAGTGAAGCTTCCTTTGTGGCACTTGCTCTTTCTGGGGTCTGACCCAGCTGGTTTTGTATGGCCAGATTTCGGAGCAGCTCCAGAGGATCTACCGACCTTCCAGCCAGATGGTGGCCACTAGACGGAACCCTGGCAACGAGTGGGTTTATTTTTGATCTTCCACTTTATTGTAAAAATATTCTTTTGAGACGTTTAGCCGACGAGCACCTGTTTAGCTCGATTGCACTTTACTTACTGTCTGCCTACGGGCTGTAACATGAATGACAGATCCTAGGGTTGATCATGTATGACTAAACTCTTGCTAGTCCTCACATTTTGTAACGACTAGCTTCATGATCAGCTGAATATGTAATATTTGGGACGCCTTATTATTGTATATTTAATGATCATACATCTTGTAACATTTACTTTCTTGCTTGTGATTGAGACACTAGGCTTGTTCATGACCATAGGAGACTGTTGGCTTGTAGTAAACCCTCATGTATCTAGACAGCCGTGACCGTATAGCGAGATGGAATCCATTTCAATATACGTAGCTGGCTATGTCTGCCCCCGCTCTCCAGTATTCTGGTTCTAGGGCGTGACATGGTTTAAGTGGTGGCCCATGCAGGTCTTGTAAATCAAGATATGTGAGGGTTTACCGGATAGATGTCTCAATCAGTATTCGCCCTTGATCTCTGCTCGTATCTTCTGAATCCCTGAATTCTTGTCCTGATCATGTGCTTGTATCGTTGATCTGTCCTGGTCCTTCCTTATTGTTCTCTATGTCGTCTTCTTCAGCGGCATTGTTCGTGGTCCTACCGACCAACAAGGCGGAGCACCTCCCGCGGACCAGCAGCAACCCGGAGATCAAGTCCAGCACTCCGGAGTAGCCTCCAGAGTCGAGCCTATTGGAGAAGAGCCCCAAGTTCAGCCAGTTCAGCCTGCCGAACCTGATGATGGAACATTAGTAGGACTCGTCAGGACCTTGATAGCTTCTCAAGATCGTCGTGGAGATGCCTTGCAACAGGCAGTGACGGATGCTTTGACCAGAGGAGGTCATCAGGGTAACAGCGCGGCCAACAGCTTCAAGCGCTTGAACCCTCCATTCTTCGACGGTAGTGAAGATGCTATCGCGGCAGATGCATGGCTTCAGGACACAGAGGTGGTTCTAGAAGCAGCCAGGACTCCAGAGAACGAGAAGGTGGCAGTTGTGCGCCTGCAGTTGTTAGATCTTGCCCGCAGCTGGTGGGCAGCTCAGGCTGTTGGATTAGCAGCACCTATTGCTTGGGCGGTGTTCAGAGAGAGATTCCAGACCAAGTATTTCGATGCCGTGGCTCGGTATGATCTGCAGACCCGATTCACTAATCTGAAGCAAGGAGGCAGGACGGTCGATGGATATGCGACCGAGTTTTCGAGACTCAGTCGATTTGCTCCTACCTTAGTGGCAACCGAGTATGATAGAGCCCAGCGATTCCAGCAGGGACTTCACCTAGAGATCTTGTTGGCAGTTGAACAGTTTGAGCATCAGACTTTTGATGCGGTCTTGAGAGCAGCCCGGAGGCATGAGTATACCTCCCAGAGGATTGTGGATAGGGCCGGAGGTCGGAAGAGATCCCACAGCCAGATGAATCAGTCTTCAGCCCCAGCCCCGGCAGCCAGGGCTTTGACTATTGGAGCTCCGAGGAGAGCGGCCTCCGTGACGTCGGTTCAGCATTCCACCCCGACGTACCCTCAGCAGCAGCAGAAGCAGAAGCAGTCTTCCGCAGTAGGATGTTCTCATTGTGGGAAGCCAGGCCATGTGGTGGCAGAGTGTCGCAGGGCGCAAGGATTGTGTCTGGCCTGTGGAGCACCAGACCATAGGGTTGGATCCTGCCCGAATAGGGGTGGTTCGTCATCGTCCAACCTTTCTAGCTCTTCGGTGAGAGGACCAGCTCCGGTCCAGCAGCAGCAGCAGCAGCAGTATCCATTGTCGAGGCCCTTGCCGCCTCAGTCCCAGATGTTCCAGCAACAGAACCCCCAGCAGCATGCACAAGCCCAAGCCTTGAGTCAGAGTAGGCAGCGAGGATTTCAGCAGAGGGGACCAGCACCCCGAGGGCACGGTCAGGCTATGGTGATGACCGCAGAGGAAGGATTGGCACCAGGAGAGGTAGTGGCAGGTACTATTCTCGTCAACTCATTTCCAGCTTCAGCTTTATTTGATTCTGGTGCATCGCATTCTTTTATGTCTGCACGATTTGCGATACGGGTAGGATTGGAGCCCGAGTCATTATCAGTAAGGCTCAATATACTTACTGGTAACGGACTTGTGGGAGTAGATAGAGTGTTTTCCTCGTGTCGGATCGTAGTTAGCGGTAGAGAGTTCCCCGCTAGATTGATAGAATTTCCGATGGCCGATTATGATGTGGTCCTAGGGATGGATTGGTTGAGAAACCAGTATGCTAGAATAGACTGCCACATTGGTAGGGTTGTTTTTAGCATTCCGGGCGAGCCAGAGTTTTCCTTTTCCCGAGGTGAAGTTGAGCCTTCTCCTCCGATATTGCGGATGGCAGTAGCAGCAGTGCAGTTACCCAGGATAGTAGATGAGTTTCCAGATGTTTTCCCAGAAGAGCTACCAGGTATGCCTCCAGAGCGGGAGATCGAGTTCACTATAGACTTGATTCCCGGGACAGCCCCAGTATCAGAGAGAGTCTACAGGATGGCGCCTTCAGAGTTGGAGATCTTGTACAAGATGATTGAAGAACTTCGAGCCAAGGGATTCATTCGTGCTAGTGGATCGCCTTGGGGAGCCCCGATGCTTCTTGTGAAAAAGAAGGATGGTACGTCCAGGTTATGTGTTGATTATCGTACCTTGAACTCAGTGACAATCAAGAACAGATACCCTCTCCCGAGGATAGATGACTTGTTTGATCAACTCAAGGGGGCTTCAGTATTCTCGAAGATTGATTTGCGCTCAGGTTATCATCAGATCAGAGTCAGAGAGCAGGACATCCCGAAGACAGCTTTTAGATCGAGATATGGGCATTGGGAGTTCCTTGTTATACCTTTTGGAGCAACCAATGCGCCGGCAGTATTCATGGACCTCATGAATCGCATCTTCATAACTTACTTGGATCAGTTTGTGATTGTGTTCTTGGATGACATCCTGGTCTATAGTAAGAGTGAGGCGGAGCATGAGCAGCATCTCCGTATAGTTCTTCAGATCCTCAGAGAGCACCAGTTATATGCCAAGTTTAGTAAATGCGAGTTCTGGCTCGATCGTATTTCGTACTTGGGTCATATCATCACTCGAGGAGGAGTAGAAGTGGATCCCCAGAAGATTGTGGCTATTGAGTCATGGCCAGTGCCCAGCACAGTTGCAGAGGTTCGCAGTTTCCTTGGATTGGTTGGCTACTACCGGCGGTTTGTTTCAAATTTTGCTCGGATATCAGCGCCATTGACGCAGTTGACTCGCAAGGATGTGCAGTTTGCTTGGACAGCAGAGTGTCAAAAATCATTTGAGAAGTTGAAGCGAGTCCTGATAACAGCCTCTATTCTTACGCTTCCAGATGGAACCGGAGGATTCTCAGTATATTGTGATGCTTCAGGCAGAGGCCTAGGATGTGTTCTGATGCAGCATGGGAAGGTAATAGCTTATGCATCACGACAACTTCGCGATCATGAGAGGAATTACCCAACCCATGACTTGGAGCTGGCAGCAGTAGTGTTTGCACTTAAGTTGTGGAGGCACTATTTGTATGGAGATAGGGTAGAGATTTTTACCGACCATAAGAGTCTGAAGTATGTTTTCACCCAGAAGGATCTTAACATGCGTCAGAGGAGATGGCTGGAGCTTCTTGTGGATTATGATGTCAACTTGCAGTATCATCCTGGGAAGGCCAATGTTGTTGCAGATGCATTGAGCAGGAGAGCGGGAGTTTATTTTCTAACAACGCAACCAGAGCTGTTAGCAGATCTTCAGAATATGGGTATAGAAGTTGTTCTCCCTTCCAGTGTGGCATTGATGGCCAGCATGCAAGTTCAGTCCACTATAGTCGAGAGGATCCGGATGGCGCAGTCGGCAGATTCCAAGCTTCAGCGACTCAGAGCAGAGTGTGAGACAGGACGAAGACTAGAGCTATGCATTCATGAGGACGGTACACTTCGATATGGGAAGCGTCTTTGTGTACCCAGCGGAGATATCAGGCAGGAGATCATGTCAGAGGTGCACAGTTCTCAGTATTCCATCCATCCTGGCAGTACGAAGATGTACCGAGATATCCGTCAGCACTTCTGGTGGAATGGCATGAAGCGGAAGATAGCTCGGTTTGTCTCTCGGTGTTTGGTTTGTCAACAAGTTAAAGCTGAACATCAGAGACCGGCTGGACTTCTTCAGTCCTTGCCGATGCCAGAATGGAAGTGGGAGCATGTGACCATGGATTTCGTGACTGGATTACCTAGATCCCCAGCTGGTAGAGATGCTATCTGGGTTATAGTTGATCGGCTTACGAAAGTGGCTCACTTTCTTCCATTCAGAGTTGGTCAGTCGACGGTTCAGCTAGCAGAGATGTACCTCAGGCAGATTGTCAGGTTGCACGGAGTGCCAGTCAGTATCACCTCGGACCGAGATTCTAGATTTACGTCACACTTTTGACGTAGCTTGCAAGAGAGTTTGGGAACTCGTCTCCAGTTCAGTTCAGCGTATCATCCGCAGACAGATGGTCAGTCGGAGCGTACGATCCAGACTCTTGAAGACATGTTGCGGTCTTGCACACTTGACTTCGGTGGTTCATGGGAAGATCACTTGCACCTGGTAGAATTTTCGTACAACAACAGTTTCCAGGCCAGTATCCAGATGGCACCGTTCGAGGCACTGTATGGTAGGAAGTGCAGATCCCCGCTAGCCTGGGATGATGTTGGAGAGAGACAGATGCTCGGTCCAGAAATGATTGCCCAGACAGTCGAAGTGGTCAGGAGAGTCAGAGATCATCTTCGAGTTGTCCAAGATCGCCAGCATCATTGGGCCGATTCTCATCGGCGCCCTCTCGAGTTTTCGGTCGGTGACCATGTATTCCTGAGGATTTCGCCTAACCGTGGCGTCATTCGTTTCGGCGTCCGGGGAAAGCTTAGTCCTAGGTATATAGGACCGTTCGACATTCTGGAGCGAGTAGGAGATGTATCCTATCATCTCGCTCTTCCGCCGTCGCTAAGCGAGGTGCATGACGTGTTCCATGTATCCCAATTACGACGGTATATTCCGGACCCGAGCCATATCCTGGATCATTCGAAATTGGTTGTTGGTACCAACCTTTCGTATGAGGAGAGGCCCGTGTCTATATTGGACCGGAGAGAGAAGATCCTCAAGAACAAGACTATCAAGTTAGTCCGAGTTGCTTGGGGTCATCACTCTTTGGGGGAGTCAACGTGGGAGCGTGAGGATGATATCCGATCGCGATATCCCGACTTGTTTGACTCGTGAGGTATAATTTCTTTCTTATGCCTCATACCTTCGATTCCTTGCTTGCATGATTGATTGTCTGCCTAGTTATAGCTTGCATGTGATTAGTGTAGCTTGTCATTGCTCCTCTAGCCTCTTGATTAAATTCCGAGGACGAAATTCTTTTAAGGTGGGTAGAGTTGTAATGCATGTGGTTCGTATTACGTATTTCTGGAATACGTGTACATATTTTATTCTGTATTGCATGATTCCTTGTTTAGCTTGCATCTTGGCTTGGTTATTTCTTGGCTTGGTTCGGCTTGGCTCGATTTTCTTTGGTTCAATATGAACCAATGTGAACCCCTACCTACCACCACCATTGTATTTATTTATCCATTCTCTCTATTCTCTCTCTTCATTAATCATCTTCTTCTTCCCCATTACTTCCTTACCTACCAGAGAGAGAAGAGAGAGGTCTAGGCAAGTACAACTTGCTTCATGGAGAAACTCTGATTTTATTGCTCCATTCTCTTCCTTACTACATTCTAAAGCACTTTAGTACTTGGCATTTTCACTTTCCATGGCTAGATTCTTGTAGATCTAAGTTTATTTCATTTTTGGATTTCTTGGGTTTTGATCTACTTGATCTTGTTATTTCTATGTTTTGATGGTTCCATGTTGTAGAGAATTTTGTTCTACCCCATTTTGACCTATGGAAGTTCAGATTTGGGCTCCAGATGAAGCTTTTATGGAGCATGGAAGCTTGGGTTCATGGTGTTCTTCTTCTCTGAAATTTGGGGAAGAAGAACAGTGCTTGACTTGACCGCATGATAATTCATGCGGCAAGTGATTTAGCCGCATGACACTTTCAGCCGCAGGGACTGAGTCTCATTCTTAAACCGCATGAGGCCCTTGCTTCCCAGCCGCATAAGTCTGCCTTCACCCTTGGCCGCATGAATATGAATTGAACCTAACCGCATGAGTCCTCAGTTCCTTCTTGCCGCATGGAGTCCCACTTGCCTTCAGCCGCATATGCGCCTATCTCCTTGAGCCGCATGAACTCTAGAACTTGCGGACCGCATAGGCTTGGTTCCCCGCTAGCCGCATGTACCCCTACCCCGAGAACCGCATGAGTCTAATTCATCCTGGCCGCATGGAGCCTTCCTTCCTGCTTGCCGCATGGAAGCTAGTCCTACTCCCAGCCGCATAGGTTCCTGCCCCTTCAGCCGCATATGTACCTTTCACTCTCAGCCGCATAAGCAGCCATGTTAACTTAACCGCATGTGCCTCCTTCTATACCCAGTCGCATGAACTCCACACTTCCGCTGGCAGCATGAGGCACAACGTCTTGGAGCCGCATGCGCCCTTGCACTTCCAGCTGCATGCGCCCCCTTGTCTTAGCGGCATGGGATTCAGTGACCCTGGCCGCATGCGCTCTCCTAATTGGGCCGCATGAGTCTACCCTTTCCTGACCGCATATGACTGAACCGCATGACTTCTCATGGTCCTGTATACTATTGTTTATCATTATTTGCCCATATTTCGTAACTCCTTTATTAGATATTTTACGCCCATTTTATATCCTTACGCCTTTTGTCATGAACTTGATTTTATTATGTTTGGAATAACTATTGTACATAACATGGTATGACAAGGAACTAGCATAACACGATGGTGACCCGTAGTGGTGCACTCCTGATAAGTGACCTGGCATGACCTGATAGTGGCCCGTCGTGGCGCACTCCTGACAAGTACACCTGACATAATTATATCTGATAAGCTGTTGCGACGGCTACCTGACATGACATGACCTGTATAATTACATGGACACCGTGGGCGATTGTGCTTGTACAAATAAACCAGTCTTGTCTTGCATCATGTCTAGGGAGGGAGCTCCTGAGTACCACGGTCAGGAGTACCTATTGAAATGGACTAAGGTTAATAACTAGATTAATACATTAGTCATGAAGAGATTTCGCAGCTACAGGCAATCCCGTTACCTGGGCGCGCCTGGGATCTGTAGCCTGCCGTCGAGTAGGGCACATTTCCAACACACTGTCATTTGTTGCACCTTTCAAGCTACTTAAGGGTACATACGTTTCCTGGACGGTGTACCCACCTGAGTTCAACCCCTAATTTTGACCTGGGTAACCTGGATGGTCTGCAGGGCTTGTGGCTGTGGAATAATCTCACTGCATCTTGTTAGTAATTAGGCTTGTGACAACCCTAGTTAGTTAAAGTATCAAGCCGTAGTTCTTGCTTGGCCGTAAAATGATTGGATGAAGTCTAACCAGTCTAGTCTTGTCTTGATCCTGTTCCAGATTACTTTATGACTTGAATGCCTGTATTTGTTTTACCGATAAATGGTGAGAAACCAAGCTCCGTTCAGACGAAGGGTTACAACCCCGGTCCTTGTTTGGTTTACGGGTTGTAACCTGGTTATCTGAATAGTTCCATGGTTATCTCGTCGTATATCATCCAGATGTATTTTCTTTATTTCCAGTTCTTACTTTTATTTATACTCTTGTGCTGATTGCTGGTTTTAGTTCCTAAGTGAAGCTTCCTTTGTGGCACTTGCTCTTTCTGGGGTCTGACCCAGCTGGTTTTGTATGGCCAGATTTCGGAGCAGCTCCAGAGGATCTACCGACCTTCCAGCCAGATGGTGGCCACTAGACGGAACCCTGGCAACGAGTGGGTTTATTTTTGATCTCCCACTTTATTGTAAAAATATTCTTTTGAGGCGTTTAGCCGACGAGCACCTGTTTAGCTCGATTGCACTTTACTTACTGTCTGCCTACGGGCTGTAACATGATTGACAGATCCTAGGGTTGATCATGTATGACTAAACTCTTGCTAGTCCTCACATTTTGTAACGACTAGCTTCATGATCAGCTGAATATGTAATATTTGGGACGCCTTATTATTGTATATTTAATGATCATACATCTTGTAACATTTACTTTCTTGCTTGTGATTGAGACACTAGGCTTGTTCATGACCATAGGAGACTGTTGGCTTGTAGTAAACCCTCATGTATCTAGACAGCCGTGACCGTATAGCGAGATGGAATCCATTTCAATATACGTAGCTGGCTATGTCTGCCCCCGCTCTCCAGTATTCTGGTTCTAGGGCGTGACATGGTTTAAGTGGTGGCCCATGCAGGTCTTGTAAATCAAGATATGTGAGGGTTTACCGGATAGATGTCTCAATCAGTATTCGCCCTTGATCTCTGCTCGTATCTTCTGAATCCCTGAATTCTTGTCCTGATCATGTGCTTGTATCGTTGATCTGTCCTGGTCCTTCCTTATTGTTCTCTATGTCGTCTTCTTCAGCGGCATTGTTCGTGGTCCTACCGACCAACAAGGCGGAGCACCTCCCGCGGACCAGCAGCAACCCGAAGATCAAGTCCAGCACTCCGGAGTAGCCTCCAGAGTCGAGCCTATTGGAGAAGAGCCCCAAGTTCAGCCAGTTCAGCCTGCCGAACCTGATGATGGAACATTAGTAGGACTCGTCACAGGACCTTGATAGCTTCTCAAGATCGTCGTGGAGATGCCTTACAACAGGCAGTGACGGATGCTTTGACCAGAGGAGGTCATCAGGGTAACAGCGCGGCCAACAGCTTCAAGCGCTTGAACCCTCCATTCTTCGACGGTAGTGAAGATGCTATCGCGGCAGATGCATGGCTTCAGGACACAGAGGTGGTTCTAGAAGCAGCCAGGACTCCAGAGAACGAGAAGGTGGCAGTTGTGCGCCTGCAGTTGTTAGATCTTGTCCGCAGCTGGTGGGCAGCTCAGGCTGTTGGATTAGCAGCACCTATTGCTTGGACGGTGTTCAGAGAGAGATTCCAGACCAAGTATTTCGATGCCGTGGCTCGGTATGATCTGCAGACCCAATTCACTAATTTGAAGCAAGGAGGCAGGACGGTCGATGGATATGCGACCGAGTTTTCGAGACTCAGTCGATTTGCTCCTACCTTAGTGGCAACCGAGTATGATAGAGCCCAGCGATTCCAGCAGGGACTTCACCTAGAGATCTTGTTGGCAGTTGAGCAGTTTGAGCATCAGACTTTTGATGCGGTCTTGAGAGCAGCCCGGAGGCATGAGTATACCTCCCAGAGGATTGTGGATAGGGCCGGAGGTCGGAAGAGATCCCACGGCCAGATGAATCAGTCTTCAGCCCCAGTCCCGGCAGCCAGGGCTTTGACTATTGGAGCTCCGAGGAGAGCGGCCTCCGTGACGTCGGTTCAGCATTCCACCCCGACGTACCCTCAGCAGCAGCAGAAGCAGAAGCAGTCTTCCGCAGTAGGATGTTCTCATTGTGGGAAGCCAGGCCATGTGGTGGCAGAGTGTCGCAGGGCGCAAGGATTGTGTCTGGCCTGTGGAGCACCAGACCATAGGGTTGGATCCTGCTCGAATAGGGGTGGTTCGTCATCGTCCAACCTTTCTAGCTCTTCGGTGAGAGGACCAGCTCCGGTCCAGCAGCAGCAGCAGTATCCATTGTCGAGGCCCTTGCCGCCTCAGTCCCAGATGTTCCAGCAGCAGAACCCCCAGCAGCATGCACAAGCCCAAGCCTTGAGTCATAGTAGGCAGCGAGGATTTCAGCAGAGGGGACCAGCACCCCGAGGGCACGGTCAGGCTATGGTGATGACCGCTGAGGAAGGATTGGCACCAGGAGAGGTAGTGGCAGGTACTATTCTCGTCAACTCATTTCCAGCTTCAGCTTTATTTGATTCTGGTGCATCGCATTCTTTTATGTCTGCACGATTCGCGATACGGGTAGGATTGGAGCCCGAGTCATTATCAGTAAGGCTCAATATACTTACTGGTAACGGACTTGTGGGAGTAGATAGAGTGTTTTCCTCGTGTCGGATCGTAGTTAGCGGTAGAGAGTTCCCCGCTAGATTGATAGAATTCCCGATGGCCGATTATGATGTGGTCCTAGGGATGGATTGGTTGAGAAACCAGTATGCTAGAATAGACTGCCACATTGGTAGGGTTGTTTTTAGCATTCCGGACGAGCCAGAGTTTTCCTTTTCCCGAGGTGAAGTTGAGCCTTCTCCTCCGATATTGCGGATGGCAGTAGCAGCAGTACAGTTGCCCAGGATAGTAGATGAGTTTCCAGATGTTTTCCCAGAAGAGCTACCAGGTATGCCTCCAGAGCGGGAGATCGAGTTCACTATAGACTTGATTCCCGGGACAGCCCCAGTATCAGAGAGAGTCTACAGGATGGCGCCTTCAGAGTTGGAGATCTTGTACAAGATGATTAAAGAACTTCGAGCCAAGGGATTCATTCGTGCTAGTGGATCGCCTTGGGGAGCCCCGATGCTTCTTGTAAAAAAGAAGGATGGTACATCCAGGTTATGTGTTGTTTATCGTACCTTGAACTCAGTGACAATCAAGAACAGATACCCTCTCCCGAGGATAGATGACTTGTTTGATCAACTCAAGGGGGCTTCAGTATTCTCGAAGATTGATTTGCGCTCAGGTTATCATCAGATCAGAGTCAGAGAGCAGGACATCCCGAAGACAGCTTTTAGATCGAGATATGGGTATTGGAAGTTCCTTGTTATGCCTTTTGGAGCAACCAATGCGCCGGCAGTATTCATGGACCTCATGAATCACATCTTCATGCCTTACTTGGATCAGTTTGTGATTGTGTTCTTGGATGACATCCTGGTCTACAGCAAGAGTGAGGCGGAGCATGAGCAGCATCTCCGTATAGTTCTTCAGATCCTCAGAGAGCACCAGTTATATGCCAAGTTTAGTAAATGCGAGTTCTGGCTCGATCGTATTTCGTACTTGGGTCATATCATCACTCGAGGAGGAGTAGAAGTGGATCCCCAAAAGATTGTGGCTATTGAGTCATGGCCAGTGCCCAGCACAGTTGCAGAGGTTCGCAGTTTCTTTGGATTGGCCGGCTACTACCGACGGTTTGTTTCAGATTTTGCTCGGATATCAGCGCTATTGACGCAGTTGACTCGCAAGGATGCACAGTTTGCTTGGACAGCAGAGTGTCAGGAATCATTTGAGAAGTTGAAGCGAGGCCTGATAACAGCCCCTATTCTTACGCTTCCAAATGGAACCGGAGGATTCTCAGTATATTGTGATGCTTCAGGCAGAGGCCTAGGATGTGTTCTGATGCAGCATGGGAAGGTAATAGCTTATGCATCACGACAACTTCGCGATCATGAGAGGAATTACCCAACCCATGACTTGGAGCTGGCAGCAGTAGTGTTTGCACTTAAGTTGTGGAGGCACTATTTGTATGGAGATAGGGTAGAGATTTTCACCGACCATAAGAGTCTGAAGTATGTTTTCACCCAGAAGGATCTTAACATGCGTCAGAGGAGATGGCTGGAGCTTCTTGTGGATTATGATGTCAACTTGCAGTATCATCCTGGGAAGGCCAATGTTGTTGCAGATGCATTGAGCAGGAGAGCGGGAGTTTATTTTCTAACAACGCAACCAGAGCTGTTAGCAGATCTTCAGAATATGGGTATAGAAGTTGTTCTCCCTTCCAGTGTGGCATTGATGGCCAGCATGTAAGTTCAGTCCACTATAGTCGAGAGGATCCGGATGGCGCAGTCGGCAGATTCCAAGCTCCAGCGACTCAGAGCAGAGTGTGAGGCAGGACGAAGACCAGAGCTATGCATTCATGAGGACGGTACACTTCGACATGTGAAGCGTCTTTGTGTACCCAGCGGAGATATCAGGCAGGAGATCATGTCAGAGGCGCACAGTTCTCAGTATTCCATCCATCCTGGCAGTACGAAGATGTACCGAGATATCCGTCAGCACTTCTGGTGGAATGGCATAAAGCGGAAGATAGCTCGGTTTGTCTCTCGGTGTTTGGTTTGTCAACAAGTTAAAGCTGAACATCAGAGACCGGCTGGACTTCTTCAGCCCTTGCCGATTCCAGAATGGAAGTGGGAGCATGTGACCATAGATTTCGTGACTGGATTACCTAGATCCCCAGCTGGTAGAGATGCTATCTGGGTTATAGCTGATCAGCTCACGAAAGTGGCTCACTTTCTTCCATTCAGAGTTGGTCAGTCGACGGCTCAGCTAGCAGAGATGTACCTCAGGCAGATTGTCAGGTTGCACGGAGTGCCAGTCAGTATCACCTCGGACCGAGATTCTAGATTTACGTCACACTTTTGGCGTAGCTTGCAAGAGAGTTTGGGAACTCGTCTCCAGTTCAGTTCAGCATATCATCCGCAGACAGATGGTCAGTCGGAGCGTACGATCCAGACTCTTGAAGACATGTTACGATCTTGCACACTTGACTTCGGTGGTTCATGGGAAGATCACTTGCACCTGGTAGAATTCTCGTACAACAACAGTTTCCAGGCCAGTATCCAGATGGCACCGTTCGAGGCACTGTATGGTAGGAAGTGCAGATCCCCGCTAGCCTGGAATGATGTTGGAGAGAGACAGATGCTCGGTCCAGAAATGATTGCCCAGACAGTCGAAGTGGTCAGGAGAGTCAGAGATCATCTTCGAGTTGCCCAAGATCGCCAGCGCCATTGGGCCGATTCTCATCGGCGCCCTCTCGAGTTTTCGGTCGGTGACCATGTATTCCTGAGGATTTCGTCTAACCGTGGCGTCATTCGTTTCGGCGTCCGGGGAAAGCTTAGTCCTAGGTATATAGGACCATTCGACATTCTGGAGCGAGTAGGAGATGTATCCTATCGTCTCGCTCTTCCGCCGTCGCTAAGCGAGGTGCATGACGTGTTCCATGTATCCCAATTACGACGGTATATTCCGGACCCGAGCCACATCCTGGATCATTCGGAATTGGTTGTTGGTACCAACCTTTCGTATGAGGAGAGGCCCGTGTCTATATTGGACCGGAGAGAGAAGATCCTCAAGAATAAGACTATCAAGTTATACCGAGTTGCTTGGGGTCATCACTCTTTGGGGGAGTCAACGTGGGAGCGTGAGGATGATATCCGATCGCGATATCCTGACTTGTTTGACTCGTGAGGTATAATTTCTTTCTTATGCCTCATACCTTCGATTCCTTGCTTGCATGATTGATTGTCTGCCTAGTTATAGCTTGCATGTGATTAATGTAGCTTGTCATTGCTCCTCTAGCCTCTTGATTAAATTTCGAGGACGGAATTCTTTTAAGGTGGGTAGAGTTGTAATGCATGTGGTTCATATTACGTATTTCTGGAATACGTGTACGTATTTTATTCTGTATTGCATCATTCCTTGTTTAGCTTGCATCTTGGCTTGGTTATTTCTTGGCTTGGTTCGGCTTGGCTCGGTTTTCTTTGGTTCAATATGAACCAATGTGAACCCCTACCTACCACCACCATTGTATTTATTTATCCATTCTCTCTATTCTCTCTCTTCATTAATCATCTTCTTCTTCCCTATTACTTCCTTACCTACCAGAGAGAGAAGAGAGAGGTCTAGGCAAGTGCAACTTGCTTCATGGAGGAACTCTGATTTTATTGCTCCATTCTCTTCCTTACTACATTCTAAAGCACTTTAGTACTTGACATTTTCACTTTCCATGGCTAGCTTCTTGTAGATCTAAGTTTATTTCATTTTCGGATTTCTTGGGTTTTGATCTACTTAATCTTGTTATTTCTATGTTTTGATGGTTCCATGTTGTAGAGAATTTTGTTCTATCCCATTTTGACCTATGGAAGTTCAGATTTGGGCTCCAGATGAAGATTTTATGGAGCATGGAAGCTTGGGTTCATGGTGTTCTTCTTCTCTGAAATTTGGGGAAGAAGAACAGTGCTTGACTTGACCGCATGACAATTCATGCGGCAAGTGATTTAGCCGCATGACACTTTCAGCCGCAGGGACTGAGTCTCATTCTTAAACCGCATGAGGCCCTTGCTTCCCAGCCGCATAAGTCTGCCTTCACCCTTGGCCGCATGAATATGAATTGAACCTAACCGCATGAGTCCTCAGTTCCTTCTTGCCGCATGGAGTCCCACTTGCCTTCAGCCGCATATGCGTCTATCTCCTTGAGCCGCATGAACTCTAGAACTTGCGGACCGCATAGGCTTGGTTCCCCGCTAGCCGCATGTGCCCCTACCCCGAGAACCGCATGAGTCCAATTCATCCTGGCCGCATGGAGCCTTCCTTCCTGCTTGCCGTTTGGAAGCTAGTCCTACTCCCAGCCGCATAGGTTCCTGCCCCTTCAGCCGCATATGTACCTTTCACTCTCAGCCGCATAAGCAGCCATGTTGACTTAACCGCATGTGCCTCCTTCTATACCCAGTCGCATGAACTCCACACTTCCGCTGGCCGCATGAGGCCCAACGTCTTGGAGCCGCATGCGCCCTTGCACTTCCAGCTGCATGCGCCCCCTTGTCTTAGCCGTATGGGATCCAGTGACCCTGGCCGCATGCGCTCTCCTAATTGGGCCGCATGAGTCTACCCTTTCCTGACCGCATATGACTGAACCGCATGACTTCTCATGGTCCTATGTACTATTATTTATCATTATTTGCCCATATTTCGTAACTCCTTTATTAGATATTTTACGCCCATTTTATATCCTTACGCCTTTTGTCATGAACTTGATTTTATTATGTTTGGAATAACTATTGTACATAACATGGTATGACAAGGAACTAGCATAACACGATGGTGACCCGTAGTGGTGCACTCCTGATAAGTGACCTGGCATGACCTGATAGTGGCCCGTCGTGGCACACTCCTGACAAGTACACCTGACATGATTATATCTGATAAGCTGTTGCGACGGCTACCTGACATGACATGACCTGTATAATTACATGGACACCGTGGGCGATTGTGCTTGTACAAATAAACCAGTCTTGTCTTGCATCATGTCTAGGGAGGGAGCTCCTGAGTACCACGGTCAGGAGTACCTATTGAAATGGACTAAGGTTAATAACTAGATTAATACATTAGTCATGAAGAGATTTCCCAGCTACAGGCAATCCCGTTACCTGGGCGCGCCTGGGATCTGTAGTCTGCCGTTGAGTAGGGCACATTTCCAGCACACTGTCATGTGTTGCACCTTTCAAGCTACTTAAGGGTACATGCGTTTCCTGGATGGTGTACCCACCTGAGTTCAACCCCTAATTTCGACCTGGGTAACCTGGATGGTCTGCAGGGCTTGTGGCTGTGGAATAATCTCACTGCATCTTGTTAGTAATTAGGCTTGTGACAACCCTAGTTAGTTAAAGTATCAAGCCGTAGTTCTTGCTTGGCCGTGAAATGATTGGATGAAGTCTAACCAGTCTAGTCTTGTCTTGATCCTGTTCCAGATTACTTTATGACTTGAATGCCTGTATTTGTTTTACCGATAAATGGTGAGAAACCAAGCTCCGTTCAGACGAAGGGTTACAACCCCGGTCCTTGTTTGGTTTACGGGTTGTAACCTGGTTATCTGAATAGTTCCATGGTTATCTCGTCGTATATCATCCAGATGTATTTTCTTTATTTCCAGTTCTTACTTTTATTTATACTCTTATGCTGATTGCTGGTTTTAGTTCCTAAGTGAAGCTTCCTTTGTGACACTTGCTCTTTCTGGGGTCTGACCCAGCTGGTTTTGTATGGCCAGATTTCGAAGCAGCTCCAGAGGATCTACCGACCTTCCAGCCAGATGGTGGCCACTAGACGGAACCCTGGCAACGAGTGGGTTTATTTTTGATCTCCTACTTTATTGTAAAAATATTCTTTTGAGGCGTTTAGCCGACGAGCACCTGTTTAGCTCGATTGCACTTTACTTACTGTCTGCCTACGGGCTGTAACATGATTGACAGATCCTTGGGTTGATCATGTATGACTATACTCTTGCTAGTCCTCACATTTTGTAACGACTAGCTTCATGATCAGCTGAATATGTAATATTTGGGACGCCTTATTATTGTATATTTAATGATCATACATCTTGTAACATTTACTTTCTTGCTTGTGATTGAGACACTAGGCTTGTTCATGACCATAGGAGACTGTTGGCTTGTAGTAAACCCTCATGTATCTAGACAGCCGTGACCGTATAACGAGATGGAATCCATTTCAATATACGTAGCTGGCTATGTCTGCCCCCGCTCTCCAGTATTCTGGTTCTGGGGCGTGACAATATAAGATATAGTAATAGGTTGTCATATCATCACTGCCGAGGGATGATGGTCGGAGGACAGTCAACTTTGTCTACGGCTACATAGTTTCTGCCTCGCCAGTCGAATGGCTGTAGGGACTATGTCGGAGGACAGTCAACTTTATTAATAGTTATTTGTTTTTCGATACCAAAAAATTCGATACTCCGATCCGAAACCACCGATATTACCGATACCCCTGATCCGATACTCATAGGAATGGTCCGATACCGATTCCGATTCCGATACCGATTCCGATACCGATTCCGATACTCATAGGATTGGTCCGATCCGAAACCACCTACACCCCCTCCACCGATCCGATACACCGATCTGAAACCACTGATACTCATAGGAATGGTCCGATCTGAAACCACCAATACCCCCCCCCACTCGAAACCCAACCCCTGCCCCGAAACCCTACTCGTGTGTCCCCTACCCGACCCCCTCCCCCACCCCACCACCCCCTTCCCAACCCTTCCTCCCCGACAGGACCCCCCTCCCCGACAGCACCCACCCCCATCCCCCTCCCCCACCCCACCACCCCCTCCCCGACAGCGCCTACCCCTCCCCCACCCCGACCCCCCTCCCCGATCCCCCTCTCCGACAGCACCCACCCCCCACCTACCTCCCCTACCCCACCACCCCCTCCCTGACCCCTCCTCCCCAACAACAACCCCTCCCCGACCCCCCCTCCTCCCCTCCCCCACCCCACCCACCCCTCCCCCACCCCCGACCCCCTTTCCCGACCCTCCTCCCCGACAGCACCCACCCCCTCCCACACCCACCACCCCCTCTCCGACCCCCCCTCCCCGACAGCACCACCTCCCCGACCCCCCTCCCCTCCCCCCTCCCCCCCCAGACCCCGACGACAGCCGACCGCCACCCTCCGAAACCCTAAAATAGAGAGAGAGTGAAAGAGAGAGAGAGAGAGAGCTTACCGGCGAGATCGACGGAGGGAGAGAGATCGCCGGAGGGAGAGAAATCACCGGAGGGAGAGAGGGGAAGAGAGAGAGAGAGAGAGAGAGAGAGTTCGTTTGGGGGGAAATAAAAAATTTCCCCTCGTCGGTTCAATTTAAGTTAGGGTACAGTATTTAGCAATGGACTGGCGACAGATATATTCGTCGCTAAATACCCAGTAGATTACAGACGAAAATGTTAGTCGACAGTCCGTCGCTAATAGTCTGCACCAATTTTCAGTATTTTACCGCCAAAATATGCGACATGTCAGCGACGGACTGCTAACTTTTCGTCAAATTAGCGACGAAAGTGCGACTGATTTTTACACAAAAAAATAAAAAATTTATTTATTATTTTCTGACGGTAGTCCGTCACAAGTTAGTCGCTAGTCCATCGCTATTAGCGACGGATAGGATCCATCGCTAATTGGCCGTCGCCAAATTGCTGTATTTTAGTAGTGGTTGCCACGTAGGCACGTATGCACAGCCACGATGACAGCAGCATTAGCAATAGCGCTGGACCACCACGCCCCCGGATGGGCAGTTGCCTCCCCGGCATGCCACCGTGCGGTCGCGCACGAGTAGAAGCAGCAACAGCTATGAACGCAGTAGCAGCAGCGGCGCTATCGCGATGGCGGCGGCCAACCACGGCCAACCGCCACCGCACAGGCCCGACGACCACCCTCATATGACCGCACACCCCCCGGCCGAGCTCCCCCAAGCTGCCACCTTCTTCCCTGACAAGCAGCCTTGGCTATTTGTGCGTTTCGCACGGAATCCCATTGTGATGCGCGAGTTTTGAACTCTGAAATCGTATTTCGGGACAGCAACTTTGGGCCCGTTTTCTGGACAATCCGACTGTCGGATCGTCGAACTCTTTCCTTCATTGCAATCTCGGTATATAGCTCTATCTCCGTCTAAATATTCAGCCGTTAATTCATTCATTTGATAGGTCAAAATCGGCCACCGAGTTGCCTGAATAATTATGTTTATTTTGGACAGTTTTGTGGAGCCAACTTCGTAGATTTGTAGCTCCACCATTGCAGCTCCATTTGATGTGCCACTACTTCATGTGCATAGCTGGTATAACCAACTTCTTGTCATTAAAGTTTCATTTCATTCTGAGCTCGTTTGATCGGTTGAATTTGACGCCAAAGTTGGCCATCCGAATTTATAATTTCCAACTTGTAAAATTCCAATTTTGGACCGGGGACTCCGGATTGCAATTCTAATGTAGCACAACGACTTAGTTGTACTACTACGAGCCTACTATAGAGTATAGAAGTAAGGTGTTAGAATGAGAGGATACTCAATAACTGTTAGAATTCTTTGAGAGATTCCTGGGACGACCCTTGAGAATCTTATTTTGAACTTCGATTTGAAATCCTTTTTCCTCTTATTTCGATTCACCCATACTCTTTGTTATTGAATTTGATTTTGATGGATTCATTGTTGAATTTTGAATCTTTATGTTAGTTGTTGATTTTGATTTTGTATATTAATTATTCTTTTTGGAATTAAGGTATAACCTAATAACATATTTGATAAGGACAGTAAGAAAGGTAAATATCTGCCTTATTTATGGAGTTTAGAATTTATCACAGTCATATTGGCTAGCATGACAAGGACATAGAGCATGATTTTAGATATACTATCCTAGTTATGAAATTTAGATTCTCTTACAGCCATACCGGTTGGCGTGGTAAGAATTCTAAATAACATGATTATAGGGTGTATACCTTAGTTACAGACTATCGTTTATTGCAGCTATGCTTACTGGCGTGGCGAAATTCTGACAATATGATTTCAGGAAGAGACGTATGGTATCAGATTATATCTTGAATTGGTTCATTTCTTTGAACAGATGAGCAAGAACAAATTTTTTATTATTATTTTTTTTGCCATTATTTTTTGTATTCCCATTTCCCCTTATCTTAATTAACTCTGTCCTAATTACATCTATCAACTATCTCATATCTACTACTGTCATCCACACTTTGAAATCTTGAATCTTCGTAACTCTTTACCTTGGAAAGGTCGAGGAGGTAACGTAAATCATCTAACTCGGAAAGGACTTGATCTGTTATCTTATGATAATCTTGGTAGGAATATAATATGATGGACCTTGATATAGAATTTTGAGATAGAGATATGGTACAGATTGGGAATGAAATCAGGAGATCAATATTATCAATTGGAAACGATCACACATAGAGAAATATTTTGGATATAAATAATTCATAGATGTATTTCCTAACTAATGAGGATATTCGAGGTCAACTTAGTTTTGAGAACTTGGATATTTTTGGTTATTGATTCTTGAGACAAGGCTATGATGTTAAATTTAGGGATTAGTAACGGAGAAGAGATTTTAACTGTATGTGATGATGATACAAAATTGAACCAGATATTGTAAGAAAATGGCTAGGAACAGAGAGAACAAAGGAATTTTGAGTTATAGAAATTTAGAGATTTTGTGAAAATTTAAATTTAAGAAGAATAGTATTTGAAGGTATACGTTGAAGGAAATATGAAGGTTAATTTTATAATGGAGAATAAGTTTTGTAAGGCCTAGTGGTTTTAGATTGAATAACACGAGGAGAGTAATTTAAACAAGTTCAAGGATTTCATAAAACTTGATTTAGAAGTTTCGGATCCAATTTAGGACAAGGAGGAAGAATTTGGAATTATGATGATTAAGTGGTTAGTGTTGATTCCTAATAAGAATGGTATGCTTCATGAGAAATGTTTTGGAATTTAGAAATTAAGCCTATGGTGATCATGACAAGGTCAAATCTTCATGACGGCAAAGTATATTTTGGTGGTAGCCATATAAAGGTTGATTTTCATATTGGGACTTGTGAGATAAAAATATGATTGGCAAATGATGACTAGATAAACTTGATAGTATCAGAGAGAGATGATTAACTTAACTTCCCTATGAAACCTTGTCTTTTGTTTTCCCTATCAAAAGGAGAAAATTGACTTACTTCCATATCCTTGCATCATCCTTTAAGTTTTCAATATCATTGAATCCTAACTCCCTTGATCACGACCAATCGACTTTGGTCATTTTTTTCTTATCATATTAATAACTTGGTCGTACTCAATTGAATTAAATTTAATTGTGACCTGGATCTCCATTCTTGGATGCTCGTGCTCAGACTTCGATGACCTTGTTCCCCATCCTGCCCAAATCTTGATTTACCCAGAGATTGATCAACTTAGATCGTGTCGAGGCTAAATTTTATTTTATATATATCATAATTGGATTTCAATGCTATTGACACTCGTGCTTTAAACTTTTAATTTTGATCATCTTTGGAATAGTAACCCTTTATAGTTAATTCTCAGTTGTTGTTTTTTTTTATAATTACCAGTTTTCATATAGGAGGGTAGACTGCCTTACAGCCTTGATGATTTGTTATTTCTTTATCTTTTCCAGTTTGACACCCCAGATTGCTTGTATGTTTTGATACCCTATGACTGTTTTGATCTAGTATGACTAGTATACCTAGATGAGACCCTCAACTGCTACTGTATGCCATGATCCAGTATGCTATTATTTTAAATTGCATGATTTAAATAAATTTTCTTAAGACTTTGATTGTTGGGAGATTGACCTAGAAGGAGTACTACCAACCTTAATTTTGAGGACAAAATTATTTTAAGGAGGGTAGATTTGTAACCACCACTTTTCTAAAATAAGGGTATTTTGGTAATTATGTGATTTTTTTTTATTTTTGGATTAATTTATAATATTTTAATTGGTATTGTGTTAGCAATCGATTTAACCTTAGCTAACCATGATTAGAGACTAACCATGACATTAGAAACCTAATTACCAAGTTAGATTTGAATTTTAAGTTTTTAGTCCTAATTAGGAAACTTCTTGAATTGATTTTTAGGGTTTTAAGTTATTTGACTTTTTGGGCTTTTTGCTAAAAGGCTTAAAATAACTTAAGTGAGTTTGGCCCTTACTAAACCCTAACCTTAGACAGCAGCTTGGTCGGCCAACAACAGCCCCCCCTCTTATATAATTTAGCATGTAGCCACCAAGCCTCTTTACAAACCCTAATTTTCCCCTTTTTCAAAACAGCCCACTTTCCTCAATTCTCATCAAAATTAATCCAAACGAAGTGCATTGCGATCCTTGGGAGGAGAGGAACTTGCTGGAGACTTGCTAGCAAGGAATCTGAGGCTTTGGACCGGAGGAAATCGGCGTCGGAACGTTTGGAGGCTCGTTTCATTGAGATATTGACTCTCAATAGGTAAACCCCTCTAAACACCTGTAAATTCCATTTTTTCTTCGTAGATGCATCCATCTAGGAACCCCAGACCTGTACATGTAGTTTGGTAGGATTTCGTATCCGTTTGATAGGCGTATCGGACGCGTGTCGGTGTATTGGAACACATGTTCGACAAAATGCCTCTTAGAATCGAAAGTTCTTATTTTTTGATTATGTTTTCACGAATTTGTTGTTGTTTATATATGAAACAACTTTCGTGAAGACGGATCTCGATTTGACACGTTTTTGGTGTCCAAATCGGACACTGACACGTGTGCACGGGATCCCCGTGCGTGCCCTGCTGCTCGAGTGTCATAACTCGACGCACAGGACACGGTTTTGCGTAAAAATTGATGGACACATGGGGGCAAACTCTTCCTATGTGCTCCTAAAATTTCATGATGTTTCGTGGAGTGCGTACGGAGAAATCGAGGCCGTACTGTTAAGCCACTGTG